>CM076407.1:5202705-5324093 GCA_038363315.1 Mugilogobius chulae
AACTGAACAACCCCGATGACCCTGCTGTGCGTTTTTTGAGGTTTCCATAAAAGAACAGGTGCGCGGCTGGCCAGAGAGAAGGGAGACGTGCTTTGGCATGACCATAAGATCAGCTTCTATCAAGATTTCTCCAAGGCAACGCAAGTGCGGCGGCAGGCGTTCCAGGAGTGTAAGCGCCTTCTTCATCAGGCCAAGATCTCGTTTGGTATCGGCTATCCAGCGGTGCTGTCATTCACTTCCCCGGACGGTACCAGACTGCGATTTGAGGACCCGAAGAAGGCTTTACAATGCATAAAAAGGTTCTGAACTCAATTAAGTGAAGAATATAAACCAACACAGAAGGTACATTTTATTAACATTTGTAGCTATACTACGGGCAGTATGTGAGTTATCTTACCAGCTACTTTTGAACTCGTTAACAGGATTTTGACACCGTGTGCTTTGTTCATTGTTACGATGGTGGTGGCGTGATTTTATTTTTTCTTCCTAGTAGGATCATAGGAATGATGGAGAGTACTGGTTACCTCCACGTTACTAAGTTTTATTTTACAGTTTTACCATTGTTTTTGTTTTATTTTTTCTACTTAAGGTTTAGGGTGGTTTTGGGGGGTCCAAGGTCATTTATTAATAGGAGACATATTATTTTTGCTTTTAACATGGAAATAAATGGCAGGCCTTAATTTTATTTCTATCAATGCCAGGGGTTTAAATACACCACAAAAAAGGGTATCGTCTTAGATTTTTTACGAAAAAGAAATGTTGATTTGCCATGCTTCAGGAATCACATTTACGAACGGAAGATGTGGGTCGTTTTGCTAATAAGTTCTATCATACTATAGCTCACTCATCAGCTCCCACAAAATCAAAAAGGGGTTTTAGTAGTATGTAAAAGAAATTTAAAATTCAGTTTAATTGATACATGGTCAGATACAGATGGTAGAATTGCAATAGCTAAAATATTATTGGATGGGTTACAAATGGCAATGATATCTGTGTACGCTCCAAATGTATTTTGACAAACATTTTTATTCTCTTTTAACACAGTGTTTACTTGATTTATCAGAGTATCAAATAATTTTAGGAGCTGATTTTAATGCAATTTGGGACAATAGTATGGATCGTTCTCGGGGTTTAGAAACTAGGGATCAACATTTGGCAACACAGGCTTTGCGGCAATGGGCTGGGGATACAGGCCTGGTGGATATTTGGCGAAGGATGCATCCTTCTTTGAAGGATTATTCATATTTTTCAGGCAGGCATAAATCCTTCTCAAGGATAGATTTTTTATTTGTTTCCAGCAAGGTACTTGGTGAAAATAAACTCTATTGATTATGTGCCTGTTGCATGGTCAGACCACAAACCCCTTTTTTGTTCAGCAAACATTAATCCAGCCCTAAATAAAGCACTTAGATGGAGATTCAACATTTCTCTCTTGCAGGATGAAAATTACAAGAAACAGTTTGCATCACAGTTTAAAGAATTTATGACTTTTAATGAGGGTTCAGTGGCTGACCCTCGAATTATGTGGGAAGCTGTTAAAGGCTTTATTAGATCTAATGCTACTTTGTATGCATCTTCCAAGAATAGGAAACATAAAGAAAAGTTATTGGCTCTGGAACAACAGTATTCCTCTCTTGTTGCATCACTACAGAAAAAGTTTAGCAATAAAACACTTCTTCAGAAGGAACTGATTCAAAAAAGAAATTAATGCTTTATTAAGGCGTCGCTCTGAATTTGTAATGCATAGGACAAGACAAACTTACTATTTCCAATCTGCCAGACCAAGTCATTTGTTGGCATTAAAGACTTAAATCAGAAGAACATATGTCCAACATATTTTGTATTAAAACAAATGAGGGCACTGTCCAAACCGATGCAAAAATGGTGAATTCCACGTTTGCTTCTTTCTATCAGTCATTATACAGTTCAGAGAGAGCTTTTAATCAAGCAGACTGTGACCGCTTTTTTAGTTCAATCAAATTACCATCTCTTTTAACAACAGAATCTGCTGAATTGGAGCAAACAGTCACATTACTTGAATGTGAAAAAGCATTAAAAACTATGAACAAAGGCAAATCGCCTGGGCCAGATGGTATACCACCTGAAGTTTACAGTGCTTTTTGGCCTCTTTTAGGACCTTTGCTGTTAAATATGATTCAGTATGCAATTGAGACTGGAGGTTTCCATCGTGATGTAAATACTGCCTTGATCTCTTTGCTGCTTAAGAAGGCAAGGACCCGTTGGAGTGCTCCAGCTACCGGCCAATTTCATTACTGAATGCAGATATCAAAATTTATTCAAAAGTTTTAGCGGTGCGCTTGCAGAAATTCATCACAAAACTGGTACATTGTGATCAGACGGGATTTGTGGCTACAAGGTTGGCAACTGACAATGTTCGAAGGCTTTTACATGTAATAGACATGGTGAAAAACCAAAGATTGCCTGCCTCAGTGCTGTCATTGGATGCTATGAAGGCTTTTGATCGATTGGAGTGGCCTTTTCTCTGGTCTTTGTTGGAACGTCTGGGTTTTGGTTCATCTTTCATTAACATGATAAGAGTTTCTTTACTCCAGCCCATCTGCCGCAGTTATCACAGGTAAAATGTGCTCATTGCCATTTCCCGTCACAAGGGGATCTAGACAGGGCTGCCCGTTGAGCCCTCTACTTTTTGCGCTCTCCTTAGAACCTCTCGCCCAAGCAATTCGGTCATCTTCTACATTTTCCCCAATTGTTATTAATGGTACTCAACATCGAATTTCATTGTATGCAGATGACATTCTTTTATATATCCAGGATTCAAATAACTGCATGTCTGACATTCTAACTATTTTTGAAAGGTATGGTGATTTGTCTGGTTTTAAAATAAACTGGCAGAAATCTGCTCTGTTACCACTACACCAAAGTGTGGGTAACATTACAATTCCTCACCTCATTCCTGTAGTTAAACAGTTTACCTACCTCGGTATTGAAATTTTCCCTTCAATTTCAGAAATAATTAAACAGAACTTTACCAACACATTAGTAAAGGTTACTTCAGATTTGGAAAAGTGGTCTAAAATTAAGAACTCACTTCGTAGTCGTGTTTCAGTCATTAAAATGAACATATTACCCAGGGTGAACTTTATTAGCTCAATGATTCCACTTACTCCGCCTCGCCAGTATTGGGAGAAACTTCAAACTGTTGTTACGAAATATGTGTGGAACGCTAAACGACCACGAATTAAATTAAGTACGATGCAACGTAATCGAAAGGAGGGAGGCCTCTCACTTCCAAACTTTAAATTTTATAATTGGGCTTTCACGCTCAGGCCTTTAATTACTTGGTTTAGTGCAAAATCACAAGTTTCCTGGCGGGAGCTAGAAGAAAGCTTGGTTGGTGCTCATTCGCTTGAAAAATTCTTATATGTATATACACGGCCACTCTCTACAGAAAAGAACGGTTCAATTATTACTAGGATGATTACTGTATGGGAAAAGGCAGGGAAACATGTGGGTGAAGGGCATTTTCCCTGGGATCCTGGAATCCCTGTTTTTGGTAATAACAAATTCCAAATTGATAAAAAACCACTTCAGCTGGCTGCCTGGCAGGAAAAGAATATTACTCTTCTTGGTGACATTTTTGGGGACAGAGGTTTACTGTCTTTTGAAGATTTATGGACTAGATACGGAATATCACGAGCAACTTTCTTTTTTTATTTGCAAGTGCGATCTTTGCTTAAAAACTTAGGAGTCCCATTACAGAGCCCGCTGCTTATATCTCCAATAAAGAAATTGCTGCTAACATCTGCAAGATTAGGAGGGCATGTTTCGAGGCTTTATAAACTACTACTGGTTAGTTCGTACCAACCCCTGGCATTGGACTCAATATGGAAAGCTGATTTTGGTGACATTAGCCCTGATCTAGATTGGGATAAAGTGTGGGAGAGCATCAACTTGTGTTCCAGAAATCCTGATCATCAGCAAATCCATTACAATTTCATACATCGATTATATCTTACTCCTAAAAAGTTAAACATAATGAAGATCATTCCAGATCCAATGTGTAATTTATGCCCTATAAAATGTATTGGCACATTCAAACATATGTTTTGGGAATGCAAGCCAGTGAAGGATTTCTGGGGTCAGGTTGCTTGTAAACTTTCTAAGTTATTTAATGTAACAATACCTTGTTCACCTGCTTACTATTTTTAAATGATCTCTCCTCTGTTCAGCTTACTGTGGCCAAGCGTAGGATTTTGTTAACTGGACTCACAGCAGCTAAGAAAATGGTAGCTACGCGTTGGAAACCACCACACTGTCTGTCCATTCAGGCATGGTCTTTAATGTTTTTGGATTTAGCCCAATTAGAACTTTCTATAGCTAGAGTACAGAAGGCACAGAGCATTACAATTGAGTTATGGCAATCTTTATTGAACGTCTCCGACAATTTTGTAAAAAATAATTTCTGTTTAGTTGGGACTTTGGACCAGGGAGGGGACAGGGTGGGCTTATTTTATTTTATTATTATTTTTATTTTTTGGGGTTTGTTGTTTTTTTTTTTTTTCTCCTTTTTCTAATCCTTTTAAATGGTTCCATGCAACTGTTTAATGTATGCACTTAATGGTTATATTTGTCAGCAACTTCATATTTGTGCATGTACATAACTTTAATGTGGAATCAATAAAAAAGTTGATCACAAAAAAAAAATAATAATAATTTTGTGTTGGTATTAGATAAATTGTACAAATACCAATTTTATCCTAATTGTCTGTGACAGCCCTGGGCCTTTAAGTGACCTAAGTTGCCTTTGGGTGGGGAAAGTTTCTCCTCTGTCTCTCTTTCTCTCTCTCTCTCTCTCTCTCTCTGTTTTTCCAAGACCGATATTGCAAAAAAAAAAAAAATTATGAATCTTGGTCGATACTACTGATAATACTGATATATCGTCCATCTCCATGTAAAATTTACCTCTTATGAGGTGGAGCCCCCCCCACTTTTTCCAGCCAAGTTTTTAGAGGAAGCTTAGATATACAACATGTCAAAAATGTACAATTAGCAAAGTAGTATGACTTTTTTTTTGTGTGAATATGTTATGAAAAGCCAAAATGTAACATAACCCAATCCTCCTAAACTTACCCATTTTAGTAACTTGAAGCCTAAACATAACCATTAAACCCAAAGAAAATGTTGTCATGTGGCTTCAACCAAAATTTGTGATTATTTTACATTTGACTTTTCGTAACATATTGATGTAAAAAAAAAAAAAGACGAGAAAACATGCTTATCGGATATTTTTGACATTTTGTTAAACATCTACAATTCTTCTTCTATGGAGACTGTGTTGACCTTTTCTTAATTAATTCATGTTTATCCACCATCTAATAAAAATCAAGGTAATAAAGATAAAAGAAAAAAATATTTGGAACTCTCATTACAGTCAAATCAACCAGCATGTGCAAATGAGGACAGCATCTTGAATTCTTCTTCCAGTTCAATTACAGAGCTTCAGTATATTTCTATGATGTTGACTCATTGTGCTTACAATGGCAATCTAATTTTACAAATCTCAAGTATGCTCAAAACAAGATAAATGCAAGCAGATGTAACAGTTGCATAACAAGTTAATAGGAAAATGATTATTATTTATTTCTAATTTGAGAGATTTTCTTATAATTCCTCTCATTTAAATCCAACTTTGCAGATGCACTTGGATTCCCTTTCCCCGTTTCACTTGCATGAACCAATCTACAAAACTTATTTTCCTCCGCTTCCTAAAACTGTTTTCTAATAACAAGCCGCAAAACTTCTCAAGTGGCTCATTTAAAAGTGGAATCGTTTGAGGGCATTTCTAGCTGTATTATTTGTGTTCAGAAAGAGGCTTTTTGAGGACAAATGTGGCAGCGGTAATGGCATTCACTAGACACAATTAAGCAAGCGGCTACGATGCGTCTTGTCCCAGTGTTTATGGCGCTGACGGACTGATGCTTGTCCATTATCGCGGTGAGTCATACGTCTACAGCTGGTGCCTGCGTCTGTCTGTAGTTTTGCTTTCATTGTTCAAATGTTCTTTTCTTGGAGCGAATGCCGTTAGAGGCGTAATTGGGATGTTTCTGACTGCGACTCCAGTTCAAACACAATGACAGGATGTGAAATCACTGGACGCAATGGTGCTGCTTGCAGGGCATTGTGGGACTGGCATTTGGACCGGCGCTCGGGACAAACATGAGCTATGACTTTGGAGACGATCGGTTAAAGGTGAGCTTCTGGGAGTCTGTGACCTGTTAGTAAAAATATAGATCACAGAGCTAACAAACAATAATATTATTACAAAACAATGAATTACATTAGTTAAGTGAATATGTCCAACTTTTTAAAACAAAAAGCAGTTTTCTGTGCCAGATGTGAGATAATCAAGCAATTTAAAAGAATTTTTTTGACAATTTGAATAGAAGTAATGTTCAACAGAGTTTTTTCAAGTGTGCAGGGGTGTGTACTGTTTATTAATATGCTGTTGCTGTGCCTCAATTGTTTTACTAAATGTCATTAAGTTTATTTTTCCTACATTTATTTACGAAATGTATTTGGGGAGTAAAACTTGAATTAACTTGCCGCCTGGCCATGTCTGCAATGGTTTGTAGCATCCATGACTGTGGGAACATAGGGCGTGCTGAGATGTATGGGGGTCTGGGGGGCGTTCCCTAGGAGATTTTGACCAAAATAGATGCAATTTTTTAGAAATTATTGTTATAGAACAAAGTCTGTTATTTTTAGGTCATATCAATGAGACTACATATAGCCTACACATAAGGCTTTTTAGACGTAGAACTACTAGTTAATTATGTCTAAATCCTGTGTCAGCAGTTCCTTGTGTACCCCAGTCCTCTTTACTCTGCCCTGCTCTCTGCAGTGTGGGACATGTCAATGGTACGTTCTGCTGGCATTGAGAGACTGTAAGTCCTGAAACGGCAGGTTCTTTGAACGCAGGTCCTAAGGCTGTTGGTTCTTACTAGACTGCTGATCCTAAGACTAGACTGCTGTCCTAAGATAGACTGCAGGTCGTGAGACTGCAGGTTCTTAGACTGCAAATCCTGAGATTGCAAGTTGTGAGACTGCAAGTTGTGAGACTGCAAGTTCTGAGACTGCAGGTCCTGAGACTGCAGGTTCTTACACTGCAGGTTCTTACACTGCAGGTTCTCAGACTGCTGGTCCTCAGACGTTTTGAGACTGCTGGTACGCTGTGAGAGACATCTGGGTCCTGAAGCTTTAGACAATGTTTTCTCTGCGTTTTTTCACTCACCTGAATGTAACGTGTATGAGTCATAAAGGCAAATTTCATTCACAAATGTTGATTTAGCAGCATTACTTTTGTTTTCACAACGATAAACTCTTGTTGTTAGCTGACAACAGTGCTGGTTAGTGTTGCTGCTACAGTTCGTGTCAATCTTGTAAAATCAGGTTGCATGCACATCCCCTGTGTTGATAGACAAATAATCCCTCTTTACACGACATTCAAAGCATACAATGAGCATGATTTTATGTCACGCCATGAATATTTTGTTTTGGTTGAAGCCACACAAGGCCTTTTTTTTTTAGGTTTAACAAGTAAGTTTAGGCTTCAAGTTACTAAAATTTTAGGGCTGGGGCTTGGGGGAGGTTAAGATTTACCTACCGTGGCTTCAACCAAAATTTGTGGTTATTTTACTTTTTGGCTTTACGTAACATATTCACATAAAAAAGGCGAGAAACCCGCTTATTGTACGTTTTTGTCATTCCTTTGTATATCTACGTTTTCTCCGGAGACTGTGGTGGTCGTGATATACACTTTCTTGTGAGATCTGGTCGGACTGCTTCATGCCACATCATTACACACAAAGATTTGCATTTTCAACTGCCTGATGTTAATTAAGTAGTTGCAATATTCTGCATGAACACATCTCTTGATAATACAATGAAGCCTTAATTTCAAAGCACAATACCATATCATTTCTACAGCCCATAGAAAGTGAGTGTTCTGAATACGAATGCTCCCTGTTCCTCTGACTCAGCTCGTACGCTCTTGATGGACTTGGTTTATTTTCAAATATGTCTGATTTTCACGGAGAGAAATGGGATTATGCGCCTGGGCCTGGGATGTTTTTTTTTTCCATTGGAGGTCTGAGAATAGGCCGACCCCAGTGTGAGTGACCAGCAGCTCTTAGACATGTCGTCTCTTTGAAGATAAATCCTTTCAGAGCGGGACAGCCAGCGCCCAAGTTTAAATAAAGTTACAGAGCGCTTTTCTCTGGTCCAAAATCACACTCCTGCACTGAGGCCAGCTCCATATCCCACTGACTCGCTGCATTAGCTACACATTTTGCCGGACGAATGGGCAATTACTGTACCAATTATTCAGGAATTTTAAGAATATATGGATTTATTTCATTATAAATCTACAAAACTTGATCAAATTAAGTTCTAAATGAGCTCATCTGGTATTGAAAAGAATTTTAAAATGCATAATTATGTACCAATTTATATTAACTACACCTTAATTGATCTTAGTAAACCGTGACTAAAGCATAAATAAAGCCTTAATAATTCATGAACTAATAGTGAATTAATGAATAAAAAAGTTTAACTACTTAACTAAGGAGCTATGGTTAGGATTTAGGGTTAGGGGTAGGATTCGGAGTAATTAAGTAGTTACTAAGCATTAATAAGCTTTTTCATCCATTAATTAATCATTTGTTCATAGTGAATTAAGTCTTTATTAAGGTGTTATTAATGATTTATTAAGCCTGATTATTCTGCAGTTATTCTAAAGTATTACTCATAATTCTTTTTTTTTTTTTTAAGTAGAGACCAGCATTTCTCAATAATATTCTAAGTTTATGTCATGAACAGTGGCATAAATGTATTTCTTTATTATGTAAATTGTTGAACAAACTGCTTCAAAAATTATCAATAAAACATTCAAGGTTTGAGAATTTATATTTCATCTTTATTTATTCTTATTTATCTTTTCTTCCTTCATTTATTTTTATTCAGATTTAAACTTATCCTTAGCCTTAATGTTAAGTTTATACTGCATATTACTGGGAGTATGTCAGTCTAACTTTATTCAAAATGATTTAGTTTACTGCTTGGTTGTCTTGGATTTTGTTCTGATAATGTAAGAAATAAAATGTAATTTAGAGTTGCACTGAACTGTATCACCAAAGACAATGTTGTGATACTTTTAAACATGACACTGTATTAAGATTGAATTGATATGCTCACAACGCTTTTACAATACTGAGAGTAAAAGCATCGTGAGCATAAAATCAATGCATTTTTGTTATTTTGTTCAATAAGAACACTGTTAGTTATAGCTAAAGACTTAATTAATAAAGTGCCAAGTAATCACATTTTATCGTTTTGCCCTGTGTTGGGATCTTTTTGTGCAACATATTCTCATTGCTTGCCTGTTTAAACGACGCCATAACAAATTGTGTGTCATAACGACGCTTCTGCCTTTTTTGGCATGGAGCCGATCTCACAAGAAAGCGTACATTTACCACGACATTACACATGATATAAATGAGGTATGATTAGCACGAGTTCACGGTTGTTTTGCGTAATTATAGTACGCATCACAGTCCCCATTCATTTCAATGGTGATTGTTAAGACGTGTTCTTATTTATGAGTATTAATGAAATCCTGATTCTAATCTTAACCTGCCCCAAGCCCAGACCTAACTTACCAGTTTTAGTAACTCTATGCCTGAACTTACCCGTTTCACTTGAAGAAAACGTCCACACGAGGCTTCAACCAAAACTCTGGGTTTTTTTTACGCTGTAAAATCTTGTGTAATTTTACGCTTTTTCATCTCAGGCTAAATGCACGCCGTAACATAAGTACTAAAAATAGCTGTGAACTCGTAGTCCAAATACACTGTTTTTGTGTCGTGGTAAAAGTACGCCACCTAGTGAGACTGTGTTCTGGCGTGTTCTGGCGTATATCTGTAAGAACAGGCTGTACTGTGAGGTATCCAGCAATATGACTTTTTAAAAAGACATTATTTAAGTTTACACAAAAAATACGTACAAACAGTGCAGTGATGCAAATACAACATTTACCTTTTTAATTTAAAAAGGTGCCAAGGTAAGTTGTTGATGCCTATTCTCTTTCTTCTTAACAGTTCTGTTGTTGTTTGTTTGACGGTGGTATTTCTGTCAATGTAGATTTGTTGGGAAGTGACATCCAGTCCTGATTATCTTATGTTATGCTTTGCATGGGACACATCAAAACAAATGGAGCAGTGGAGAGGAAGAGATGCTTTTGCCAGAGTAATCGTCTTGCATGCCATTATTCAGACTCACTGTAAGTCACTATGTAGATGAGATTATAAAATTGCCAAAAAGTCAAGTCTTGAAGAATCCAAATCTTCTTTGGAGTCCTGTGGCAACTTGATGTTTCTTTTCAATTAAATAAAAATGTTCTTTGTCCTTTTTTTCATTTTACAGCAACGATCTTGTGTCAATACTTGTGGGCCACTTACTTGGGACTTGACTCAGTCTCGAGGCTAAAGACTTAAGGGCAAGGATTTAGTCTTACCTTTAGCTCTGACACTTCTGTTGAAATATCTTTTTGTATAAAAAATGCTACTCCAGTGAGACACTTGGGAATCTGATCTTTGGGACTCATTAAATAGGCACAATCTCTCAGAGAGAGAAAAGTAGAGAGAGCTGCAGTGAGTAAGATCTGTCTGAGCAGAGCCTCCATGAGCATGTGGGCAGAACTGAACTCAGTGAGTAAGAAGAAAAAAAACTACATTTAGTGCCTTAAATGTGTGTGTTTTTATGAATAAAAACACCTCTGATTTCCTCTGCCCATGTAATCTCCCTTGCCCCCCCTCCTCTGCTCCTTCCAGCGATCTGTCACCAGCCTGATGTCACGGCATACCTCTGTATTCCCCCGACGTTTTATATATGAGCAGTAATAAATATGTCGGCATGTGTTTTTCAGACGTTATTTTCATAGTGTGTGTATTTACAATAGCGGGTCGTTCATGGGCCTGTTCTCGGGGCAGAGAGTGTTGATTCAGCTGTGGGAGGGGCCGGCCTGACAGACTGACAGTGAACGCACCTCCATGACTCACTGTGCTCAGGAGACGCAAGGAAAACACGCACTCTGCAGCTAGTTTACAACAATAATGGACGACAAGATCACATTTCTACTAAAACAAGTGCTTTTTCCAAGTTGAGTTCATTAAATGTTGTGGGGGGTCACTTTTCTAGGTCATGTCACATCACACACAAGTAAAATTCACTCGCTAAAACATTTCTGTAAACATTGTAGAGAACTAAAAAATAAACTATTGTCATGTAGCTTATTCTGTTCAAAAGTTAATAATCACTAATTCACATTCAAATTATAGTTTTACATTATCATTAGAATCTTGACAAAAATGCATTTTTTTTTTTTTTTTAATTTTCAATTGTCTTTTTCTTCTAATGAAACGTCTCCTGATTCAGAAAATGTAAAACATTTTTGAATCAAAAAGAAATCCAACATCAAAAAATCAAACCAAAGACAAGACACATTTGTCATTGGTCTCCCATTGACATAACATTGTGACAACCAACCCCCATGAGGTGTGACAACCAACCCAGACTTGGGTATTATTGTCACAGGTGAACAATTAACATTTAATGATCAATAACTTCTGATCAGAATAAGACAGAGAACAGCAGGTGGATTCATTAGTTACACAAGACTTTGAGCTTTTCTCTGTTGATAAAATGGTTCATGTGAGATTTGCTGTTTTGAGAAATTCAAATCAAAGTAAAAAATGTGACAACCGACCTCGCTCTCCCCGACGCCACCAGATGTAACGACCTACAGTACAGACCAAAAGTTTGGACACACTTTCTCATTCAAAGAGTCTCCTTCATGACTATGGACATTGTAGATTCACACTGAAGATATAAACTCCATGAATGACCAGGAGACTGATGAGGAGCTGTGCCAGATGAGCTGGCCTCCACAGTCACCAGACCTGAACCCAGTCGTGATGGTTTGGGGTGAGCTGAACTGCAGTGTGAAGGCAAAAGGGCCAACAAGTGCTAAGCATCTCTTGGAACTCCTTCAAGACTGTTGGAAGAGCATTTCAGGTGACTACCTCCTGAAGCTCATCAAGAGAATGTCAAGAGTGTGCAAAGCAGGAATGAAAGCAAAAGGTGACTTCTTTGAAGAACCTAGAACAGGGGTCTGCAACCTGCGGCTCGAGGGCCACATGCGGCTCTTTAAGAGCTCCAGTGTGGCTCTTTGCATTCTGATTTAAGAATATGAAAAAACCCTAAAAAGACTAAAACAAAATAATTAAAAATGTGTGTATTTCAAATGAGAATACTTGTGTACATGCACTGGAGCTGAACTTCTTTGTTCAAGTGTACTCCTCTTTAGGAATTAGCACTCACATTATGATAACTGATGATAGAACAGAACATATGAGATAGACAGGGAGGCCCCTAACAATTAAACCACGTTTTTAGAAATGTGTTCAATGCTTCAATTTGAGCAGATTTCATCAGGCCCCCAAGACTTTTGGAATATTACCAAGTTATTTTATATATATATAGCTACAGTATATTTGATCTAAAATGTAGCATAGGCGAGGCGTTATTTGCATAAGCATTGCTTAATAGGTCTACATTTGGTAAAACCTGTTCAAATTCACATTTTTGTCTTCCTTCATTTTGAATTCGTAAACACAGTTAGGGCTCTTTGTGACTTCTGACCTAGACATATTTTCAGTTGTTTCACACTTTTTGATTATGTACTATACTTCCACATGTGTTAGTTCATAGTTTGGAAGCCTTCAGTGTGAACCTACAATGTTCATAGTCATGAAAAAATAAAAAAATGAATGAGAAAGCGTGTCCAAACTTTTGGTCTGTACTGTATGTCTATCTGAGACTGGAACTTGTTAGTGCATAACCTCTATTCTTTGGTCTAGGTTCCACGGACTAGGGCTAAATGAGACCAATCCACACCGAGTTGGATAAGGCTAACTTTATGACCATTTAACATTTGTGTACACTGAACACCATAATAGAACTTACGTACATTAATGTGTCACTATCTTCATTCTTTACCGTATACCTAATATCTGAATGAGCTGGACAGGGTTGAGGTCAGCCAGAGGTGAACTGTCCCGAGGGGCTCATTGGGCTCTCAACGTGCCTGTTTAAACATCCATCTCATTTTGGGACGTCCCGCGAGAAGACGGTCGTGAGAAGATGAGAAACACATCAGGTGGCCGGACACTAGCCAGGGTTAATCTGCTCCTCGTAGGAAAACAGCGGTGATGCCTTCAGGTGCTCGACCTCTGGCTCCGTAACAAAGACACATCTGGACACCGCTGCTGAAAACATTCACTCCAAATGTGAACATGTTTTTGTGCTCAGGAGGACGGACCTAAATCAAGCCCTTTCTCAGACAAATAAAAGGAGCGTATTGCAGAACCCTGTTTGAAATATTGTTAATGAAATGTCCGAGAATGAGCAGACGGAGGATAATGGGAACTATAAAGTGACAGATTAATCACAAATTTTCCAGTCTGCTTTTCAAACGACTTCATAAATATGTGCCAGTGAATACAAAGTAGTTCACCTGATCAAGAATAAAACAATTCTCTTTTAAATGCATTGTCTATCTGTTTCAGTTCAGTTCTATTACTGTTCAATATGCACACATCAACTAAATTAATTTCAAGCAATAGATTCATGTATAATACGTTACAATCTGTAAAGGCAAATACCATTAATATAACATTAAAGAAAAATCTTTAATCAATAAATATTATTAGATTAATCCTTTAAGTTTAAAACTTCTGCGACACACGGTGTTGGTAAAAGAAACAATGAGGTTAGTACATTTACAGTAATTGTGTGTTTTTCTCATGTTACTATGACTTGATCAAATACCATTTCAAGCACATTTTTGATATTACATAGAGCACGTTTCAATGCAATGACAGATAAAGAAAGTAAAATGCAATGTTATGCGTCCAATGTGTAACATTTTTGTCAAGAAGCATTTATTCAATTGTGGTGTGTTTGTAACCTGATACATCAGTGGGGAACTCACCTGTCATGGCACCATCAGGGCTTGTCCAATTCATAACTTTTTTCGCCTTAACTAATTGCTGCTTTTTGATCTTGAGGACCAAAACTTCCTAAAGTCTTCATTTTTTGCAATATATTAATCTTTCCCACTGAGAGTTGAGAGTTTTTTGTCAGCAATTTTTTAGGTGAGATAAAAATTGTATTAATTAGATTAATTAATTACAGATTGTAATTATCTAATCTCTCTTTTTTTTATTGCTTGACAGCACTAATATTATATATACGCTTTCTTGTGCAACTATGTTGCAACACTTAATCTCTGTTTGCTGATTAGTCAGTTGTACTTCCTGGTTTTCAGGAACCATTTGCAGTTCTGCGGAACCTGATAAGTGATAGCTGGAGGGAAATGAATTTATGCAGAGGCACCAGGTGGGGCTAGCCTGGCTAGTGTTTTTGTTGCGTTAAAGAAAATTGGTTCAGAAACCAAAATGGAGCCTATTATGGCCTGAAGGAAAGCTTCTGTCTGATGTTTTTGTACCAGTGTTGCTTCTGTACTTTTTGCTTTCTGTTACCATTCTGTCATGCAAGTGACTTTTAACCTTATAAATAAATATCACTAAAATTCTTTCTCTATTTTCTCTATTTGATTTTTTTTTCTCTTTTCAATCAAGCTGTGCATCACCCTTGAATAAGGTTTAAAATAAATCATCAAATAAACAAAGTTGTTTCCTCAATACTTTGTTCTATAGTATGGGTCGACGTTACCTTCTGCTTTACTGTCCACGTCACCTGCAAAAAGATACGCTGTCCTTCTGTCCGTCTATTTGGCTGGGAAAACTTCCTTAAAAATCCTTAAAGAATCAGTAAAACCTAAGCGATTACACAAATGGCTATAAAATACATAACTGTTAGAACAAAGCATTCAAATAGACAAATCTACAGTTAAATGCTTACAATTCTCTTTGCTTAAAAAGTGCGTTGTTTTCAGACATTCGACCACTTTCTTTCTGCTGTAGAAATAAGATAGCAGAAGTGAATTTGCTTTAAACGCCCCTCTTTCCTCGCAGCTCTCCTCCGTATCTGCTCTGGTTCATTGGTCTTTACAGCCTCATGACACTTGTGTAATAAAAGTAATAAATCCCTTTTTTATTCCGGTGGAGGACTTGGACAACTGCAGCCTTTTCCAAACGCGCTTGACAGATATATCAATGTGGAACGCCGGCTACTTTCTCATATCTCCATTTTGTTGAGCAACTAATCCTCATTGACAATAACATAAAGTTTTTGGCGTAAACGGTTGTAGTATTTCAGTCGATAAACGTGTCAATGGTGTGGAAAGTACAAATGTTAGAGTCTTATCCGGGACACTAAGGAAAACAAGTGTAGACAGTCTGCATATTAAGTGGAACTGCTTAAACTGTGGACTTTTGGACCAATTTTAGGCGTAATTTATCACTTCACAAGCTTGGGGCATTTTTATCTCAAGGAGCTATTATTGTAAGAGATTATTTGTCATGTCACTCATCATGTCTGTGGGTCAGTGTGACTTTATAACCGTTTATCATGTCATATGATTGTAAGGCTCTAACATGTTGTGCAATAAACTTTACAGCTAATAAGAGCGATCAAAAAAGCTAACACA
Organism: Mugilogobius chulae; assembly: GCA_038363315.1. Classification (NCBI taxonomy): domain Eukaryota; kingdom Metazoa; phylum Chordata; class Actinopteri; order Gobiiformes; family Gobiidae; genus Mugilogobius; species Mugilogobius chulae. Next base: position 5,218,415 of record CM076407.1, read on the forward strand.
AAAGTATGAGTATGTGTCAATGCTTTGTCTTCAGCACACTATCTGACTTTTGGCCCCATCTTAAACCCCATGTGCCCTTACTTGAGTTCGAGGAGGCGTGGCTAGAGGAAGGATTTTTGTTGTTGTTTCTCTCCTTTTGTCTGTGGGTCACTGTGACTCTGTTAGGACTTTTTGTCTGGTCACATCATGGTGAGGTTCACGTGCTGAAAAAGAGAAAAAGAAAGTATTTCTCTAACTTGGGCGCCACGGTGGCAGAGCAGATAATGCTCTCGCTCACAGCAAGAAGGTTGCAGGTTCGACTCTCGTTTGCCCCCCGCTTTTCAGTGTAGAGTTTGTTCCTCCCCTTGTCTGAGTGATTTCTTCACCAACCAATAACATGCAGGTTAAGGAACGCTTGGTGGTAAGAGGTTTGAGGCCCCAGGGCTGCTGCTATCATTGAGTGGGGAGTGAGGTTTGTAAACCAGACATGGGTAAACTATGGCCCAGGGGCCAGATACGGCCTTGACCAGTTTTAATCGGGCCCCCAAAACATTTTTGAAAATAAGTGGTAATCTTTGTTTTGCTTTTTTCTTGATTGATTGAGCTGTTGTGGTCTTAAATTTCACAATAAATACACAAAATAAAAGTCTATTTAGTCTATTTTATTTACATTTTTGTATATCTATTCATTTATTTTTAGAAGTTTGCTTGTAGCAATGACAATTTGTTACACCAATTATCGCAGTCCAGCCCTCCGCCACTTATTTGGATATAAATACGGCCCTTGTGGAAAAAAACAATCTCTGTTGTACTCCATCTCACTGTGAAGCGCTTTGTGACTCTATGTCCGTGAAAAGCGCTTTTACATTTTAAAAAAATATATGTTTTCAAAATACCAATTTAATTTGAATAAAAATGTCAGATTTTATACATTTGTTTGTTTTCTTTCGCTTTTCCTGTTAGGGGTCGCGGGTGACTTTGGGCCTTAGGCGGGGGAACACCCTGGACAGTGGTCAACTCGTCGCAGGGTTTAGAAGATTTTATACATTCCTTAGTTAATTTTCCAGCCTGTCATGATGCATTTTATGTTTTCTATTATTCGTGCTGGTGGTGTCGTGGTTGCATTTATTTATTATTTTTTCATCAGCTACATTTGTAACAGTTATTAATAAAATGGTTCCAAAGATAACCAAAAGAATCCAGAGTCGCCTCGACCACCCGTCAATGGAAGAAAATCTAGCGTCGAGCCACACACTAAAACAGCCCATTAGCCTGCTCTAAATGAATAACCAATATGAGACAACACAGGAAAACTCACACACGCCTCCAACCTCTATTTACACTCTTGACACCTGCCACGACTATTGTGCTCTTACTAGTGGGGCATTTGTTTATAACACGGGTCAGATTAAACAGGCCCACAAACGTAATATAGAAATGTAAAATACCTGCAAATATAATAAACCGCAAAGTAATACAAAATTTGAGGATTTTAAATGTAATAAAAATGCAAACATAATAACTTCCCGCAAACGTAATAATTTTACCACAAACAAAATAACACAATTCCCACAAATGTGTGTGACTTGTAATTTGTTATTACATTTATGTGTATTATTATGTGTGTGAGTGTTAAAGGCTCTCCAACCAGTTAAATCCAGCCCCTAACCAGTTTTTCTAGCCTTACCAAATGTATTTGCTCATATTTGAATGAATTCTTTAATTAATGGTTTATTTATATAGCAAATTTATGACAGATGTCTTCAAATGTACTTCACACAGTAAACCCCTCTTCCGGGACAGCAGCAGCCCTAGGCAGTTCAGCAGAAGTGATTCGCCTTAACACCTGGCGCCTCAACCTGTGAAGAAACACCAAGCGTTCCCAACCTGCACGTTACTGGTTGTTGGGGAAACCGGAGCGCCCGGAGGAAACCACCCAGACACGGGGAATAACATGCAATGACCCGAGTCGAACCCGTAACCTTCTTGCTGTGAGTGAGAGCACTATATCTACTCTGCCTCTAGTTTAATTTTAGGTTAGCTTCCTTAAGACCTGGTTTGTGCCTGGCTTTGTATTGAATGATTTAGTCTTTGTTCAGACCTGATAATGTCTCATCTTCCACCATAGGTAAGCAAATGTCAATCTACAGAAAAGCTGGTCAAGTCTTTTGTTGTTCATGTTTCACAAACGTCTAATGCAGCAGATGTTCCTTTGCAGTGTTACAATTATGTTTTGAGCAGCCACAAACTGTGTTTAAAGGGGTCACCACGCTTACACCTCCGGGCCAGAAGCCAATGCTCATAGAAAAATTCAGCCCATGGAAAAACAAAGTGGAAAAGCCCTGGTCTATAATCATTTTTCTACAATAAGGAAGCCCAAAAGGAATTCTTACAGGATACAGCTGTGCAAAAACAAGATCCAATGCACCAACAAATTCATTGGTCCATAAAAGCCAATTAGTTTAATCAAAATTCAGAAAAAAGCAAATGGTTAAGTCCCAGAGTGTTCCATATCCTTTCACAAAAACAAAAAGAACAAATTGAGCTTAAGGCCTTCTCATAAAGTCGTATTTTGGGAGTACTTTCTGCAGGTGCTGGGATCCTTTAAGCCTCTTCTGTGATTCTCTCCCATCTGTTGCCTCAGTCGTACATGCATTATTGAGAACAGACTTGAACCCGTGGCTGCTTAACGGCACACATGCTGAGTGCAGGGAGCAGAGATAGCCTCGAACGCACCTGCGCTGAGGCTCGGCGGCGCAGAGGGAGCTCGCAGGTGCACACTGTTATTCTGAGAGGGCTCGCCACCAGGAGCAGCCGGAATAATGTGCTGGTAAGGAGTTTTGGGATCGATGTTGAAGGGAGGTGAGTGAGCGGTGCAAACTTTAGCCGAACATGTAATTTAGATGTATTTTACACTTTGGGAAAATGGATGTGGAGGTCATGCAATCACTCTACGGTGGAATTAACTGTTTATCTGCTGCTATGTGTTGTTGTCTTGGTTTAGAGCTAAAATCTATTTGAGCACATTCACTTTAAAATCAAAACTGGCACATGATTCAAGGTCTTGTTTCAGAAGAGAAAAAGTGTTCAGCTTAAAGCAAGTGTTCAATTCCAAAATGTGGTTGTTGAAGTTAAAAGCACTCTAATGGTATATAGAATTAATACCTTTGTTTAAAGAGTAGACGGACTTCATTTGTCCTGGGCAGCTGTGGCTATGAGCACAGCTTACCATCACTGAGTGTCACATCCTGGGTCGTACGCCTCTTTTCTGTCTGTCACTGACCTGTGCTTCTCTACACTGCAAAGAATCTATATCTAGTCTTGCTTAAAAATATTTGAATTCAGAATTTAGATCTGGATTTGAGTATTTTTAGCTGAGTAAGATTTAATTCTTATGTAATGTGAAATATTCAACTGGTTTCAAGGAATTCTGACCTGTCAAAGAGTTTTAGGCTTTAAATAGTAAAATACATTTGCCAATGGGGAAAATAATCTTGGTGGATAAATAAATATTATGTAAAAATTTAATCTTAGAATCACGAGATTTTATCTTGTCTTAAAATGTATTTTTTGCAGTGTATCCAGCTCTTGATTGGTCCAGGTCCTTCCCGCTCACTAAAAAGAGTGGAAGTGGTCTCTGTCTCTCTCTCTCATCTGGCCACACCACGCTTCTTTTTTTTCTTCTTTTTTTGTTCTTTAGTGAAAACAAAAACTTCTTTGGACAACTGAAAATGTCTTTGGTGTGGACCCCAAGTTATTGAGTTGTGGTTTTTGAGCCGAGTCGCAACACCGACTGACTACAAGGTCTGGAATACTTGGACTGGGTCTGGTCACCAGCCGCCATGGCAACTTTACAACAAACACACACTAAACTATTGAAGAAAAAAACACAAGTGTAAAGAAAGGCAGGAGACTCTGGATGTCTGAGGCAATTCACTTCCCATCAGTCCTGGACCTGATGACTTGAATCCTACTGCTATCCAAGCCTGACTATGCTTCCACACAAGGAGGTGTAAATATGAGCTAAAGAAGGTCAGCTTGGAGACGAGCATTGCATGCCTCTTCTTACTGTTTGACAGACAAATTCTGTAATAGTTGGATGGCGTCCATCAAAGATACAGCAAGCTGCATTGTAATGTCAACAATGGAACAATGGTGAAACTGCAGGTGGTCTTGTGGCCTATGCACAAATGGAAATTTCTACAACACTAATGAGATCATGTCTGTCTGTCTAACTTCATTAACATAACAGTGCTTTGCTCATTGATTCTGCAAAAAATCACAATATTTTGAATGAATGGTTTATTTATATAGAATTGTAAAAGTCTCCACCTTTTTTTTTCTTTTAAGCGCCATGTTTGTTTTTTTAGACCATGCACAGCTAATTCATCTGTCAGTCATGCACACTCAGTCTTGTGAGAGGAACATGATGGTCAGACAGGGGAATTTATCTTCTGCAGTTGATCCAGATGTTCTTATAGGCTTAGTTAGTTAGGACTATAGTTTTAAAGATTTCACCTGTTTTGGGTTCTCAGGGAAACTGATCCAGATACAAAGAGAAACATGTAAACTCCACATACCACTCAGCCACCATGCATAGGAAATGTATTACTCACGTTTCTGTGTTTTAGCATTGTTCATAAACTAAAATGACCTTTCTCCTCTTTAAACAAACTCTGATCCATGTAAAAGTCATTCCACGTTGGTTTATGGTTCTGTTTTGTCAGAGTGACCCAGGTTTTCCCACAGTGGCCCTGAGCACCTCTGCTCCAGCTGCTCCGGGCCTGCTCTGCCTCTGCGGTTTACGCAGTCTGTACTTAGTGGGCGCAGTGTTTTGGAGATGCCGGCCCTGCCCCGCCCCTCTACGCACTCAAAACCCTCAGCATCCTCCCATCAGGCTTTGCTGCGGCGGTGTAGCATCCACAGTGGGACAGGTCCAGCTAAATGACAGGTTTGGGACAATTAGAGACAGAGCAGAGAAGGCTGGACAGGCTCAGGGTCAGCACAGAGGACAAGGAGGGACAGAGGAGTTTAGAAGAGTTTGTTATGAAAGAATCCATCTCCTCACGCAACCCCAGCTCACTGTTTACCACCCAAATTTAAATGTGTATAATTTCTTCTTTTTTGCCTGATGATATTGTCCAGTACTTTCATCACAAAGATGAAGAGGGGCCATGCGCTTGCACTCAACCTGCAGAAAGAGCCGCTTCTAATAGACACAAACAATAAAAACAAGTCAAAAAAGAGTTTATCACTGTGCGAAAATAAAAGTTATGCTGCTAAATCAATGATTGTGAATAAAATTTGACCCTAAGACCCTTAAAAGTGGTGAGTGAAAAAAAAAAAAACGGCGAGAAAAACACTGTCTCAAGTTTCAGAAGACAGACGTCTGTCATACCGGTTCATGCCTGAATGAAACTGCTAGCTCTCATCCCGTTTCAAGGTTTTATTCAAAGAGGTTTTCCCATGTAAACATATCCCACAGTTTAAACAATCTGTAAACACAATTAAATAGTTAATTAGGTGAAAATAAACATAACTCTTTCCCTGCAAATATTGAAAATATCTGTCATTGCGTAGCGAACCGTAGTCTGCCAATGACGTTTATTTCAGTCGTTGGACTTTTATTCTATGCAGCAATAGTGGGCTCTCTGACGCATGCGCTGATCAACTTTTGTTTTTGCACAGTGATAAACTCTTGTAGTTAGCTGACAACAGAGCTGGCTATTGTTGCACTACGTAAGAAATAAAGTCATCCTTTGAAGACTAATATTTGCAAATTCATTCTTCTAGGAGTGTGTGTGTTCTTGTGAAGACGGAATGCATTTTTTGGCATAAAACTGGAACCAGAGCTATAATTCACTGAGCTCCATAACCATTATTCACATATGGAGAGTCAAATTTGCGTGGCATTGGTCGCTTGTCCTAACTTCCAGCTTTCAGTCTGTGAATCTACTCAAGTAGAATGCAGGATGATGTCCTCTCTCAGGTGGTGGAGACTCTGATGGGAAGAGACTACAGGTGCTCATGCAATATTGCTTTTATAATCCTACTTTCTTTACAAGCACGTTATGGTAACGTTTAACTCCTTCCCGCCAATGACGAAAATGTTTTGGTGGTCACAACGAACCCAACCATAGCCTGCCAGTGACGGTAATTCTCGTCATAAGCTTTTTATATATACGGCGATAGAGGCTTCTGATACATGTGTCCAATCACCAGCACTAAAAATACATGATGCAGTTTCATAGATTCATCACAGGAGGGCAGTATCGCATGAGCACAAGGCGCAAAGGAAGTCCCAGGACCGGAAAATGCACGTAGATTATGCAGCGCGGTCGCCTGTGTTTACGTGATCATCCGCCTCTAAAGGATCGGCTTTCTTTTCAAACGGATTACAGATAAAACATCTTGGACTAAAAACACAGTTGAGTAAGTTTAGAGCAGATATTTGATCTTTAAAATGAAGAAAAGACGATCCTACTGGACTAGGACTCTGAGGAGAACGACACATGCAGCGAGTCTGGAGAGAAAAACTAAACTTTCTCTTCTGTGAGCGATCCAAAAGTGTCAGAGTGAGTCAAACTACTGTATTCTTCATGTTTGGAGAGTTAAATATAATCTTTGCCCTGTGAAAGCGTCTGAATCTATAGAATCTGTATCAGAAAGTAAAGTTGCCTCCTCGTCTGTAATACAACTTTTGTTGGTTTAAAGATGAAAAGACACTCGTCATCATTGTTTTAATCACGTGAAGCTTGTATTTTTATCCTAAATACATTATTCTATTGTAGTGGCTCTGATTCTTTCACCAAAAAGTAGTACAGACAAAAATAACATTAACGTGAAGTTTGATTTAGAAAAAGGACGTTATCTCAAAAGTTTCTCGTCAAACACTGAAAACTAATGACAACACATTTCAAATGCCTATAAAAAGAGGATGAACAGATTCATGTAGAATAACAATTTTTTTTAAATGAAAGTAGACACTTGTAGGTCTCATTTGATGTACAACATGTCATAATTCCAGTTGCACAAGGTTTTTTGTGGAGCTGTGAATAATGCTTAAAATTGCAAAAAGTCCTGGCAGGGAAGGGGGTCAAAGTGAGAATAGGCTGGCGGTGAAAGAGTTAACATGCAAAGCAAACACTATGTCTTTATTATATTGTCAGTATATGCATAAGTGAAGAAAGAATCGTACCGAGAACAAGGCTTTAACAGGATATTTTTATCACAGTGATTGCTTTGTTGTGAACATACGTTCTTTTGTTGTATTTTAAGGTCAAACAGCCTTTTGTTTTTTGACAGAATCGAGTAATGATGAATTATGGACACTGACACAGAAGGAGGAGCAAGAGGAATCCCTGGACTAAGTATGCGAATATGAGTTTGTGTTTTTCTTTTTCTTTTTGGAGCCCTAAGGTAAGGTTTTTTTCTGCAGTTTTTGATTATAGGTTATAAATTCAGAAGTCTGATCTTGTTAAAAGCTGTATTACTGATCGTTTTTAGCATCTGTCACTCTGCTCTTCACATGGTCGCTCATAAACCACTGTTCATCCGCAAACATCCGTGCAGCCCACATCTTTTGCGTCAACACCTCTCCGCATAGGTCTAGCATGGAAATAGTTTGCGTGGTGGCATTATTGTTGTGTTTTTTTTTTTTTGATAGTTAGGAAGAATGGTATGTTCAATTTTCCTTATCACAACTCCTTAAAAACTCCAAAAATGGGACAGGTTTGGGGATTTGGTGGGACTTGGTGGGACGACTCGACAAATGGTAAAATTAATATAAAGAAAATAAAATAAACATTATTGTTTGACCATATACAGATGCATATGATATTTTGGCATTTAAAACAAGTTTTCTAGATTCAAGATGGCGCCGACGCAGGGCGCCCTGGAGCTTTTGTGCGTCGTGTTTGTTTTTGTCCGTAAATCGTGTGTCAGCGTGCTCTTATACCCGTGAAGAGCTTTTAAACTTGCACCTGATATGTTATTTTTATTGCCTAATTTTTATTGACTATTTTTGCATGCCCTTATATTTGATTTATATATTTTAAATATTTTTATTACATTTGATATTTTTTACTCTTTAGATTCTTTATCTTTATTTGTGTTTTCTGTGTTATATGTTGCACATTAGCACCGCAGCAAGTTCTTAGTCTGTGAATTCTGTTTGTTCACTGACAATGGCAATAAAATTCTTTCTGATTCTGATTTCTGTATAAGAAATTATTAATAAATAGACAATTTCTCATTTATTGAAACAGGCTGTTTTTGGAACAAGTGACAGCTTTGTTTTTATTTTATATTGTTGCATTGTTAAAGTTCTTGATGTTTTAAGTCATACTCCTCCGTGGTTGATGGAGAAGCTGATTTTACACAAACTGCCAGAACTGCGCTCTTTCCTTCAGTGTTCAGACCCATGAGTGTGTTTCAGTGATTGTACCTGCAAACTCTTCTTTTCTTTACCTCGTCGGCCAGAGTTATCGTCTCCTCACACGCATTTGCCTTTCTCCTTCGCTGTCGCCGCTTACAGAGAAGACGCGCAGTCTGTTGATTGACGTACGGTGCTGCTTATCACACAAACGCGCACGAACAGAGATCAGGCAGATGCCCAAATTCCCGTCTTAACAAGGAGCTGTGAGTGTTGTAATCGTTATGGTCGATCACCGATAAAAAAGCGGGACACGGCCGTGATATGCGGGACACAAGCCTAAAAAGTGGGACGGTACAACCAAAAGCGGGACAGGTGGTCACCCTAGTCTGACTTGATTAGGAATATTACTGTGAGTGCCATTGGAATATAAACAGCTATTTTCTCAGGTTCGGTGCAGACTTTGAGCTGTTTGAACGGTGCATCACATTTTCCTTTTACTTTGAATCCAAGGTTTGAAAATAGTCTCTTTACCACATAAAAAGAATTTGTGGATTTGAAGTAACAACAATAAGTCTTCCCAGCGAAGCATCGGACGAACACTAGCGCTGTGTCTAACCCCTCGTCCCGCAACGCCGCAAATAAGACGACGTTTAAACAGCAGAGGGCTCAGATAAGAGAAATCTGTGTCAGGCCGTGAAATATCCTCCGTGGGAGAGCCGGAGCTTTGACTCTGCCCTGACCTATCCCGACCGCCGAGAACAAGGAGCAATTATTCTGAAGGATCGAGTCGCCCTGCCTGTTAGCGCCTGCCGTGCTAGTTTATAGCCAGAGAGGTTAAAGGTCGCCTACTAAACTCCCCCAGGGCTGATTTCAGATTCATCTTTGGGTACAATACGTCTTTGTTTATGGACGTGAACTATAATGAAGGGTTGAGAATCTTACAGGTTGAAGTGACAGTTTGGTTTGTATCGCTGATTATATTACTTCTATTGTATCTTTTCCCCTTTTATGGAATTAAAAAACAAAGGCATTTTTTTTTTATAATGCTTGGTTCTTACTTTTGCTGATATCAAGAACCGTCCCTCATTAGTTTTCAAAATATTACAAAAACAGTATTTCTTATGTTTAGTTTTGGCTAATTATTCAAGAAATAGTGTCAAACTGTAATTTCTTAATGAGTCAAAAAGTGTCTGAAAGAAGATTTGCCAGGTGTATTTTTCTTGTTTCTTTGTTTCCAGTGAGAAAATGTTGCACTTTTCATATTTTTAGCCAAGCAATCCACTTAGCTCTTGATGTTTTGGTAAATTTAGTTTGAAGACAATAAAATATGTTCAAATAAATATATAATTTTGAGTATTTATTCACTTATTATCCAATTTCATCAAATTTTCACGGTGTATATTTCAGTTCTGATTTAATTCTGCTTTAGATCTAGTTTAGTCCTGGTTTAAATCTGGTTTAGTGTGGAGATTCTCCTGGTTCAGATTTGGTTATGTGGTTGGTATCATATAGATATATTTTTTAGTACATCGTCAAAAACAATGAAGTATTGTTCCACTACAACGGTGTAACGTCGAGATGGCACTCTTCGTCGAAATGGGAACCCTTGTTTAAAGTTAGTGCTAGAAAATAAGTAATATTTTTTTATTTTCATGTTACTTTTGCTAACCCTCGCCCAAGCCCTAATCCTAAACTTAACCTTCGAATTATGCCTAAACTTAACCGAATTAATTGTAAACTATTTACTACGTCGCGCACAGTCACAAAAGCTAGTGAGGGGTGCACGTCTCGATGGGGAGCTTGTTTCGACACCACACCGGCCCAGAAGCCATGGTCCTCGCTAGTCTCCTCTGGAAACTAAAGTTGAATAGCCCTGCAGTAGTTGCAAAAATGACATGAGAATATAGCCATATCATTGCAGTTCCCCCTTTTATTGATCGCTCAAAGTTGTATTTATAGAGTGGTTTATGTATATTTGGGTAAATGATTTGGCCCTGGTTCTAACTGGCCAAGAGGACTAATGCTGCTTATGCTGTCTGCATTTGCTCTGGAAAAGATACCACTTGTAGATAGATAGATAGATAGAATAGAGAATAGATATACAGAGAACTACAGACTTCCATCAACAGCACAAACAAATGAAGCTGCTTACAAGGATGCATTATATAGTCTAATTGCTCTGGGTAAAAAAGACTTCCTGAGCCTCTCTGTAGAGCAGGAGAGTGACAGCAGCCTGTCGCTGAAGCTGCTTCTCTGTCTCAGCACCAGCTCATGCAGAGGATGGCAGCTGTTGTCCATAATGGAGAGAATTTTCCTCAGTGTCCTCGTCTCCACCACAGACACAACACAGTCCTGATCAGCCCCAATCACAGTGGAGGCCTTTTTTTATCAGCCTGTCCAGCCTCTGTGAGTCCCTCTGAAGTGGTAGTTACCAGTAGGTTGTGTTCAAATGTTTTTGTGGTCGTAACAAAAGAAAATGTGTTAAAAATACAAGACAAATATATGTAAATCCAGTGCAACCAAGTAAATGAATCATGTCCAAGGCCGGTCTAAAGAAAGCAAATATACATTTAGACGTTTTACAGGAAATGGAAAAAGCGATTCAACTTTGTCACATATTTTTTTCAGATTTTACAATAATACAATTAATTTTCTACATTTGTGATTCTTTTGCCACTGTCTGCCATATCGAGAGGTCAAAGTTATTTTCAACTTGGAAACTCGGTCATCACATTATTTCCCAGTTTCCCATTGATATTTACGACATGAGGGGGGGTTCATTTGCTATTTTCCACTTGAAAAGTGGTATTTATCATAATTCCACACCAAATGAAGGCAGCATTAATGTGGTCTTCGGGGGCTTGTGTTTCTGAGATTTGAATCAGTCTCCATGTTTCCAAATAGCAGTAATATCAGGTGCTGAGCTTAGTTTGTCTCGAGTTTCCCAGCAGTTGTTCTGAGCTGCTCGAGCGTTCATGTGCATTTTTCAACTCAGGACATTTTAAGCTATCCTAACTGACACTGATTGGTCAGACTGGTGATGGAATCCATGGTGTTCCCTTGGATATTGGTTTGTTGTGGGCAGTTGCTAAAGTAAATGATAGATATAGTATATTCTATGTTGTTTGTCCTTGTAGGTGTTGCCGTAGTCAAAGACTGATGTTTATGCCTTTGTGCAAACGCTTCTAGACATGTCCACATCCAACTCATAATCAGCACTGACTCCAGTTGGGGAATGACAGAGCCAAGTAAAGTAGAGTAGGGCCAAGCATGCACATTTAACTCTGTGTGGTATACAAGCACAGTGTTTGGAAGTTCAAAAATATAATGAAAGAGGTTTAGATACTTCCATGTTCACTCCTGAATAGCAGCCTTGAAGCTGGTCTGAGTCTTTCTGTGTCCGTTCATTGTGTGAGCTCTTCTAATTCTGACTGACATGTTTTAAATAGAAGCTGTGCAGGGTCCAACCTTTCCTCCTCAGGGAGCAGTGTGTCAGTCTGTTTCCCACAGAGAGATTCATCGCCTGTTTGAGAGCACGACTACTGTCAAACTGTAACGTTTTTATGTGAATTACCATTCACTGACAAACAATCCATTTATCTGATTTGCCAAGGAGGATTTTTTTTCTGACACTTGCATAAAACATCTACACAAAGTAAGAGAATTGCTCATTTACATTTTCAACTATACTGTTGATTCCATTCTTTGACATACTTGTGTATAACTGCAGCTAAATCCACCTCTGTGTTGGATTGTATCGTCTTCTTTCAGGAAGAGCACAAAATTATATTTATAAAAATATTAACTATGCATGGTTTTAAGTACTAATAATTAGTTAATGTTATCTTAATGGGTTTATTGACATTTATAAATTGTTCTCATTCATTATAAAGTCTTTTCTGGTTCTGTGTTAGACAGTGACTCCGTTGTTTGTGCTGCACTGGTATAGTGCAGAGGTGCGCTCAGGTGTCAAGTCTCCATCTACGTCACCCTTTGCAATAGCTAACCCTAACCTTGAAACAGCCATTTTCGTCCTGATTTGTTGTTTTAATCAAAGAAGTTACCCAGCCAACTGATCCACAGCATCTCTTTCTGCAACGACCATGCGGGGTAGAGCAGGAAATGGCATTGACTGATAATCCTTCTGTAGGTGGTCTGTCTACTGCTGTCTTGTCTTTTTGTGGCCTCGGTAGTTACTTTGGTCTTTAAAACCTGCTCCTCTGCTGTCTGTTGGAGGCAGAGACCGATACAAGTGGAGCCTCATTCTGTTGGACCTAATGGAACATTGCGATCAAGAAACAAGGTTCAATCTGTGGACAATCAAGGACTAAAATAAATGGTATTAAAACATAAGATGTATGAATAAAATATGCTTTCTTGCTAAACTTAAGTCATGCCTCTGTTACAATCAATACAAACCTGTGTTCATTTTATTAGATCTACATTATTTTGTGGGCCCAGCCCAGTGGCCTTTACAATGATTAAAACTTACTTCCTTATTACTTTATTGTATAGCCCTTTTTTATTTCATAACCCTTTGCACACAATGGCAGAGTGGCTTCCCAATAAGGAGATTGTGGGATCGACTCCCGGGTCGGACCATACCAACATCTCACTATCCCTTTGAGGGGAGCTTGCATATTCTCCCCTGTCAACGTGGGTTTTCTCCGCAGTTTCCTCTCACCTCCAAACATATGCACGCTTAGGTTAATTGACCTGTAAATGAAAGATAAAGTGAATGGTTGTCTGTCTAACCCTGCGACGAGTTGGCCACTGTCCAGGGTGTTCCCTGCCTAAGGCCCAAAGTCACTGGGATAGGCTCAAGTCACCTGCGACCCGAATGGGAACAAGCGGTAGAAAATGAAAAAAATGAATGAATCCCCTCGGATGCCACACACTGAATACAAGTTTATAACTAATAAAGCTAGGCTCGTTTTGCACCATCATATAATGCATATCAACAGGCTTGTTTGCAGTTTTGTTTCCAGCATCAGCCAAGGCTTGAAGTTGGTTAATAGTAGTATTTTTTTGAATTTTCATATATTATGACATGCTTTTGGATCCCCCATAAAAATTAACTGGGGCAACAACCCATTCACATGACACACCACATTGCTGGATAAAGAGGTCTGTGCATTCTAAGTAAATTAAAGTCAGAAAGAGCCATAACTGTATTAACTGATACAAAATAAATGAAGACAATAATGTGAATTTAGACAATATTTTCAAAAAGTAGACTAAGTAGACTAACATTTTAGATGTAATGTATTGATATAAAATCCTACTTAAATCAATATAAAAAAAGACATTTCAATCACCTAAAAAAAAACTTAGTAGTTTTCATTAAAGTTGTGGGTTGACTAGATAAAATTTGTCAAAAAAAGTAGTAAAAATATTTGGTAGCACTTTAAAAGACCTCCACGGTACCTACCAGTTAAGTACCGTATCAGTTACTAGTAACTAACAGTGACACTTACTAGTACTTACTCTGGTACTTACTGTGGTACTTACACTGGTACCTAGAGTGGTACTTGTACCAGCAGTTACTGGTACATACCACTGGTAGTTACTGTGGTACTTACTGTGGTACTTACACTGGTACCTACAGTGGTACTTTGAGTGACTTGTACTACTGGTACATACCTGGTATTACTGGTACTTACAACACTGGTACCTAGTTACTTTGAATGTACATTACTGGTACATACCACTGTAGTTACTGGTACTTACTGTGGTACTTACACTGGTACCAACAGTGGTACTTGTACCACCAGTATTGCATGATGGTATGATCGGGCCATATCAGCATGCCAAAGCCTGATCCGTCAGATCTCAAGAAGCTAAGCAGGATTGGGCCTGGGCAGTACTCGGATGGGAGAACACAGAAGGAACCTCAAGGTGCCACAGTGGGGCAACTTCAGTGGTACTTACTACAGTAGTTGACAGTCAACTAACTGTAGTAAGTACCACTGAAGTACCAGTATGTGTCACTTTAGAACAGTCCGTTGTGTATTAACTTCCTACTTGTAACCACTACGTAGTACTAGGGTCAAGTGTCAACTACTGTAGAAGTACCACTCAGAGTACCAGTATGTGTCACTTTAGAACAGGTCCCTTGTTACTAGTATTGACAGTCAACTACTGTAGTAAGTACCACTCACAGTATCCAGTATGTGTCACTTTAGAACAGATAGTAGTTGACGGTCAACTTGTAGTAAGTACCACTCAAGTTAGTATGTGCACTTTAGAACAGTCCCGTTGTTACTAGTAGTTGACTGTCAACTACTGTATAAGTACCATTGTAGTACCACTATTTACCATTATGTATCATGGTTATTTATCAATAAATGTGGAATTAAGCTAAGATTGTTGTAAATTGTTTCTGCTGTTTGTTATTAAAACAAGATAATTACATTGCTAATTTGTCATTTACCAATATTTGTCTTTTGTTGACCCATTTAAATAAAGACAGTGGGTTTTAACATTTGCATTTTGTTATTCATATTTATAAGTTCATACTTTAATTTTACCCAATTATCCACCACTGACATATGTGTGTGCAACAAATTATTAAAATGGTAAGTGTACTATAGTTACCACTGTACTTACCAAGTCACTGCTGACACAATGTCACAACCTATAATACCAGGTAGAGTACTACAGTAAGTATCACAGTAAAGTACCAGTAAACTATCAGTGTTATGTACCAGTATGCTTGGTAACAAGTACCACTGTAGGTACCAGTGTAAGTACCAGTGTAATACTACCAGTAAGTTATCACAGTTAAGTTACCAGTAAGTACCAGTGGTATGGTACCAGTAACTGCTGTTACAAGATACCACTCAAGTTCCACTGTAAGGTACCGGTAAGTACCACAGTAAGTACCACAGTAACTACCAGTGGTTGTTACCAGTAATGTTGGTACAAGTTCCACTCAAAGTACCACTGTAAGTACCAGTTAAGTACCACAGTAAGTACCAGTAACTACCAGTGGTATGTACCGTAACTGCTGGTACAAGTACCACTCAAAGTACCACTCTAGGTACCAGTGTAAGTACCACAGTAAGTACCAGAGTAAGTACTAGTAAGTGTCATGTTAGTTACTAGTAACTGACACGGTACTTAACTGGTAGTACCGTGGAGGTCTTTTAAAGTGCTACCAAATATTTTGTATTGTTTGAAAACAAGGTTAATTGTTAGGCCCCAGAGTTGTCCATGTTCAGTTTCCATGTCTTAGTGAAATGTTTTAAAGGATATTAATAACTATAGAAGAGCACACTTGAATAAAGACCTTCAGCTTTAGTTAGGGCTAGGAGATCTGGGAAAAAATAATAATCACGATTTTTTTTTTTTTCTCATATTTATCAATCTCGATTTTTGCTTTGATTTTGTTTAACCTCTTTAAAAAACAAAAGAAAAATGCTATTAATGAACATAAACGAAACAAAAACTTTTGATATGTCCATTTATTAGATTAGATTTGAAACTATATTTCAATATTCTGCCTCAAAGTTTGACTTTTGCTCCAAACCACACATTTTTATTGACAAAAGATTGGTTTTCGATCTTTTGATTCAAACCCACCACCAAATAATTGATCATTCGTTTCGATTCAATATTGATCTCTCGATGTTTCGATTAATGGCACAGCCCTAGCTTTAGTGAACACACACAAGAAATGCAAAATTATAAATGCATTTTTTTTTTTGTCTTGCATCAGACTGCAAAAAGCACACTGGAGTTCTTAAAAAAACCTAATGTGGCCCTCGAGCCACAGGTTGCAGACCCCTAGCTGGATATATATCTGGGTAATTTTTCCATAAGTCTGAATCACCATGTCTTAGAACTTACCTGAACAGAGGTGATAGAAGTGTCTGCACAACTCACACCTCGGTTCAAGCTTTGGAAGAGTAAATGATGCTATGATCAGAAAGTGTTGTATTGCCATAAACACTGAGATTGGTGCCACCCGATGAGCTGCAGAAACTGAAAAGACATAGATATAACCAGCGCCATTGGTTCAATCACTATCCTCCGACAGCAGGCTTTTCAAACCCGTCTTTGTCTGCGTACGAGGTTCGGTGCTTTGGGAGTAACATTTCCACATAACTTGTTTTGTGTCTGAAAACCTCACATGAATGCATCTTTCTTTGCCCTTTCCAGGAACTGTGCAATAGTCACAACTCCAAAATAACCCAAATGGCAGCATAAAGGCCACTGCAGACACGTCTACTTCACACTCTGAATTTTCTATCTTTCATATTATCAGAGCTGTGTCGGGGAAGTGCATCTAAAAGTGAAAGTTGAAACCATAACTAGTTTTGGGAAGCTCAAAGGTGGTGGAGATATTGTCCAACTTTCTGCTGGATGCTTTCACCGAATACTAAACATTTCTTAGCGCAAAAACGTGATAAAATAACAGTTTGAGAAGCTGTGCCCTCTCTTTCCTCTTCTCTGCCAGAAAATGTTTCCCTTGGCTTTTCAGCTCTTCATTGGACGGCAGCTCACGGCGGCTGGATACGGAGGAGACTTGAATACTTATAAGTTCACTTTTACACTGTGAGCGGGATCCCAACTGCCTGCACCAGCTCTGAGCGCTGGAGAGACGATACCGATGCTACAATATTAATGAAGAACAAAAAGCTTGATGCATTTTGTAGGCAGCATAAACCTTTGCCTGAAAATATAGTAGTGGTCGCAGGATTCGTTGCTGGCCAATAATGAGTATTTATGATCTATGCTCAAGACATTTAAGTGTTTGTCCGACTTCTGCTTTGTTCTGTACACCATGTGGTCCATTTTTCATTCATATGTTCATCTTATTTTCTTTTTTCAAAAGATGTGATGAAAAATCTGTCATGGTAGCCTCAATCTTTGCTTTCTTCTTGCTTCATTGCTCACGTTCGGTCAATCTATTGAGCTCCTGCATCCACATAACTAAATTTGCTACGGCAGCCATTACAGCAGTGACGCTACTATTGAGTCTAATGGGAAGAAGGCTAAAATTTAGCTTCTGTGGTTTATTCTATTCCAGTTCTCGATCTCGAAAAAGTGTCTTGCCCTCTACAGGTAGGTAGAGAGTCCTTGCCCCAAATGGTGGAGTTCAAGTCTCTCTGGGTCTTGTTCACACATGAGAGAAGGATTGAGCGTGAGATTGACATGCAGATCGGTGCAGCGTCTGTATCAAGCCGTTGTGGTGAAGAAGGAGCTGAGTCGAAAGGCAAAGCTCTTGATTTACTGGTCAATCACATTCTAACCCTCACCAATGGTCATGAGCTTTGGGTAATGACCGAAAGGACAAGAGCGTGATTACAAGCTGTGAAAATGAGTTTCCTCCGTAGGGTGGTTGGGCGCTCCCTTAGAGATAAGTTCAGTCACATGTGAGGAACTTGGAATAGAGCCGCTGCTCCACCACATCGACAGGAGCCAGTTGAGGTGGCTCAGACATTTGTTTCAGAAGAACGCTGCTGCTCGAGTCCTGACCAGAACCAGGAAGTACAATCACATTAGTCCTGTGCTTAGGTCTTTGCACTGGCTTCCAGTGGCTCAGAGAATTGACTTTAAAATAGCTCTGCTTGTGTTTAAGTCTCTCCATGGACTAGCACCAAAGTACATCTCTGACATGTTAGTGCGTTATGAACCATCTCGCACTCTGAGGACCTCAGGGACCGGCCTCCTGCTGGTGTCCAGAGTCAGGACTAAACACGGAGAATCAGCGTTTCAGTTTTATGCAGCTAAGATCTGGAACAGTCTTCCAGATGATGTTAGACAGGCTCGACTGTGACAATGTTTAAATCTAGGCTGAAAACATGTCTTTTTATCTGTGCATATGACTGAAATACTTTGTCTGCACTCTTTATTTCTTTACTTCTTTTTAAAGTAAATTTTATGCTGATTATTTAATTATTGTAATTTTGATGCATTTTCCTGCCTTGTAAAGCACTGTGAATTGCTGTGTGTATGAATTGTGCTATACAAATAAATTTGCCTAGCCTTGCCTTGCCTTTCTGGACACCTCCCTGGTGAGGAGTTGCTGGAGGACAAGGAAGTCTGTGCGTCCTTGCTCGGACTGCTGCACCTATGACCTGACCCCGGATAAAGCGGAAGAAAATTAATGGATGGTTTATCGTTGGTATTACATTAGGCCATAATAATAGTATGTATCTCATGTCATAACATTGGTTTAGCTTTAGTTTGTGCTTTTATACAACCATAATTTATTTAAATATTGTTTTGAAAGACATTTGCGATCATTAAAAAAAAAAAAACTATATAAACTTGGAATTAACGAGATTAAATAGATATCAATACATCTGTAGTTTAAATAATGAACAAGATTGACTCGCTTGTAGTCGGTTTAGCTGCACAAATCCTTTTTTTTTTTTTTTGTCAAAATGGCGTCTGTCAGCTGTCAGAATTGGCCTGGCTTTCTCACACCACATCACAAAAATAACAGAAAACAACCACTACTAAAAGAAACTGAAGTAACCAACTTTGAGTAGCACTGTCTCGGTAAAAGTGTGTAGTTACTCTCTTGTAGTGTGTAGCTTCTTGTACTGGACTGTAAACTTGTTGTGCATTGGCAGATGGGCCCAGAGCGACCTCCATCACGATCTCTAATGAAGACAAACGAGAGCGCTGATCAAATCTTACGACGCGCGGATTGAGACGTGAAAACAACAGCCTGTTATGAGCGACGTGACGCTAAACGCTAAATACAAATGAATGGACTCAGCCTTTTGTCAACAATTCTGATGATGGCAAGTAAGAGCTTTGAAAAATCACTTTACCTGCATCTAGTTCACTTTGCAACAATTTTCTTCCTTAAACAAAAGCTCAAATCAACCTCTTCTACTAACAAAAAAAGAAGTGCAAATACACAAAAACTCATGAAGTAAAAGAGAAATACAGAGGATGATTAGGTATAATTAATTATGATCACACAACTGTAAAGTGTATAACAACATTGTTATTACAAAAAATAACAAAGTTATGGAAGTATAAACAGAAAGTAACTACAGCTCACATTACCGTGAGGAAAATGACCTATATTCATCCAATATTTAGTTATGAAGTTGAATGAGCAGATGACAGACCTTTCAAAGCCACATTGTCTTTGCTCCGACACTTTGTCTGTCACTCACATTGGACCTGTTAATGTGAGAGAAGTTGTGGGATAGACTCTAAAATACAAAAGTATAAAGTCCAGCAGCATATTTGTTTTGCAGAGAGCCATAGCCGCTGGTGGAGCAGAGAAGCCGGGTTGTTTTCTTTGCTGGTTGCTTAACATGTTTCTGTCCTACAGCGCCTCTACAGAACAAAGGCAGAGGAGTTTCTACTGCACTGATTCAATTGGCAAAAAGTGTATTGTGAACAAACCGGCCTAGTTTAGAACAAGAGACAATGTTGCAACTTTGGTTCCCAATCGAGCCAGTTTGTATTGTGAATGCACTCTTAAGGCCAGCCCACACCAAAGCGCGGCGTCACTTTCCGCGCACAGACCCAGCGTAACTCACCAATGCTGCGACGTCAGCGTTATTTTTCAACGATCCGCGGTCGTAAAGGGTGAGTAATATGATAATTGTCGTAAATAATGAAGGGCATTCCGGTTCATCGTTGTTAACAATTAACTATATACATGATTTAAATCGTAGAAGAAGAAACTACGGTGCTGGCAGGGTCATTTCTGGCACAGCGCCACGAGAAAAACAAACTAACCGAATCACCGCGCGTTGTAAGCGCCGCCGAAGCCCGGTGTGTGTACAATCATAGAAATTAACGAGGCGCCCAATTTGCCGCGCGGCAGAGCGTCCCGGTGTGCGCTGGCCTTTAGAGGATAGGTAATAAGTGCCAAAGTTAGCCATTTTGAATATAACAAGCCAACGAATGCTCAATCAAATCAATTTCTGACTAAATACATCATTTTTGATACAATACATTCTCAACTATTTCTTTCAGCAGACAATTTCTCTCTGGTTTCAATGCATTGAAAGAAACTCATTCATTTTATTCAATAGTTTCACCTCTAACATGACTTGGTGTCGTATCCATGGTGACGGAGGGAGGAGTTTTCTCATCTTCTCAATTTCCAAGTCAAGGCTTTTCCCCGACAATGCAGCTAATTACGAGCAGTGGATCTGTGTGGATCAGTGACATTTCTCTGCATGTATCTGCGTACTGTCCTTTAAATGCCACACAACACATGAGGCGTGGGAGGGCGAGGGTTAATCGCACCATCACGGTCGATCTGCTCTCTGGGGAATGCAGAGTTAAGATACAATTATTCCGTGAATGAGCAGCACGTGGGATACAAAAGCTCAAAATCTGAATGTATAAAAGCTTGTTCACATT
The DNA here is from genome assembly GCA_038363315.1 of Mugilogobius chulae. Taxonomy (NCBI): domain Eukaryota; kingdom Metazoa; phylum Chordata; class Actinopteri; order Gobiiformes; family Gobiidae; genus Mugilogobius; species Mugilogobius chulae. Next base: position 5,239,122 of record CM076407.1, read on the forward strand.
GAGGCGTCAAACTTGTATTGGACACCTTTAATTGGAGGTCTGTACATCTTATATATGTAGGTACTCATCGAAAGTGTCTTGCAGAACAAAGGAAATATGAGACTGGGGTAGTTATTCACTTGTGTTAGGTAGGATGCACTGTCAACAAAAAGATTTAAAACATGTAAAAATGGTAAGTTCATTTGTCAGTCAAACAGTCAAGAGACAACGCAGCTAGTGACCCAACTCAGAATATCTGTCAGTCAAAAAAGCTCTGTTTACCAGCTATGATCCCTGAAACCAAATTTATACATTAGACAAGTTACAACAAAAGGTGGGAAATTGCATAATTATGGATTTTTGCCAAGTTGAACTCAGAGTTGCAGAATGTTCTGTACTTTCAACCATGTTCACCATGTGCATGTTTACTGGGCTCTCATGCTGGTTTTAAGGTCTTCAAAATCAAAAAGCTCATGTTTATAAACATGAAGCCTGCTTTGCATATTACTGGATTTTGATCTTAACTTTATTGACACTCAGTGACCACAGGTCATTTGATTGTATGTCAGTGCCTCCTAGTGGTGTAATATTATAGTAGATTCATTAATTAGACCAGTGATTTTCAACCAGTGTGCCAGGAACACCGTGTTCCTTAAGATACTACCAAGAAGAAAGAAAGAAAAGAATCACAATTTACTAATTTAATTAATAATTTAAATTTACATTATATAACTTTTCCAACAACAGGTTCTGTTACTTTGAACATGTTCCAAAGTAAAATGTTAACATATTTAGCAAGTGTTTGATCAATTATAGATCCTTTTATTTCTTTATTTAGTTTAGAAATTACTTTTCCATAAATCTGCCCTGTTCCACTTGGCTTTGCTTCTCGTTACACACATTAATTGCAAGAGGATCGTTCCAATCTGTGTAAAATGATTGGAATGATGTCTAACTTTTTTAATAGAGGTAGGCTATTGGCCATCTACTAGAAAAAGTGACATAATGCCCCTAATAGACAGTATTTATTTTTTTGTTTGATTTCAGAAGGTGGTGTGCCCTGAAAAAATTTCAACCAAAGTGGACTCAAAAAAGGTCGGGAATTAGACAATATAATACTGTATAATTGTGGGCATTGGGCTTGACTATAGCACCCCCAAAGAAATGAGTCAGGAGCCGCCACTGCAATGGGGTCGACGATGTGTATCCCAGACAACCCAAGCTTCTTTCTCTCTGATCTTCCCCCAGGGAAAAACTATAATGCGCCTCCTTGATACAGGAATTGTGCAGCTCATGACACCCAGGATAAAATAACTGGATGCTCTGGTCTATATTACTGTAAATGTAACTTTTTTTATGCTTGCGAATGCCACATTGACGTGGACCCTCTGATATAAGTTCCTGAATGACAGTTTTTAAAAGACGTCAGGAGAAGTACATTTCAAACTGATTGGTCAAACAGCGAAAGAAACTACAAAACTGTGTGGTCAACAAAGTCTCACAAGAATGCGTATATCTACCACGACATAAAAATTGCTAATGATGTGCAAAGATTTCACGCCTCAGTGTATACTGCACAATATGAAAAAAAAAAAAATGTAAATAAGCACAAAATGTCATAGCATACAATACACGAGTTTGAAGCCACATGGGGCCATTTATTGTTTTATTTTTTGTTTAGGTTTAACAGGTAAGTTTAGGTTTTAAGTGACTAAAATTAGTAAATGGGCTGTGGGGCTTAGGGTAGGTTAAGGATATGGATTTTGTAAATATACATAGATAAGAATACTATCATAGAAGTGAACTGGAGCTACAACGCATGTCATACTTACATTTGAAAAAAGGTAAAATTGTGCTCAATATACACTATTGACACGTCCTGTTATGTCGTGGTATGTATAGTTTTTTTGGAAACTGTTGTAAAAAACAAAACTCTCAAAGCACCTTTAACAATGTTACAGTTCAATCTAACCCCAGCAGAAACAGACAACATATCCCAACATTCTCCTTGCTCTGCCTTGTTCTCTTTCATAATTCACAAGCTGATTTAATGCAATTCCTCGTCTGCCGGCTTTCCACGAACAAGCTTGTCTGAATAAAAATGAGCAACTACTTTCCGTTAGTGACAGAAAAGCCTCACGCCCATTAATACTGTAGGTGTAGGAAATAACTGAGAGAAACCATGGCAACGGTGTCAAACGGGCGCTACTACTAATGCTAATTTTAGCCGGACTTTAACAACAGCGTGGAATAAAATCTAATTACACGTTGCTCCCTGGGTCCGGCGGTGTGAAAAGAGCCGAGCTGTAACAAGGTGCCAAAGGGCTTGAGAAAAAAAAAAAAAACAGCTCTAAATATACAGTAGGCCAATCTGTGTGGAGGACTGATGTCATTTCTGAAACTGACTAGTGCTACTATTAGATGCTGTTAGAAGGAAATGGTAGCTTTCAATCCATATGAGACGACTTGAACTCTATGGGAAACAGCGCTTTGAGTAAAATGGTATTAAATTGATAAAATCAAAAAGTCATCATGCGATTAGAGAAGTAAAGAGAAACACTATGAATAGGAAACTATCTTTAGGTTAATGCTCTCAGTGTGGAAGGTTTCAGATGGTTTAGGCCAGGCTTATTCAAACTAGCCTGTTTGGCCCTAGTTCTTTTCTTTTTTTTTTTTTGTGAAATTCTCGGAAAAGAAAAGTCCATATAAGTGTGTGTATCCTCAGCTTGTTCATGGTTTACATCAGGGTCCCAACACCGGTCCGGGCCCAAACGGTCCGCGAGCTATCTGTACGGGCCCAGAGGATCTTTAAGATATATTTTATTTTTATTTGATAGTTTATCACTACTTCCTTGTGCTTTACTATAAAATGTGTGTCATTTAACCAAATAACTGCAAATTAAAGCAATAAGAGCTAAAATATACCTATAATCATTGTATGCATTTGTGCTGTTGTTACGACGCTACCCAACTCAACGGTCCTCGAAAGAAATTGTGACAGTACCGGTCTTGTAAAAAAAGGTTGGGGCCGCTGGTTTACATGATTGAGTTACAAAGTAAATGAAGCTAGGGTTTGGGCTTTCCTTTTGATGTAAAATCAAATCAGTATGTTATAAACAGTCACTGCATTTTCATCTGATAAAAAAAAGAAAAAAATCTAAAATCATAGAGAAATGGTATGGCTGGCATGGAATAATAAAAACAAAACAAAATGGTTATTTGTGCCAAACAAAATAAATAATAATAATAATGTGCCATTTTGGTGCTGCTCATTGACGATGGATGGCATCACCAGTTTTAGAAACAAATGATTGTAATTTGTTACAGTGTTGTTTGTGAATTGTACAAGCTCCATGTTCACAGACTTGTCTTTGTGATAAAGGAGATTTAAAGCTTTTTTCAACAGACACTTTCTACTTTCATCCATACAATCCCACATTTACATTTGCTGCATGGTGGCAGTGCTCTGACCTCACAGCAAGAAGGTTTGATTCTCGCATGACCGGGCCTTTCTGTGTGGAGTTTGCATGTTTCTCCTCGTGTCTGGGTGGTTTCCTCTGAGCACTCTGGTTTCTCCATCAAACAATAACATGCAGGTTAGGAACACTTGGTGATAGCTGGAGGTTGAGGCATCAGGTGTTTAGGCGAATCGCTCTGCTGAGCTGCTCCAGGGCTGCTGCTGTCACTGAGTGAGGAGGGGAGGGGGTTCATCTCACTGTGAAGATGAACCCCTTCCACTTTGTGACCCTGTCTGTGAAAAGTGCTATACAAGTAAATATTACTTACATGTTTGTGTATATTAGATTTATTTTATTTATTTATTTATTTATGTATTTTTATTTTTGGAAGGGGGGGGGGGTCTAAAATGTACAAATCTAGAATTTTGAAAGAAGTTTGCATCAGACAGCTGCGGTTTTCGGCAAAATCAAATCTCTCTATAGATTATTTCCATACACCCACGCGACTCTCGAACGTGCGCTCGCACTGCTCCGAGGTCAGTGTACCAGGGCACATTGGTTTTACTCACTTTCTAAGTCTAGCAGGACTCGCACTCACACTCAGTGTACGGCAGGAGCAAGGGTCTCTTCCAGTTCATTTCCATGAAAATCTTTCTTTAGCTACACACATTCACAGAATGTATCTATGCCCAAGAATATTCCAATTAACTGTTTCAAATTTCTCTTTTTTGGAATGATCTAGGTGAAAGTTGCAAAAGCACTTTAATCAAATCAATATACAGTGTTGGGTAGAAGACTTTGATAATGTATTTGGTTACAGAATACTGAATGCTTGGTCAGAAAGTATTCTGTATTGTATTCCGTTACTTGGCAAATTTTTGTACTGTATTCTGAATACTTGGATTACTTTTAATATTGAAACGCAAATTAGGTGTTAATTTAACCTGAAATTACAAAGTGTTCGTGTTTCTTAGTTCTGTTAAGTAATGCTAGTAATGCATCTCCGCGTAAAACGTTATAATAACTTTGTATAACAACTAATAACTCAGCTCTGTTTAAATCTGTTAACACTCACCGGAGTCGAGAGGAGGAGTTTACTTCAGATTTACACGTTTGGTCCAACAACAGTTCATTCATCGTGTCGTCCGTGAGCTTCAGAGCAGGTTCCAGTGTCACAAATCCTTTGCTAACAGTCCGTTGCACTTGTTGTAAATGCTTCGTCAAAGTTTTCATCGTGAAAAGAAACTGTTCCTCTTTGAAAACGAAACGTAGTTAAATATGAACAATCCAAACGCTGCGTCTTCTCTTTGTTTATCGTAAATAAAGTCCAGAAAAGTTAAGCAGATAATAGCCATCAACAAACTTCTAATGTACCTGTTCATAAAGGGGCAATCTGATTGGTCAGTCTGTCAGTGAATGGCCCCAAACAACGCCAGATCTGATTGGACACTGTTATTTCTGTGCCCCTGGAGCACTGTGAAGTAGTGCGGGCGGCACAGACTGACAGCGCGTCAAGCTGCTGCATTACGCATTATTATTCTGTGGTGTTTTAACAATGGGTCTACATTTATTTTACATGCAATGTATTCCATTGATTTTATAAAAGTAACTGTTTTCTGAATACCTCGTTTGAAAGCCGTACTGTAACGGAATACAAGTACTCATAAAATGTATTCAGAATACGTAACGGCAGTACATGAATTCTGTTACTCCCCAACACTGTCAATATACAACTGTGAGTAAGCTAATGCTGGCCAAAACAATTGTGCAAATAATAAAAACTTATTTAACTTTAAATATACAGTGATGTTATCACCAATCAATTACAATAAATCTGATGTTTTCATTTGATTTGTCATCAATGAACTAAAGTTCAAACTGGTTCAAACTACACACAGCTGCATTCACAAACTCCACTCCTAACAGTCTAAAAGAGCTCATTTCCATTCACTCCTGGGTCTCTTTAGGCTGCATATGTTTCAGTGAGGCTCTGACACATGGAAATCAACAGTATCCATCACTGGTGACCTTAACCATCTGTAGAATGTTGAATATGAGCACGTTATTGGCCCGTTGGGAGATTAGTCAGCGGAGTTTAATCCATCCATCACACAGTGCCTCTGGACGTCCCGCTGGGAGCAGAGCCGATGGGCACAGCCGGAGAAACATCTCCACTTCTCCTGCTCCGTGTGAGCTCACAACTGAGACACAATCAATGAGAGGCTCGGGAGAGAAATGTTAAGTCCGCAAATGTTTTATTCAAATTAGGAGCTTGTCAGTGTAGATATAATCACCCTTTTAACACTGCAATATAGCTGGCAATGAATGCCTTTTGCTGCAATGATTAATAGTTTCTGAAGATTCATCATTCTACATAAACAGGCAAGTCATCCAAACTCTTAAAAGTTCTATATTACTACTGTCACATTGGACAAAACTCTGAAAAGAATCACAGAGTTTGCAAGGCTTGTATTGAAGGCAGTCAGATCATTGTTTGAGCTGATAGATCACAACTCCATACTGCCCTTGTGACACGTGGCCTGCCTAATACCCGTATACTGGTACACAAATAAGTGCATTTTTGTTGCATTCACGTGATATTTCTGAATTTACAAACTCAAGAAATTTATCTTAGCTCCTACCCTCCGATGGGTTTGTAGTTCTAACTAGTGATGTTTCAACTCTTGAAAAGGATTTAAATCCTCATGAATCGTTCGTCTCATAAATGACAGCATAGAATGTGCTTTGACTTTTAAGGTTTAAAGTGTAGTACAATACGACTAATAAGGAGATGAACTTTGACGTGTAAAGATACTGTGACCATGTGAAACCATAACCCATCACATACTGCCTCGCTATAAAATGATGATCTGTGGTCCTGACCTATGAGTCAAAAGACGATCGACTTGTTTGAAATGGTGCATTGCAGCATGCAGAGAAAACGTCTTGGGTGACACCAGGAGAACTTGAGGGCTTTGTGTTTACTGTACACACACATTTGTGTGGAAATAGTCTCCTTCTGTCCCTGGTTTGGTCGTTGTTTATTCCCAAAGAGGGACTGAATCGCTCACCAATGTGACTTGATTCTCATTCAAAAGAATTGGATTGTTTGCAAACATCACATCATACATTGTTTAATGACACAATAAACAGAGATGGCTAGTAATAGGTATTTTTTACTCAAGTACTGTACTTAAGTGTTTTTTAGAGTATCTGTACTTTACTTGATTATTACAAAATCGGATGACTTTTGTGTTACTCTACTTACATTTGTCAAGAAATACTGTACTTTTTACTCCCTACATTTTAAAAACAAGTTAGTTACTTTTTAAGTCCAGAAAAGACCCGCTGCCTACTTGACGTATCTAGATTATCTGATTTCTGCCTTGTTTCAATACATTTGTTATTTTTTCAAGTCAAATTATTTGCTGGTGCAAATGTGAGTCAAGTCAAATCTCTTGAAAAGAATCAGAAATGTCTTGCAACAAGTAAAATAAGCTGCTAAATTTCCAGTATTAGTAGTTTTAACCGAGACCAGAGAATAACTTTGGCAGTGTGATTGTACTTTTAACTTGTACTTAAGTAGGCCACACACCATGCAGCCCCAAGTGTTTTATTAAATGTCCCACCTTTCCTCAACTGCTTTCAATGGGGAAGTTCCAGGATAATGTGGAAGAACTTAAATCAATGATTGTAATTCTGCTGCCAGTCCATGTTCATCTGTGTCAAAGCCATCTTTTTTTTTTCCAATAGTAATGCTTTTGTTTCTCGTTATTGGTTTGTCTAAAATATGTCAACAGAAGCTAACAAGAACTACCAGACCAAGGTCAAATCTTTGAAGAGGCCAACACACTCACAGTATTCGTTCTTTTGATGCCTATAAAGATGTTAAACGCCATACTGCGTTACCTGCAACACAATTCTAAAGATAAACCAATGCAATGACACAGCATAACCCAGTTTTCTCTCTTTACGATCATTACAAATCAGATGGCAGTCCACGGGTCCAGCTAATGGGGATCCTAATGGATAAACAAATGAACATATTCTTATCACCGTTATGGACCTGTCAGAACACAACAGCGGCCGTTAGCTCCACTAAGCTAATGCAATGAGAAGTCCATAAAAATCCAATAACGGCTGATGGCCACGGGCTGTATTCACCACAGTTTGATGGAGTCATAATGAGAGGCACAGGTAAATATTTAGTGAGGACTGCCACTGCTGCGGGCCGCCACATTCGTCTCTGTCATGGGTTTATAATGGAGAACGGTCCGACGCTGAGACAACACGAGGAAGAGACCAGTGTTTGCCTTGGTTCAACTGCATTGACTCCGTCCTCTCGTTGTGGACTAATCACTCTGGTGAGGTTAACTGCACCGGTTGGGTTTTTGACAAGCTAAGACTGCTGTTTGTAGAAGATGGTGTATCTCTCTCAAGTAAATAATTTTTTTTTTCATGTTTAGCTATCATTACCACTTTAAGATTAGAAGCCACAGTGGGTTGGTATGGTAAGGTAATGTGTATTAAAGGAGACCTATTGATATTGACCTTTTTTGTATATTTAGGAATTATGGCATATGCATATCAATAATTTACATTGTAAAACACAAAATCAATCTAAAACGGCTTAGAAATAGCTGTAGGTCCTTTGACTTCCTGTTCAAATGACAGAATTGACAAGCCCCGCCTCTTAGTTGTAAACATTTACTTTAATAAGCCACAGATTTTAAATTACTACTTTTTTGTTGTTGTAAAGTGCTGACATGATAGTTTTGAACCTTCATGTTTTCCTTAGAATCTGATTGTTTGAATAATTGCAAGTAATTACAGACAAGTGGGCGGGGGTAGGTGTTAGGTGAAGACAGGGATTTTCTGACCACTTGATCATCAGCTGCAGCAGCGTTGATAAAGTGGGGAAATCACTGGGTTAAATTACTTGTTATACAGTATCTGTAACATTTTTGCATAAACTCCCATGTATTTTCAAGAACACATGGGTTAGATGAACAATTTTGATAGAATTTGAGTAACTTTTTTTTTTTTTTCTTTTAATTGCACATTTACACAAACAGTTGGCTTCCAAAGTGGTTTACACAGCAACCATCTCCACACTCAGTGATGGCAAGCAGTCCAGCTCAGCAGAAGCGATCTGCCTAATCACTTGGCGTCTCAACCTCCGACCACCACCAACAGTTCAGAGTCCCTGGAGGAAACCGCCCAAACACGGAGAGAAACATGCAATCTCCACACAGAAAGTGTGAGCACAATCCACTCTGCTAACATGCCAACTGTTTGGTTGATGAGACATGTTTTTAGTCGGCCAAACATGTCTTTGGTTGTCTACAGCTCCAAAGTGCACTGGAGTTTTCAGAACTGAACAGAATATTCACTATTACCCTGGGCTCACACTGCCTCCAGATGCAGATGCAGATGCAGATCCGGATCCGTCTGGGTCCGGTCGTCACTCACACTGCCTCCAGAATATGCATGCGTATGTACGGACTCTGCTGGCCTCGCGAGACCACGAGTTCACGGGATTCACGCTCAACTTGGGAGCAGAGTTGCCAAGTCCGCTTCTTTAAAGCGACTTTGGGCTTCTTATTTTGGAAAGTCGCTTGTGAATTTGACGGTCGCGGGTTGCGGTTTTTTTGGGCTTGCTCCTTAGCGACACTTTGGCGTCATAAACAAGGTGATTTTTTGCCTTTTTTCAGGTTTGATTCAGGAAAATTACCCACTAATTACAAAAATATAGAGTTTTTGCATATTATTATGATTTAAAAAACATTATAATGTTCAAATACTATTTAATATATGCAAAAATCATTAACCAACATTTTGCTGTGACAGATAATATTTAATTAATTGCTTATTCTAACTACTTTTTATTGAGTGCCTGAAGTCGCTTGTTTTGGGCTTTTTTTCAAAGGCCAGGTCGCTTGTTGCTCTCTGAAAATCTGGCAACCCTGCTTGGGAGTTTCGGGGAGTTTACGCGATCTCTGGCACATGGATATGTAAACAAGGACACTTGCGCCGTGTTTTGGGCTTATTTCACGTCACTTCATTTTCTGTTGGATTTTTCTCCGCACAGTGGGTAAGTACGGGACGTTTATTTATATCCTGTGTGTTCAATAGTCGCGTATATGTCGAGCATTTGACGTATTGTTGTAGTAGTAGAAACGTAATGATATTATTTTGAAAACCACCGGATTCACTTCACCCGCGAGCGCTTGGTTTCCTGTTTGTCGTGTCTTGCTTTCAAAACTTCACCCAAAAGGGCTGCGGATGGCTCCGGCTGTCCGGAAAAAGTTCCTTCCAACGGAAACGATCCGGACGTACGGAGAACATCCGCGCGGATCTCCGGACCGTACGCATCGCGGTGTGAGCCACTCTCATTACTTTTCAAGAATTGGAAAGCCTCCGGAGTCCGGTCCGCAGTCCGGTACGTAGTTAGTGTGAGCCCGGGGTTAGACATAGATGGTGCAGGGCCATACGGGACGACGAGTGCTGTGACAGAAGACTGGACAGATGCCTGATCCCAGCAAAATCAAAGACTCTGGGAACAGTTTAGAACTAAATCATGTTCCACCAGTCCTAAGCAGTCTTTAATTTTGTGTCAATGGGACACACGTTCACTGAGTTACGATCAGAAACAGCAGATTATATCAAAATGTTGTGGTGGTGTACAGCACATTTTTTTTCCTTTCAGTTTTTTTCTTTAGAAGCCACGTAAAACATTAGACTATTTGCCAAACGTTTGACAGTTGTTGCTGTGTCTGCTGTGTTCAGCGCACAGTGGAAGTGAAATAAAAATTTTAGATAATTGCAAATCTAGTTTAACAATAGAGAACATTCTAGGCAAAACAATAGAGGGATTATTGTTAAGGGTGGAGTATCTACTAGAATAAATTAATGCAAGAAACATTGACAAATTTGCAAACGTCACACTTGAACACAAAAGTGCAAATACATTGGTTACTTCAGCGTGTATCTGTAACTGTGTGAGTGATAGTCCGTGTTTGAATGTCCTGTCTCAGATCTGGAGCAGGGTCAGTGGGAGCAGCATGAATAATCCTTTGTGTTACGCTCCTGTGTCAGAGACAATGTGGATAATGAGAGAGGAATTCGGACTCACATGGGACAAACCTCACCCACGTCCCTGCAGCAGAACGGACAGCTTCCACACCTCCTCTTGTCCCATCTCCGTGCCTCCCTGGACTCACTTCTTTCTGAGGAATCAAACCAGTCTGGTCATGCCAAGTGATTGACTATTAAACACAAAACCGAGCTTGATAGAATAACACATCTTGTAAAGCTTTTTTTTTCATTCAGAGGGAGCTTCAGGTCAAAATAGTTCTGCTTCTTCTGTGTCTCATTGCAAAGCTCATTCAGTGTCATTTCTAGAGTCTGCGTGTATCAGCGTGTATTGCTCACACAAAACACCTGCTGTCAAACTAATCACACTGCTTCATTTCCATTCAGAATATTCTTTTGAATTTTAGTTGTTTAACCGGACAAGATTAAAATAGCAAAAAAAAAAAAAAAAAATGTTTTTTACTTGTTTCAAGACATTTCTGAGATTTCTGAGATCATTTGGCTTGAAATAAAACACATTTATTGGAACAGAGAAGACACTCCTCGAAACAAGTTCAATTATTATTATCTATCATCTATCTATCTATCTATCTATCTATCTATCTCTATCTATCTATCTATCATCTATCTATCTACCAAGGCTATGTCCCACCAACGTGGGGTAGCCGGGTGACTGGAGCCTATCCCAGTGACTTTGGGCCTTAGGCGGGGAACACCTGGACAGTGGCCAACTTGCCGCAGGGTTAGACAGACAACCATTCACTCTCTCATTCACTCACTAAGGGAAATTTACAGTGATGCCCAATGAACCTAAACATGCATGTTTTTGGAGGTGGGAGGAAACCGGGAGAAAACCCACAGTGACACAGGGAGAACATGCAAACTCCACCCAGAGAGATCGTGAGATGTTGATATGGTCCGACCCGGGAGTCAAACCCGCGACCTCCTTATTGGGAAGCCAGAGCTCTAACCACTTGGCTATTATTGTAGAGGAATATTGACATCACGCTAGGTAGTTGCCTAGCAACCATTTAATAAATTGGGCCCAAACTCTTCAAAGTAACTTTTTTTTTCAACTTGAGCCATAAAATACATTAGAACTCACTTGTTTATTAAATGTGTGTTTACAGGGCCATAAAAATCTGTTTCTTGTGAGAAATTTCAAAATTCCTTGTATCCCTAGTGTGATGTCATCAGTTCAGAACTCTGCTCTACTTCCTGGTATTTTCAACATATTTTGACATTTTTCTCCACAAACTTGTTCTTGATAACCGTAAAACTATCATTTATAATTACAACAGATGTTAATCTACAAAACTAAATCAAAATTTGAAACATTTTCAAACCCTCTCTATCTCTCTCACAATATATTTATCTCTTTCTGTCGCTCTCTCATTCTCTCTGTTTTGCTCTCTCTCCCTCTGTCTTTCTCCATCTGTCTTTGTGTCTCTCACTGTATATTTATCTCTGTCTCTCTCTCTCTCTCTCTCTGTGTGAATGTCTCTCACTCTCTTTCTATGTCCCTCCCTCTCTGTCTTTCTCTTTGTGACTCTCACTCTATATTTACATGATTTACGCTTTTCTTGGCTTCACTTTGAATCTTTGAAAGTAAACTAAAAAGTCATAAAACAACTAAAAACTTAGTCCTACTCAGATACTAACGCCTCTACTGTCCTCAGATTTCCTCCTCCTTTTGCTCCATTTCCGCAGTGTTAAAGCAGAATGGTTTTACCGACAGCTATCCATCGTGTTGATGAGTGAAACACTGTGCTTCGGTCCGTCTCCAGCTCATAATCTGTATTTATGAGTCCCATCGAAGAGAGTGTCAGGTTTACAAGTGTCTGCGCTCGTAAAGTGCTCGGGCCGGAGGCGGCTGCTGCTAACTGCCGCTAATCGACTCGCGCTCATAAAAAAAACTCACACTTTAAACTTCATCTTCTACTATGTCATCTCTGTTTCCTTCTCAAGATTCTAGAGCAGGGATTTTCATTTATATTTACTGTTGGGGCAAATTCATTGAAAAACTTGGGGCTCAGGGCCGAAATACAAAAGCAAAATGTGCTAAAAATCAACTATTTCTCTGAAGTAGTAATTAAAACAGGACGAAACCAAAACATATCCAATGTAATCAACAACCAGAGTTGATACAAGTTTTCAAATCAAGACTAAACTTAAAAGGAACCCCGAATATTTACATAAATAGATCGAAAATACTTCGCGTAGGTATACTTACTAAAAAGTAGAACTTAAAGTAAACAAATATTCGCCGTTTGACGTAAAATTGTTATGTTTACAACAACTTCCTGATATTACGGGCGCCGCCATCTTGAGGTGATGACGTAGAATCGTGTGGCGCACTGGCGCAGTGAGCGTCAGTCGTGAGACGCACGCAACAGCTGCAACAGTTGCCGTTGATCTGGTTAACAGGAGCGTCCGTAGTTAATCGTCGACAACACATTGTATGTGTGGCTTTTGGTTGTGATTTCGTCTCAGGAGGAAACAAGGAGAATGCGGTAAGCTTTCATAACTTTCCTCGTAGTTACACGATTCAACGTCATACTACCCATAATGCACTGCGTTGTAAACAATGATGGCGTCTTCCGTGAAAATATATTTCTTAAAAGTTTAATAAAACGGTAGATTTTTCAGATTATTTTTGTGTGTATTTATATCTTTGATGATATAAGGAAAACTCGAAAACAAACATTAAAAAATTCTCGGGGTTCCTTTTAAGTCTACATTTAGACTACATCAGAGGAAAACCTAAGGTCCATAAGTTCTTAACATTATAAAGTCTATATCAAATGATGGATAGTACAGTAAGCAACTTGTTAGGGAAATTTAATCTCCCTTTGACTGTAATCCTGTTTAGAAAAACAACCAAGACTCAAAAGATTTAAATTAGGATAAGATTTACTTTGATCAAAGGGAAAACACGCAAAGTTACAAAAACATGTCCTTCCTAAACCCTAAACGTCTCCATCTCGATCTTGTCCCTTCTTCTCCCGATGTCCTCACGTCATCTTCACGTTGTTCACATTGCACACTCAGAAAAAAACAAAGTCCAAAGTCTCTCTTTTATCAGTTCTCCACAATCTCATTTTACCTTCGTTAAGCTGATTGGTCTTCCAGGGTCTTCACTTCTCGCCATGTTTGGACTGTCCCTTGTCTCTTCTCAGAAATGATGATCTCATCCAGACTTAAGGTTCTTTCACACCAAGCCGAGGGTCGCCCGTCTGAACCAGTTTGGCAACTTTTGCCGACAGGCGGCTCACGTGTGTTTGGTGTAAATGGGTTTGTTGGGGGTCAGAGGAGCGCGGAGCACGTCGTGGAGGCGGGTTTTTGAAGACTCGCAGGTAAAGTTGGTGTTGCCAGTTGCCGCAAATGCAGCTGTTTGATTGGCCCGTGGCCACAGGAGAACCAGTGAATCAGTACGCAGGAATATAGTGCGGAAAACCGAAAAAGACGCTTACGGAAAAACAGTAGCCGAGCATGGATTGTTGTTATTTACACGGGGTCAAACGGGACGTAACTACGAAGGAGAATGGCTACTATTTGGATCGAGGAAAACATGGGGGAGTTACGGCGAGCGCAGTACGAAGGCTGGACTGTGGAGGGAAATACGAGTTGATCTTAATCCGTGAGGTAAAACTAGAAACATCTGTTTGCCGTCAAAGTTTGACAACTACTACTCGCGTGCAACTTATGTTTCGTCATTTTCGTCAAGCGTTACATCACGCGCATGCTCACTCGGCATTTGTTTGGCGACTGTTGGCTGTTTTGATCGTGTTTGTCCGAATGTTCTTTCACATCGGTGCGCCCATAGAGACGTGAACAGACCCGGCGTTGCTCCTCCTACCGACAGCGACTGGGGGTTGTGTTGGTGTGAAATACCCTTTAAAGACCACAGTCTGAACCTGAAACTTGTCGACTTGCAAACAGCAAGATCAGCAGTCTGTGACAGTTTAGAGGTCAACTGTAAACCAACCCTTTTGGAATGTTTACTTTACTAACCCTCAGCTATTTTTCACAAACACATTTCAGATCACATTAAAGAAAACATTTGAATGATTACAAATTATCACACACTACTGAATAAAAGCTAACATAGCACACAAAGAGTCACACTGCCTAGTAAGTCAAATAAGCCCTGTTCCACAGGCTCGGGTCGGTACAGTGCCCCGCTTGCTGGGTCCAAATCGAGCTGCTTTAGGCCCAGCTGTCACCCTGGACCAGACCTTACAGCAGTCCCCCGATTGGACAAGAGAAAACACAGGCTCAGACAGAAAAGATCAGATAGAAAATAATGTTCCTCACCAACACAGACTTGATCCTGCCGCATTTCCAGTTAAAACTTTATTTGTGCTGCGATTGGCTTAACAAAGCAAAGCTAGCGCATTAGCATCAGCTGTTTCTAGGGATGGGACGATTCACTTAAGTCACGATTCGATTCAGTTTTCGATTTTGTAGCCACGATTTTCGATTTTGTTCGATTTTGTTAGTTTATCTATATTAACTTTTTTTATCTTAAGACACAAAATAAACCATAATACATGACATTTAAAACAAAGCCAGAGTTGTTAGAGTTTAGAACTAGTGTTTTTGTCAACATTCAAACAGTAAATAGTAATATTTAGCGTCCATATTTAGAGTTGTTAACCCATCACATGTTAACTCAACATAATAATGCACATTCAGTCAGGTCTGGCACAAATTCAGGCTTTGTTTCTTCAAACATAGTGAATATTCTTGTATTATTGTGTGTATTATACAAATACAGAGTGTGTGTGTAGGTCAGTGGCTGCATGAAAAAACTGATCGATTCTGGCCTTACGATTCGATTTCTGCGAACTTCGATCGATTTCGATGTTTTCGATCGATTTTCCATCCCTAGCTGTTTCCTGTTTGTCGAGGCAAAAAACTGTGCGTAATGTCTTGTGCGTAATGTGTCCAGTACGTAGGTCCTGGATTCAACTCCCGGTGGAGTTTGCAATTTCTCCCCATGTCTGCGTAGTCCGGGTACTCCGGTTTCCTCCTACAACTAAAAAATGTCCGATGAGCCTCCCCTCCCCTCCGAGGACTACAGATGGAAATTTGCTGTAAAATAGAATCTGGTAAGTCCACTGGGATGGCTGGGATGGCTGTTGTTGTGATTCTGGGCTATATAAGAATAAATTGAAATGAAATGAAATGAAATAATCTGGTACCTTTGTGCTTAATGTAGTTTTACTTTGTCCTTAATAAACATTACCTTTCCAGTACGTTGAAAAAGAAGAAGTAGAAGTAGAAGGCACTTGCAAGGCAAACAAAAGGGTATTGTAAGTGACTTTTCTGCCAATTGAACAAGATTTTAATGCAAAAATTGTTTAAGTTTCAATAATCTATAGGAAAACAATGTGTGACCTGATTTATTTCAAACTTGCAAAATATGCTTTACATGTTCAAAACTGAGTGACACACACACAGTCTATGTTGCCCTTTGTCTTAGCCTTGGTCTTAAGTATTCCTCTGTTGGCCACTATGGCTCTCTCCAGGTGCTATACTCTGTCAGTGTAGAAGGTGCAGCTTCAGCCAGATGTGGGGTGCAATTTCCTTCAGTGAACCTGGGATATGTCACGCCTGTGACAAGTGATCTTTTTATTAAGTCAGCAGGCTTTATGTAAAAGAAAAGACACATTTTTAGACAGTGTTAAAGTCAGTCATATGAATAGACTTTCACCAAATAGATTTATATTATTACACTTTTTTTCCCAAACTGAAGCTGCTGCTACAGTAACTTTTGCCTGTGATCTTAATGCAGCTGCCCACTTGTCACAGACGTGACACATCTCAGTCTTCTTCTTCTTCTTCTCCTTCATACTGGATCCTTCCTTCTTCGTCTTTAAATCCAACAATCTAAATTCACCAAGCCACAACCTCCAATTGTGCAGCTCATTGCCTCATCCAAACAAGACAGACTTTACAAAAGCAGAGTAAATTACAGGTTACTTTGGATTGTGCACAGTAAACAGGCTGCTGGTGCTGGTGGTAGTGGTGGTGCTGGTGCTCATGCTGAAGCTAGATAAAGTGGGATAAGACAAAGTTTCATGGCTCTGTGTCTGTGTAAATGTTTGCCTTTGATAAACGGGGTCCTCAGACTGCTGCAGGTCCTGGAGCAGAGCCGGAGGGACTCTACACTCACATTATACACGCTTTAATCTCTTCACTACACAAACACTTTGAAAGTTTTCTTTTATTGAAGTTTTGATGTCACACGGCACGAGGATACATTTTACGCAGGTAGTTGTGTCAGTTAACTTTTGAAAAAAAAACTAAACAATGATTTTTTGATTACTGTGTATTTTTTTACTGCCTAATTGTATTGGGTATTTAGCGTAGTATAGGCCTACTTATTTTTTCATTCCCTTATACTTGATTTTATATATTCTTCTTATTTTTTTATAATAGTTGATATTTTGATTTCGTTATTTGTACTATCAGTGTCATATGTTGCACATTTAGCATCGTAGCAAGTTCCTAGTTTGTGAATTTTATTTTGTTCACTGACAATGGCAATAAAATCTTTTCTGATTCTGATTCTGAGGTTGGGGACAGCTGGAACTCAAAGTGCCACATTGTAACAAGGACAGAAGAGGGAAGATGGTTGTGTAGCAGTTTGTGTTAATGTTGATGGGTAAAGCTGATGGTGCAGATTGGCAGAATTGTCTACCTCATTATGTGCGTGTGGATTAAATGAATTTAAATTTAAACCACAGCTGTCCAGGGCTATAGTTTGTTTTGGTCGATCTGCACCACCAGCAGCTCTGATCACTCACTCATTCTCACTGTCTTGCCTCTGGACAGAACAAACTTGCTTAGTTCACAAACTAGGAACTTGCTATTTGTAGCTATACCAGCTCGCCAAAGCCTGATCCTGTCAGATCTCAGAAGCTAAGCAGGGTTAGGCCTGGGCAGTGATTGGATGGGAGACCGCGGAGGAACCTCAGATGCAACAGTGGGGCGAACAGAGGAGGAACTCGTTGTTGTGTCCTTAGGCAAGACACTTCACCCACATTGCCTAGTCTGGAGCGAGTGTGTGTGAATGGTTGGTGGTGGTCAGAAGGGCTAATGGCGCAAAAATGGCAGCCTCGTTTCCGTCAGTCTGCCCCAGGCAGTTGTGGCTACAATAGTAGCTTGCCAAAACCCAGTGTGGAATGAATAATGCTGAATGCGAAGTGTCTTTGGGTGTCATGGAAAGAGCTATATAAATTTTAGTAATATTATGTTTAAAGCATTGTCACTTTAACTATTATTCAATCGTTATTAGGGAAGAAAGTATTGTATGTTTAATCATAATTAGAATTATTTTAGCTATTCTCAAGAAGAAAGTGTTTTCTTTACAGATATGCAGCCAATGAGATCATTGGTTTGACTCTCTGGTCAGTTCAACTCAACATCCCATATTCTTCCCTCTAAACCTACACATTTTTAGTAACTTGATGCCTAAAGTTACCAGTTGAACCTAAAGAAAATGTCCCCATCTGGCTTCAACCAAATTTGTGTTTATTTCATGCTTTTTCATGCCGTGTAATATTTACGTCATAACATGGATACGCAAAAATGAAATCAGGAATGAAATCATTCTCATCCTATGCTATTTATGTGTCGTGGTATATGTATGTTTTTGTGAGACTGTGTTGGATTGACACAAGCCATAGCAACAACACTAACCAGCACTGTTGTCAGCTACTACAAGATATCACTGTGTGAACATAAACGTTTGCTGCTAATTCAACATTTGTGAATGGAATTTGAGCCTGCGACCCATAAGCGTTACATTCAGGTGAGTGAAAGAAAAAAAAGTGAGAAAAACACAGTTTCAAGTTTCGTCTGTCACACTGGTTCATACCTGACTGAAACAGCTGCTCTCGTCTTGTTTTGTTATTTTAATCCAAGATGTTCGACAGTCAACTAGATGGACAGTGTCTTTCTGCATGGAGCATGCGCAGTAAAGCAGAAAGTGAAGTTGACAGATAATTCCTGTAGTTAATTGGCAACACTGTAAAATTCCTGTTGTGAATGAATGAGAGAATGACTGTCTGTCTGTGTCTGTGTGTCACAAGTTGGTCAATGTCCAGGGTGTTCCCTGCTTAAGGCCCAAAGTCACCGGGATAGGTTCCAGTCACCCATAAGTCTTACACATTCTCACACTTTCCTCTCACTTTCACCTCATTTTGCGCAGCAGAACTCCTCACACTCCATCATTCCCACTGTTCTCTGTTCGCTGTGACTGAGCCCACGCTGCTCCTGCCCGGGACTCTGAAGTGGGCGGGCTTTGGGGACTCCGCAGCGCAACAAGTCCAAGGACGCAAAGAAGAATGGATGAGAGGCAACTCCAACTGCACCAACCGGACCAACAAAACACGCACTTTTGCACGTGGATTACGTCTTTTTGTCGTTTCCGGATGTATTCACAGTTTATTTTGTGTGAGAGGATGTGACACCGTAAACTTTCCCGGGACTTCTGGATGTCTTCTTTACGCACGGGACGCCAATGTGGATTAAATGGATACGATACGCGCGTTTACAGCCTAAACAGGTTTATTTTGTAAACTAGACTCCTCTTTTTTTGCACTTTGGCTCGTAATTCTACAACACGTGGGATTTAACTCGGACGGAATACAAATTGAAATGATCCGGGAGGAAATAACTTAATAAAGAAGGTGTTTTTTTGTCGTCATGTTGTTCTTTTGGCCGTGCGTAATTGCGCTTGTGTTGGATTTGGCCGGGGGGAGCAGAAACTGTCCGGACGTGATCGTGGAGAGCTGTCAGTGCGACGTGGAGAGGTCCAAAGAGCTGAGCGGCAGCAGCAGCAGCAGCAGGCTCAGCGAGTCAAAGTGCTGTGCCATGACGCGGAGCTCATGGACACGCTGCACCCGAGTTTTCTCCCCAACAGGACCGTCCTACTGTGAGTATCTGAGCGTGCAATGAGTGTGCAAAAGTCAGATGAACTTGTCTAGAAGTTGTGTACAAATGTGCAGAAATAACTTGCTTATATCAAAAAAAATCAGAAAGTATTTTTGCACAGATCTACATTTAACTTAAGGCATTTGGCCGTAAGTCCTTAAGTTATGAACACGTTTTAGATTTGCTTTGTTACTGAAAACAACAGCATTATTGGTAACACTTTAGAATAACTACAAAAAATCAAACTTAATAAATCATTAATAACACCTTAATAAAGACTTAATTTATCATGAATAAATTATTAATTAACAGATGAAAAAGTTTATTAATGCTTAGTATTAATTACTCCGAATCCTGCCAACTTACTCTAAGTCCTAACCTTAGGTCCTTAGTTTATTAGTTACTAAGCATTAATACACTTTTTTATTCTTAATTCACCATTTGTTAATGAATAATTACGGTTTTATTTATGCTTTATTCATGGTTTACTAAGGCTAATTAAGATGTAGATAATATAAAGTGGAACCACATTATTGATTAAACGGTTGTTATTATTTATTTATTTATTTTATTTATTTATTTATTTTCAAAAATATCTATCTAAATAATAGGGACTGAACCAGGGCAGTCTTCCACTGTTGAGCTCTATATACAGTAGATACTGTCAGCATGAGAGTGAACACTAATGGATCTTGTCTTTTTGTTTGTTTATTTTTTTCTTTAAATGTTGACTTAGTTTGGTGAAATAGTCTTTGTGGTGAATATTTATCATAGTTTTACAGCAGTTAAGAAAATGACAACTAACAATAGCAAGTTACAGGAACAGAAATCCCTCCACATGTGTCCTCAAAAATGGCCAAAATGCAAAGACAATTCATACAAAACTGACACAGTTTGCTGCAGTTTAATCAATCATTTAACATAATTACAGTGTTACAAGTTAACAATTTGTCACATCGTCACTCCTGTGTTATTTATGCTGACCAGATTTACAATATGAGTGCTAGGTAACAGTTGTGGATTCCCCTCAGTTGACCACGTAGCTCACTCATACATTTCATTAACAAACAATTCAAAAAAAGGGACAATTATTGCACACATGTCAAGTCTGTGCGCATAAAGTTTGTGTGCATAAAGTCCCAGTTCTGAAGGGTGATGTATCTGATGGCTGTTGGGACAAAAGATGTTTTAAGTGAGTTCTGCAGCTCACTGTTGCTCCTCTGCACTGCCAGGACACTGTGAAGCGGGTGAGAGTAGGTGTCCGTTATGACCTTCAGTCTATTAAGCATGCATCCAAGGCTCTCCCATTCGCAGAGCTGGCCTTCTTCACCAGCTTCTGCAGCCTCCTGCCCCAGCACACTGCCCCGTGAAGAAGTACACTTGTCACAACAGTGTGGTAGAACATCAACAGCAGTTCTGCCCTCAACCTCTGGAGAAAAAAACGAGGTTACTCTGTCCAGTCTTACACAGTGCATATGTGTTTGGTGTCCAGTCTAATCTGTCTTATGTCATATTTACTGGACAAAAGATGATAATGAACCTCCCCAAAACAACCACAAATGGGTAAAAACAAGCTAAATGTTCAGTGAAATCTTAATCTTGTTTTACTAAACAGATCTTCCAACCTGTCTTATATACTTAAAGGAAATGTATTGTGTCAAATATAGATACGAACAAATAGAGATGAATAGGGGAGAGCGGGGTCGGTTGTCACATTTTTTTTTTTACTTTGATTTGAATTTCTCAAAACAGCAAATCTCACATGAACCATTTTAACAACAGAGAAAAGCTCAAAGTCTTGTGTAACTAATGAATCCACCTGCTGTTCTCTGTCTTATTCTGATCAAAAGTTATTGATCATTAAATGTTAATTGTTCATCTGTGAATATTTAAAATACAGTATTTATGAGAAAATCTGGCTTTTGTAAAAGTGTGACAACCAACCAGGACTGGACTGTTTTACTCTCACCTCAGCTTTCTTCTACATTTTTAAACCAGCTCAGAAAAAAAACAGTCCTAATTGTCACTCTGACTCTCCTCTTTGTAAAGTCAATGGTTATAAGCTTTCAACACAATTTTGGAAAAAAATAGAACATTATTTTTAACAGCTGAACAAATGTTTACAAAAATGTTTTAGCGAGTGAATTTTGGTTCATTTAATGCACATTTTATTCTGACTTTTTTCCAAATGCATCAATCACAAGCTGAGATACAGTGAATGTGACAACCTGCCTGTGTGACAATTAGAGCTGTAGTTCTTTAGTCGTTTGGTCGATTAATCGGTCGATGGAGTCTTGGACCAAAATTGTGTTAGTCGACTAATTCTTTTATGTTGATTATAAGAATTTGTGTTCAACAGTAACATAATCATTGGTCTGAACTGCTTATTATATGAATGTTTCCTCTTCATTAGACTGCATAAACTATAGTTTTAGCATGAACTACAGAATATGATTAGTCTTTTTGAGCAAGATTTCTTGCAGAGTTGTCAAAATGCAAACATTTCCAACTTGATTTTGATACAAAGGAATAAACTTCTCGATACCACAATGACAACTAGATGGCCCTTTCAGGAAAGTCAGATTTTTATACAATGGACTGACATTTTCAAGTTTCAAGTTTATAATCAAACATTTTAGTTTTTTTTTTTTTTTTTAATTCTTTATTAATACATAGAAAAAGAGATTTTTAAAAAATGTATATAACAAATATAAAACCAAAATTAAAATTCCATGGTCTTTTGACCGTTGGATGGCACAACCCCCGTCACCCCCCTCATCCCGCCCCTCACTGCCTCCACAAGCCAAAGGGGAAACTCACAAAACGTTCATCCCTGAGCTTTCCCACAAGGTATTCCTTGAAGGCATCCATTGTTCTGTGCTGGGTCACGCAATCTGGGTCCAACAAATTAAGTATTTTTGTGGCCAAAGTAAGGCTTGATCTCTGCAGCAACGCCGAACTGGGCAGGGACCCGTCAGGCAGCACATAACCGGCTCGACGAACGCTGTAGGGCAGCACTTTCACTGTGGGCCGATATTGGTCCAGGGCAGCTGGTGAGAGCCCACGACACATCTTAAAAGCGAAACAGGACAGAGCGAAATTACGTCGAGCTTGCAGAGTTGTTAGGCCAAGCATTGCATAATGTTCCTGCTCTATCCGTGTGCGATATGGCATGTGAAGAATAATCCTCATGCAGCGCCGCTGAAGGCTCTCAAGACAGTTCACTAGAGTCTTTCCTGCTCCACAGAACAACACCGAGCAGTACTCCAAGCGTCGCTTCTTGGCGGCAACTTTGCCTTGAGCAGTCTCAGGACAAATTTCCAGGTTTCATCAAACTGGTTTCAAACCAGGTTTGATGAAATCAAGATTGTTTTAAGATTATTTTTGCAGAAAATATCAGATTTTGATCAAATATTTGTCCTGTTAACGTTGTCCGTATTTGTTCAAATAATTTCAACACCAGTTTTAACATTGATTTGCAAGATTTTTGACAACTCTACGTTTAGCTTCAGAGCTTTTGCTATGCCCGCTTTGTAGTCGATTAATCGGTCACTGGGACATGTTTTTAGTCGACCAAGAGTTTCTTTGGTCGACTACAGCCCTAGTGACAATGATCCAACGGTCCAAATATGTACATTTATCCAACAATGCAACAATAGCTGTGAGCTAAATACTAACTTACATTTGTTGTTCTAAAAATACACTTAATTTACTAAAACTATAGTGAAAGATATATATATATATATACTGTATATAAAAACAAGTTGTGTTTCCCATTTCGTTAACACACCAGGACTTGATCAGTAGGTCTAACTGTAACTATCATATGAATAATACTTTAATAAGAACAAAGCCCATCTGTTAAGAGTAT
The DNA here is from genome assembly GCA_038363315.1 of Mugilogobius chulae. Taxonomy (NCBI): domain Eukaryota; kingdom Metazoa; phylum Chordata; class Actinopteri; order Gobiiformes; family Gobiidae; genus Mugilogobius; species Mugilogobius chulae. The sequence goes on from CM076407.1 coordinate 5,262,471, forward strand.
TATTACTGCATATACACATCACCAGAGACCAAACTCATTTGTCACAGTTCAAACGTCCCAGCACCAATACAACATTAAATAAGAGTTCTGTAATGTCGTCAGCGTGCCTCGTTCAAAGCCCACAGACTCACTGCACTGCACGGAGGAGCTGTGTTCTTCTGCTCAATCAGATAACGTTTGTGCCATAATAAGAATAGGGAAATACATGGAGGAGATAAGACCGGAGCGTTTTAAAGCTGTGCACACTCCAGCTCCACTTCGGAGACAAAGGCACTTGAGAGATATGTTTCTGAGGATAAAACTGCAGTGAGCAAATGCAGTATAATTCTACTCCAGTGGAAGAGAGAGAAGGCTGTATGAATTGTTATGTAAAGCAACAGCTCTTTCAATTAAGGATGGGAAGTAGCTAATTGCAGTAATGGAACTTGGCCAAAAATATTCAGATCGGAGAGGAGGTTGTGTTCTTGTGACATTACTTTAAGGTGGCGCGATTGTGCTGAGCTGCCTCAGAGATGCTTAACACTGAGTAAGGAGGGAGACTTGTCAGGAAAATCCAAACGATCTTTAAAAAATAATAATAATAATTGGCCACCATATCTTTCATTCAAATTTCAGTGGTTGTGATTGACAAAATAATTAGCCAATCCAAAACCAACATGAGTTACAAACAATATTCCAATAAAACACTGTCTCTGGTGTGAGCCTTTCTGTCCGCAGGAACGGGTCTCGAAAAGCAAGCACCGTCCACAAATAAACTAATCCTGATTGCCCGGTATGTTGTGGAGGAAATGAGGGTTCTGGATCCCAGACAAAAGAGGGCCTGCTGTGTGATTGCCTGGGATCCAGAACCCACACTTCAGAAAGCTGTGAAGAGTGGGTCTGGTCACCACGCCCTCCGCCTGCATTTCAGATCAAATCTACATTGTACCGGACAATCAGATTAGTTTATTAGCGTGACCAGATGAAACAAAGAGCTGATTGGTCGTCTGTCATTTAGACCAAAATCTAACTTCACTCACCTCACATTTGCAGAAATCCGTGATGTTCTTCAGTTTCACGTGATATTTTTTGAATGTCTTTTTTTCGTCTGGAGCAGCCATATTGGTTTTTACACGGCGGAAAATACATCTCTCTGATTGGCTAATTAATCTGTCAATCACGGCTACAAAAATCCAAAAGAGGACACGTTGGATTTTCCAGGCAAGCTGTGTGAAGCACTTTGGGAGAAAAGTGTCTGCATAAATATGCTCTCTAAATGAACCAATATAAATAATTAGAGCTAGGCAGCAATTACAATTATACAGATATATAAAACCAAGCTAATGTTTTTTTTGTTTTTGATTTTTTACTGATGAAAAAGTCTAACCTGACCAGCCAGATGGTTTATCTCGCGATATTTGTGAATCACAAACACGAGATAAACCATCTGGCCTTCCAGCCGCCTAATTGGTTTGGGAGTCCAAACCAGCGGTTTCTCGGTTTGAAGTGATTCCTGACTCTTTTTGGATTATTTTAAAAAGCTCAGACTCGTCTCTGTTCTACTGTCCGTACAGCGGACCTCACTCCCCTGTATTCAAAGTGCTAGCAGCTGCGGAATAGATCCAACTGTTTAGGAGAGCAAGGATAAGAAAAGAAAAATAAGAAGAAAAAGGTGCAGCAGCAGTTGTTAGGGCTCAGAACTTGCACATTCAGTCTGGTCTGGCACAAGTTCACACTTTGTTTCTTTGAAAATTGAGACTACTATTGTGTCATTGTGTGTATTATACAACTACAGAGTGTGTGTAAGTCAGTGGCTGCTTGAGCAAAACTGATCCATTCTGGCCTTTCCATTGATTGTTGCATACTTCAAACGATTTTTAAAGTTTTCAAAGAATTTTCCATTGCCCAGACATTTGAGTTGGAGCTTGAGCCCTGTGATACCCATAGGATCGGCGACAATGCTACAGTTAATCATCTGTCAGTAGAAACATGTGGTTTGGATCAGAAGAAGAAGAAGAAATTTGATTGTCTTTGGTGTTAAATGGCTTTAGTTTATGTTTAAGAAATCACCACCTAAAGCCTTTTTTGTCACTTTTTGAAAACAACAAATCAAATCAAATCAAATCATAATTCTATCTTCTTCCAAACCGCCACAGCCTAATCACTGAAGCAAGTTCCTAGTTTGTGTATTTTGTTCACATTCTAACTCTGATTCTAATGGATTATCCGATTATTTGGATTGGTACTGGAATCGTCCCAGCGTCCACTCTCTTAATCCCTCTCTACACTTGTACATCCTCTTCCCGTTCCTCTTTCCTCCGTCTTATTCCATCTGAACACATCCATTATCCTCACAAAGCGCTTTGGGAAACATTATTTGCATTGTATTCAAAGTTATTCAAACACATTTGCGCTCCTCCACATATAGACTTTCACAATCCGTCCTTAATATTCACTGTGTGTTTTTGCCCGAGCACTTCAAACATCGGCTGCGTTTGATAAGTTTCTCTCTCTCGCTGCAGGTGCGCCCGATTGACTGCCAGATTAATAGATGGTTTTATTCTGGGAAACGCTAGCATTTGCCTTCGGAGTGTAAAAACAAATCTTAAATGTAAATGGCCCCGGCTGTTACAGTGGGCGAAGGCGTGTTGATTAATGATAGCACTTTGCTCGCAGCAATTTGTTTTGAGTGGTGTTTTTGACGGATCGGACGGCTTTTGTTCTGCTGCTGCTGGCTGTCAGGGCTGGAGCTGAGGCTGATATGACCTGCTGTTTGGTGTCTTAAAGAAGGCAGGTAGAAATGTGTCAGGGAAAGATTAGTTTAGATGCATTGGTTTGACTGTTTAAAAGGACGGTGTCAAAAGAAAACATTGTATAGTGGTATTTGAGATTGATTGGCTTATTGAGAAAAAACAATACAAATATTACAGTTTTTCTTTCTCATTGGTTTGGCTCATTTCTTGATACCAAAATTACACTCTCAAAATAGCATGGACAAATCTCCAAACTGAATGGCATTCTCATGCTTCCATCAATTGCCATGTCTTAGTCCAAGTCTCAAGTGTCTCAGTGCATCTTGCAAATGTTCTGTACAGTGTCCTAAAGTACAACGTGGAGGGTTCATCTCACTGTGAAGATTACTTACTTACAATGAGCCCATCTTGTTGGTCCAAACTGATGAGTAGATTGTCAGTCTAACGGTTTTTCTCTCCAGAACATGTCAGCCTGATTTCATTGTGTAATAGTGCGTTCCAGTCGTCCTCGGAGGTCGGAACTCGGAGTGATGTGGAGTGTTGTGTGTTTAATAATCAAGTTGGAATATTGTTATAATGACCCAATCAATCATAAATAGATTGGAAACTGCCCAGAACAGCCAAAATACAGATCTCTTTAAGTCAATTTATCAACTCGGACATTGCTGTCACATTTACAGATTGTAAAACATCTTTGTGCTTTTGTTTACATTAGGTCTGTGTGGTCGTTAGCAGCATTAGCATTGCAGGACAAACATCAGATTAATAACGGCAGACGTGCATAAACAACGCAGGAGCAAAGTCACGGAGGCAGGTGAACTGTGAAGACAAACTAAAAACAAAATAACACAAGTACAATTAGTAATAAAGCTGTCGCAGGTTTATCTTTCTCAAAACGCATGTTCGATTTTGTACCTTGGACGAGTACCCGAGTGGGAACTCCGAGTTGGAGGGCTGTTCCAGTGGGAATACAAGTCGGAACTGGGAAGATCCGAGCTCCAGAGTTGCCAGATGTACGATAATTATCGTATTTGTACGATAATTTCACCCCCTGTACGATGTACGATCTATCCAGGATCCAGGATCAACAAACACTTAACACTAGTTCCCCATGGCTGCACGTATGTGTCTGCTCCATGTGCTGAGACCAAACATAAATTCACAAGCAGGGCACATTAGCAATCATGGAGACATCGATCAAGGGAAAGAGTGAGTGAATCAATGCTTTATTTTACTTAAAAAAAAAGTATGATTGAGTTCTATTAATATTATTTTGGGCTGTGAAGAGGAGAAAGCTTGCTGTGTGCAATCTTTTGTTATTTCACCCTCCCAACTGAGCAGAACATACTGTATTTAAACATCTATTTCATTGTCTAAAGAGGTCTTTATTTATTCTACAAATTGCCCTGGCCCAAAATAGAAATACAGTTTGGATGTGTACGATATATATATATATTTTTTTTTGCAAAATACAATCATTTTGAGGCTCTGGTACGATAATTCAACATTTTCCAACCACAATGTTTTCTTTGGGCTAATGGGTAAATCTTAACCTACTACAAGCCCTAAACTTACCCATTTAGTAACTTGAAGCTTACCTGTTAAACCCAAAGAGAATATCGCCACAGGACTTCAACCAAAATTTGTTGTTGTTTTACCTTTTTGGCTTTTTGTATTATATTTACGTATAAAAAAGGTGTAACAAGGTCATCATATGTTTTTGATTTCGTTGTATCATATTGTTTTCTTCTGGAGACCTGCTGCTTCGTCTCCATAGTTCGTCCCTGACCTTTGAACACCAAATTCTAGTACAGATGTGCAAAACCTCGCTAACTAGAACTTTTCAAATGCCATGTGAGCAGGTCGCTCTAACACTGGTGAGCATAAAATAGCTTAATTAATGAGGCTGATTCTGATGTCAACGGTTCTCATGGAATGCGTAAAATAGCACGCCATGACAAATTGCGTGTCATAACGACGCCCTCTGCCTGTTTTGGCGTGCAATCACATGCTGTTTTTCAGGCGTACTATGAACAGCGATGTGGTTGAGGACAAACACAAGGTTTTTCAAGGATTAACGGTTAAGTTTAGGTCTGAAGTTGCAAAAATGGGTAAATTTAGGTCTGGGGCTTGGAGTTGATTAGGGTTAGGATTAGGATTGTGTTAGTCTTCATGAATAATAACACCTGTTAACATTCACCATTGAAATGAACTAGGACAGAAAAGCATTAAATACACACGCACAAAATAGAAGTTGCGTTCATATGACACGCTGTTTACAATAGTGTACTAATGACACGGTTATCCAGGAGAACAGGCTGCTGATGTCAATCTTCTTGTCAAAAGAAGATTGACCTTTGCTGCTTCAAAAGCAGCAAAGGTGAGTCTAAATAAGTCTAATACAAAAGCAGGTTAAAGGTAAACATTCATAGAGAACATGAGTTCATACTTCATCTCTGAAGAGCCTTGCATTCTGTAATCAAAGTTTTGAGAGAAGGATTTTGTCTGCCGTTGAAAACATATTGAGGGGAATCCTTGTTTGAGAGAGACTGATACTTTAACATGAAGCCATGTTTTCAGAATGTGTAAAGCAAGAGATTGAGCAAATTAAGTGGAAAAAAAAAATTTGTGTATTTTTCCTAAACTGTAGAAATGCTTACACATGTGATGACGTAAAACTGAAGTCTCTAAATATAATGTTGACTCAGACCTGGGAGTACTCATGTCTGTCCATAAAACTTGTTTTGAATGAGCTGTCCTTCCCTCGACACCAGGATGTTGTTGTTTCCTGGTCCGTCCTGTTTCCGTGGTGACCGACTCAGACCAGGAAGTACTTTTCCTGAGGTGGAAGTGCTTCTGCAGAGGCCTCCTGTTCGCTCCTTTGTTTAGAGACACTGTATAAATAAGCGCAGTGTCCACAGAGGGCCCAGCAATCCAGGCTTCAGGACATCCAGGAACAGGAGGATTTAGACTTTTCAGAAAGATTTAGATTTTGTAAATTAAAAAAAAAAAAGACAACAGCAACAATTTTTAAAATATGTTGTATCAAAGTAAAAGTGAGAGTACACATTGTGTTAGACTCCATAAGCAAAATGTACTTTCAAGTAGCTGGTGTATAGTGATTTGGTTTTAACAATATTTCTTCAAGTTGACTCATTTTTATTTAAGGTGCAATAACCCCCAAAACATGTAATATATGTATACTGCATATATTATGAATCTAGGGAAAACAAACTTAATATGGTCCATTAAACAAAAAATAAATAAATAAATAATAATAATATATAATATTTTGCCTCAAAGTTTGACCTCTGTTATTTTTTTTATTTTTAATCCCAACCCAAACAATTTAGTTAGCGTAATGATTATTTTCAGTGTCAGTGAAAAAAAACAAAAACAACAAAAAAAAAAACTGCTGGGATAACCTGTCCATGCTGACAAGTCCAATTTTGATTATTATCCAATCAAATCCAACTTTATTTATACATCACTTCTCATACAGTACATGAAATGTACCACAAAGTGCTTTACAGTGCATTAAAAACAGTTCCACCCAATTTACCCAGAATCTCATCAACAGACACGACCAAACCCCCTCCATCCACACACACATACGCTAAAATACGCTGGCATTCATTAAAAGATGGTTAAGCACAATAGGCTGGGTAGAGATGAACCAGATGAGAAAGCACCACCAGAAGAACCATCTGCACTGGGAGCAGAGTCACCTGCAGCCACAGGAAAGCTGCTTGAGGCACAGATTATATTTGGTAACACATTATATCAATTAAGTTGTATAGCGAAATCTTATTGAAACCTAAATAATGAACCAAAGATCAGTAAATACTTAATTACTTCGAACTCTATCCCACATCCTAAATCCTAACCTTACACTCGTTGAGTAAAGGTTCAGAGTGTAACTTTCTGGAGGTAACCCTAACAATAATAATTGTGTGGCCATAATGTGGTAAAAAAAAATAAAAAAATAATGGTACTGAAACTTGAGACTGTTTTTTCACTCACCTGAATGTAAACTTTACGGGTTATAGGGTTGAATTTCATTCGCAAATGTTGAATTAGCAGCATAACTTTTATTTTCACACAGTGATAAACTGTCGTAGTTAGCTGAAAACAGTGTTAGTTAGTGTTGCTGCTACAGCTTGTCACTCTGTTGGATCTTTTTCTGTATTCCAGGTGTGTGCATCCCTCGTGTAAATAAATAAATAATTGGTCCAACAGCTAAATGCACAGAAATTTAGGATTCTATTATTTCAACAAAGTTATCTTGTTTTAGTCAAATGTTACACAGTGCACCTTTAAGTAGTTACTGAACCTTTAAAAAAATTATTTATTTTGTTTAACCATTTGTTTATGGATATTTGATGTTTTATTTATGCTTTTCTAAGGCAAAGGTGTAGTCACAATAAAGTGTTTATTTATTTATTTATTTTATGTCAAAATTCAGAACCCACTCAGTCCATATCCTCACTTTGCTTTTCCCAGCTCAGACTTGTTCCTGTGCGAGTCCATTTACTACACTCACTGTTTACATGCACAATAAGGTCATAACAGAGCCGGGCCGTTCCATTGGACTGCCGCTGTCCCACTAAACCAACCCAAAAGGAAATCCATGTATCGACGCGCTCTGCTCTGGTAAACGCCGCCATGATTTTTCCACTTGACCTTTTACGTCATCGACTAAGTGATCAGTGAACAGGTTTTGCTAGTGACCGTTTGCTAACCGGGAGCTAAGCTAATGGAGTCGATACCACGCAGAGCGGACAGTGTGGCTTTGTGCTGGATTTATTCTTTGTTTGAATTCAGGTCAAGCTCACAGGACTTCAGCCACTCACCATCCCACTGCAGCAGGCTTTGGGCACACAATGTTGGCGTTATATTAGTATTTGGTCAAATAATGGTAAATACATAAAAGTGAATGCAAATTCTGTGAGTTACACTTCGCCCAATGTTAAATGTAGTGTTTGTTTTTTTTTGTAGTCAATACAAAAATATAACTAGTTCAATTAGGGCCGGGCGATATGGCAAAACAACAAATAAAAAGAAAAAGACACCCCTTGAGAAGGGGTGTCCAAACTTTTTTTTTCCTAGTGGGCTGCATTTTGAAACTTATTATGAGTGGCGGGCCGTAAAGTACATTACTAAGACAAGTGAATCATTCAAAATGTTGGATTTCACCAAATTTTAGTGAACCACAACACAACAACCTTTACTAAGACATTAAATGATGATTTTAGGTTTATAGGAAATCAAAAGTTTGTTATTTTGACTGTGATGGAAGAACTGCTCAAATTTGGCATTAAAAACTATACTTTTTTTGTAATTTGAGCCAATCTAGCATGAAATCTGAGGGCCAAAAGAAATTGGTCCAAGGGCCGCCATTTGGGCATTTCTGCTCTTGAGTTAAATAGAATAATTTAGCTGTTACTCAGAGCAGGACGACAACTGGACAGTGTTGCCAAATTTTCAGAGACAAACAAGCAACCAAGCCTTAAAGGACACATACATATTATCAATCAAATCAATGTATTTTTGTATAGCCCAAAATTCAACAACAGTCGTCTCTGAGGACTTCTGAGATTATTCATTTAGTATTAGGCAAAATCCTATTTAAAGTTGCTTCCTCACCAAAAATGTTGCTGAAGTTTTGTTTGTGAGATATCTTTTGTTCTCTCAAAAGCAATGTTCTGAATGTCCATAAAGTCCACAAGTCCATAAATCATCCATGCGAGATTGGTTTGACTGCGTAACATCTGTAATTTGAGCTCTAGTTAATTTTTTTATGTAGAAACCACGCACAACCCTTGTGTGACTTAACTAGACTTTTTTATTAGTTCTGGTGCATGAGATTCCAAAGTGGAGGTTCTTCAGGGGAGGTTAGAAGGAAAAAAAACAACACAAAAAGTGAATTTGGCACATTTGATTGTGTCCAGGCTTAATAACATGGTAATGTTGCATATTTACATTCAGAGCGATGCAGTTGTAGACTGCAGACCGCTGTTTTGAGATCTCTCTTCTGTCCCTAGTTTCAGCAAATTCACAGCACTGATATAGGTGATGTAATCACCTATGTGCAGATAACATTGGAATTCTCACTGGATTTTTGTAAACCCAACTTGAAAAATTACTAAAATTAACTTATTTTATGACTTGAAAAGGCAGTCAGAAAAAAAATATAACCTTCAAAATTCATAGGATAAATTAACAAACATAAATCGATCCAAAAAGTTGCTTAAAAACAAGTGGACTTGGCAACTCTGAGGCAAAGAGTAAGCTTAAGTTGGGAAAAATAGTTTGTAATTGAACAAACAGATGCATTTAATAGAGAAAGAGGAAATCATGATATGACAATCTTATTAAAAATCAGATTGTCACAAAGATGAGCTCACAAGTAGATCTTTGTCACCATATTGACCAGCCCAAGGTAGTAGTATAAAAATAAATCAATATATCCTGCATTAAGCATACACAGATACATGACCACACAGTGAGCAGGCAGTTCCTCCAGAGCCTCACCCTGTACTCTTCAGGGAGCAGCAGAAGTGACAGAGAGGATGCTGGGAAATGTAAAAGTCAGTGTTTGTGGAGCTTCTCGTGGTGATGGCTGTCACACGAGGAGATGTTCCTTCAGACCAAGTTTAGCTGCTCCTCAGAAGCTGGGATTGAACCTGAAAAGTGCCGTCACCATGGACACGCTGATGTTGAAGGACTACAGCTCACTCCAAGTCTCACGAAAGACCCAAAGTCTGTCTGTGTTTTTTGGCTTTGGGCACTAGGAATGTTACATTATGTCAAATGTTAGGGTTATGATTATTGCACGACAAGTGATCATATTTTAGTGGATATATTAAATGCACAGCTGCAACAAGTTAATTGAAACTATTCGATTATTGAAGTTATCTTCAACTAATTTAGTAATCTAATAATCTTTGATAGTCTTTAGTCTTTGTGTTGTCACAATTCTAAATTAGTATTATGCTATTTCAGAAACAATTTCAATACCAAGGAATGTACTCAATTGTCTATACCAATATCAATATGACAATTCATAAGTGCTGTTTGACATTTCATTTTCAACAAAAACTAATAGTTTTTTGGTCGTTTAAAATGTATGGCATATACTGACTGTCTGTTGGATGATGATTTTTATTTATTTATTTATTTATTGTGAAAAATAACAAATACATACACAGCCATCACCATCCATAACCTCAACAACAACACAGACATACATGACAGTAAACAAATATAACAAAACAGTAGAGCATAGCTTGTGTGTTAAGAGTGGTTTGTGTGAGTGTAGGGGTGCAAATGTGTGGGTGTGGGTGCATGTGTATGTGTGTACTTTACAGAGTGCCTAATCTGTTTTATAGCTATCATTACCACCAACCACTGTTGGATGATGATGACATGTATCGTCAATGCTGCATGTTGTACACTCAATGTCTTGTCCAGAAAGTTTGCCTCCTGTTCGACAGGCATGAAAGTGACTTTATTTAGAGCATGTAGTACTGCTTTTTATACCACACATCTGTGGGTGAATTATGAGAAGGAAAGCCTACAGAGACTAAAAGTGGCCTATAATGATGCGCTAAGAATTTTGTTTAAAAAGCCCAGATGGACCAGCGCTAGTGAACTCTTTGTGTCCAACAGAATCACTACACTGCTGTTCTAAGAAAGCTCATGTATAAATGTATGTGTCGGTTGAATATCTCTGTAAATCTGGTGATTTTATTGTTGACTAACAGTGGACACAGTGATATTCGTTATACATCTGCGCTGTGGAAACACTGGTGCAGCTGTCTGCTGTAGGTTTCCTTATTGTTGTTTTGTATGTTTTGTATGTTTTTTGTATTTTATCTATCTTTTGTTCAACAAAGGTAAAATTGTTCTCTCTTAAAGTCATTTTTAGTATAAAGAATTGAGAGTCTATAGAATCTAGATTTAATACTAGCTTAGGTATTGATTAGTATGTGATTTATAATCAATACTTAAGCTGTCTGCCTGACAATCAAATAAAAGTTTCTCAGATTTACTTCAAGCGCACTTCAGATCATAAAGTTGTTTCCTTGTCACAATGCTATCGGTAAGCGCGTTGCACTGATGTAGCTACATACCCTCCAAAAAAATTTTTTCTTAAAATTTCTCAATATAGTCTTATAATTTATTAAAACACAGGCTATTTATACAGAAGCTCAGTACTGCCAATCTCGACTTAACTTTTTTTCCAGTTGTATCACAAAATTTCATATTAACTATGAGGTAATAAGTAATAAAACTCTAATAAGTTTAGAGGAAAACATTATAGTATCACATTTTACCTGATCATTTTATTCTTTTTCTTTTTTTTTGTATCACATTGTTACCTGATAGTTATCATGAAATTTCATGATACAGCTGAAAAAAAATTAAGTAGAGACTGGCAGTACTGAGCTTCCGTAATTTTAACTCCTTCACTGCCAGCCCGGTTCTCACTTTGACCCTCCTTCCCTGCCAGGACTTTTTGGTAATTTTAAGCAATATTCACAGCTCCACAAAAAAACTTGTGCAACTGGAATCATGACATGTTGTACATCAAATGAGACCTACAAGTGTCTACTTTCATTAAAAAAAAATAAATGTTATTCTACATTATTCCGTTCTCCTTTTATAGGCATTTGAAGTTCGTTGTTTTCATTAGATTTTAGCATTTGACGAGAAACTTTTAAATAACATCCTTTTTCTAAATCAAACTTCATGTCAGTGTTGTTTTCATCTGCTCTACTTTTTGGTGAAAGAATCAGAGCCACTACAATGAAATAATGTCTTTAGGATAAAAATACAAGCAATGAGGTCGAGCGTCTTTTTCATCTTTAAACCAACAAAAGCTGTGTTACAGACGAGGAGGAAGTTTTACTTTCTGATGCAGATTCTATAGATTCAGCTTCTTTCAGGGAGCATAGATTATATTTAACCCTCCAAACATGAAGAAATAGTTTGATTTACTCTGACTACTTATGGATCGCTCACAAAAGAGAAAGTGTAGTTTCTGCTCCTGAGGAGATGCCCCAGAGGCATTGAAGGATGGGTCAAATGCAGAGGACAAATTTCCCTACGGGGACAATAAAGTATACCTTACCTTACCTTACCTTAGTTTTTGTCCTCGAGACTGGCTGCATGAGTCGTTCTCCTCAGAGTCCTAGTCCTGTAGGATCATCTTTTCTTCATTTTAAAGATCAAATATCTGCTCTAAACTTACTCAACTATGTTTTTAGTCCAAGATGTCTTGTCTGTAATCCGTTTGAAAAGAAACCCGATCCTTTATAAGCAGATGATCACGTAAACACAGCCGACTGCGCTCCATAATGTAAACAGAACAACACGTGTAGTTTCCGGTCCTCTGACTTCCTCTGCGCCTTTGTGCTCATGCGATACTGCCCTCCGCTGATGAATTTATGAAACTGCATCATGATTTTTCAGTGCTGGTGAATTGGTGTATCAGAGAGCCCTCTATTGCCACATAGTATAATAAAAAGCTTATGAGGGAAATTACTGTCATTGCCAGGCTACGGTTTGGTTCGTTTTGACGGAAATTTTCATCATTGGCAGGGAAAGAGTTATCTGCCTAAAAAATGTCAGGTCGCAAATAATGACCTGTCAGAAAAAGTGTGTCGCCTATAAACGTTTGAGAACCAATGGGCTAGTCCACTGAACGGGTGGGAACTGTAGTGATTGAGTGGTCTTTCTAAAAACGTCCAATTGACCTGAGACGTACAGTTTCTACCTTCCCTTACAGTCAGACAGGTATTAACATCCTTCTCATCACTGCTTTGGAAAATCTCAAAGCAATTGTTGCATATAGACGACTGTTTACGCCTTTGTATTTTCCCAAATGCTTTTCTCAATCTTTCCACTTGATTTGTGTATAAATATTCCGCAGCTCTCTCTGCTTTGGGCGGCGGTCCCTGGGGCTTCCTCGTTGCTGCCTAGGTGCTGCTTCTCTCTCAGATTTTTACTTGTGCATGAATATTTCATGGCTGTTGGCTCTCTGTAGCCCCCGAAACACGTCCTCCTGTGCATTAGCGAGCTGACAAAAACTGTTAGCATGTGTAGACTGGGGACGTTTACAGTGTCAGGTGCTTTAAATGCAGTGTCAAAGGAACGAGCGGTGAGGAGGCGGATCATCTCAGGAGAAAACATCAAAGTGACCCTTGGACGGTTCAGTGAGGAGCTGGGAAAGTCTGCAGCTGCTTTTATCAGTGTTGTACTTAAGTAAGAGTAAGGTTACTTATGTGTCATGGCTTGATTATTGTAACTCAATTTGTAATTGTTTTAGTATACTCAACAAAAATATAAACGCAACACTTTTGTTTTTGCTCCCATTTTTCATGAGATGGACTTAAAGATCTAAAATTCATTCCAGATACACAATATTACCATTTCTCTCAAACACTGTTCACAAATCTGTCTAAATGTGTGATAGTGAGCACTTCTGCTTTGCTGAGATAATCCATCCCACCTCACAGGTGTGCCACATCAAGATGCTGATCTGACATCATGATTAGTGCACAGGTGTACCTTATACTGCCCACAATAAAAGGCCACCCTGAAATGTGCAGTTTGTTTTTGCTTTATTGGCGGTCTGGGGACTCAGAACCAGTCAGTATCTGGTGTGACCATTTGCCTCATGCAGTGCAACACATCTTCTTCGCATAGAGTTTATCAGATTGTCTATTGTGACCTGTGGAATGTTGGTCCACTCCTCTTCAATGGCTGTGCGAAGTTGCTGGATATTAGTGGGAACTGGTGCATGCTGTCGTATACGCCGGTCAAGCACATCCCAAACATGTTCAATGGGTGACATGTCCGGTGAGTATGCTGGCCATGCAAGAACTGGGACATTTTCATATTCTCTGAAACGCCTTTGGAGACGGCTTATGGTGGAGAAATTAACATTCAGTGCTCGTGCATTGACATTCCTGCTGTCAGCATGCCAATTGCACGCTCCCTCAATGCTTGTGGCATCTGTGGCATTTTGCTGTGAGACAAAACTGCACATTTCAGGGTGGCCTTTTATTGTGGGCAGTATAAGGTACACCTGTGCACTAATCATGATGTCAGATCAGCATCTTGATGTGGCACACCTGTGAGGTGGGATGGATTATCTCAGCAAAGCAGAAGTGCTCACTATCACACATTTAGACAGATTTGTGAACAATGTTTGAGAGAAATGGTAATATTGTGTATCTGGAATGAATTTTAGATCTTCAAGTCCATCTCATGAAAAATGGGAGCAAAAACAAAAGTGTTGCGTTTATATTTTTGTTGAGTATAAGTCAACCCTTCAAAAAGTCTAACTCTGCTGCCTTTTTCACCAGGTGAGCTATTTTTGCAAAACAAAACTGGCGGCGAGCTGTTACTTTTAGCCATTACAAACTTTTTAAGTTTAAAAAGGCACAACTAGATGCCTATGAAACATTAAGATACATTTACGGCAGAAATAGGCATGAAAAAGTACAATTCGAATATAAAAGCATTTGTTTAATCCCAAATACTTTGGTGGAGACGAGCTATTATAGCTCCAGAGCTACAGGTTGGTTGCCTGGGATCCAGAACCCACACTTCAGCAAACTGCGAAGAGTGGGTCTGGTCACCACGCCCTCCGCCTGCTTTTCAGATCTACATTGTACCGGGCAATCAGATTATTTATTTGTGTGACGCAGATGAAACAAAGACGCTGATTGGTCGTCTGTCATTTAGACCAAAAAAACTTCACTCACCTCACATTAAAATCGTTTTTTGCTTCGCTCATTGATTCTGCAGAAATGCGCGATGTTTTTCAGTTCCACGTGATATTTTTTCATGTTTTTTTTTTTTTGTTCGGAGCAGCCATGTTGGTTTTTACACGACGGAATCACAGCTCAATCACAGCTACAGAAATCCGAAAGAGGGACACGGTGACCAGACGATATACATGTTGTATATCGCCTGGATTTTCTAGGCAAACAGATTGGAAAGCCCTGGTCTTGAATGTCCCACATTACTCTTGTCCTGTTTTCAGTGCAGAGCAGTGGTCTGGAAGCAAAATCTGGGGTATGCGAGAAGTTTTCAAAGTTTAAGTCTATACATTTATGACTTTTTTTTTTTTTTTTGCTTATTTTTTGTTTTTTGCGGAAAGCAGCAATTTTTGAGTGAATTTTAGTCATATAGAGCAATATAATACTGAAATATATTAACCTTAACTCGGTTTTTAATGGTTTTCTAATTTGAAATGATAAACTTATTTCATTTTGCTGTAGGGTTGCTGTAGTTGGTTGTATGGCTATTTTGGGGGTTCCAGTCTGAGAAGCTTGGGAACCTCTGTTTTAGAGCTCTTCATGGACAGACTCCCCAGTACATCCTGGGTCTGCTGACCTTCTAGTCCTCTGGATCGTATCTTCTGTCCTCCAGTCATAACCTACCGAGTATACAGATTCAGCCTCTTTCATGGAGCAAAGATTATATTTAATCTACGAGAACGAGTTGACTTTTGAAGTAGAAGCAAATTATTCTGAGATGACTCTCTCTGTTCAAACTCTCTTCTGATGAACAAAAAACACCTAAAAATAAAGAAAAAAATAAACAAATTACATGATAAAAATATTAAGACTTTTTAAGGGACTCAAGCTCAACTTTTTTTTTATGTTTTTTTTTTAAAATCCCAATGTCTTATTGTGTTCAAAGTAATTCTGGGCCTACCTAGCTTCAGCTGTACTGTTTCTCATGTTTATAAATACATTTTATGCAATACTTTATCCTTCAAAAATAGTAACTTGTAATTACTCCTTGAAGCCTGTTTATAGATGTGCATGTGTAATTTGTGTTCTTTAAGCACATTTGAAGCAGTGCTCCTGTGTTTCTGTGAGAGGACCTGCAGCGATGGGACGTCACTGTTCTCACTGAAATAGACAGATTTACACAACAACACAACAGGAGAGGGATTACACTGTACACTGGGCTTTGTGTCCTGGTTGAGAGAAAACACACACCACGAACAGTTTGAAATCGTGGCTGCTTTGGGGACACAGTAAAAGGCATTATTTGTGCTGACATTACACTGAGTACAATATAAGATAGGCCTTCCTTTTTTGTTTGTTTATGGGTCTGATATTGACTCTCAGTAAGCAATGAGGAGCTTTATGGGATCACCTTTACACACATAATGTACATACGACATAGTTTTTAATAAGCTACATTGCATTAGCACTGAATTCTCACTGGTTATGTATGAAAGATAGATTTTTTTCCTGTATCAATACCAACTATGATAATTAGGCTTTAAGTACTGATATTATTAAAGCCAACTTTTATAGACAACTATATCTGATCCTTTTGCACACCACTCATTTTCTCAACGCTTGAGAAATTTCTGACTAAGCTGGTGGGCGCCTGGATAGTGTTTGGATGGGATGTCACCGTTTCGTCCTTGAGCAAGGCACTTGGCACTGGTGACTGAATGAGTCTGAATGGTCTGAATGGCAGTGGATTGAGTCCAGCATGTTTACTGTCATACATGCTCACTAACATGAGTCATTATCCCAGGCTTTTCTAAAACAGCCGCAGGCAAGAAGCACCTCTCCATACAAATCAGGTTCTTACCTAATCATTTCTTGCATCTTCAATATTTAGTCCTCAAATATGGGTAAGCTTAGGGTTAGGTAGGGGTTGGGTTAGGATAGGTCATTTGGCTAAGTTTCCTACTTTGTGAAAAGTGGAGAGAGTGGGACAAAAGACGGCTGCAGCAAGGTGCTTCTCGTTTATTTTATGGAGACCAAAAAATAGTGATATATAGCATCAAGTGTCTTACTAATACGTTCATAATTAAGCTAATGTTCATTAGAAATGTAACCCAGAAAACAGACTAATGTGAACCTTCAGTCATCTTTATTTTAAACCACTAAAACAGTTTAAAATGGAATTAAACAAGCTAGTGAAACTCTAAAGAGCACCTGGAATGACTTGGTACAGAATTACTACATTGGTGCTTAAAAAGTTAAAGGTGGGGAAGCTGATTTTCACACTGCAAACACAATTTAAGTTTTAAATCTGGCAGCTCCTTCTCATAAATCCTTCCACACAGAGTGTTATTGACGTGTATTTGTTTTGGTTGTAATTACTGTTTATAAACTTCTTTTTACAAACAACAAAGTGACACCGGAGAGGACCACCCAAGAACAGCCAATCAGAGCGCTGCATTCTGCTTCTGATTAAAACTAAAATTCTTTATATTTCAGTTCAGGCAGTGCTCAGTGGTCTCATTTTTTCCACATAACAAAAAACATAAAGTTTACTAATTTAGTACCAAAAAAAACGTTAGCTACCCCAACTTTAAGTCTTTGGAACATGTCAGCACTGAGGAAATGCCAGAAGACTGTCGAAGCTATAGGTAACTGCGGTTCATGTGGCCCTCAGCCTATTTTAATTATGCTCACTTCTTATTTTTGAGAAACAAAAAACGTAGTGGACAAGTAAAGACAAGAAAAAAAAGGTGTAACATTTTGAGATTAAGCTGATGGGACAAGATCAAAATGGTAATTGTTATGGTGAACTTATAGACAAACTTATCTAAATCATTTTTTTACAGCTTTCATACTTTTTCCCATACGTTTGATTTTTTTTCTCAGAAAATTACAATTTTAATCTTTTAACCCTAGAACACTATCGCCGGGTGAATTTCACCGGAGCTAATGTATTTACATGATTTTCAATATGTTGCATTTTTCTGAATGTCGTGAGTCCCTGGGTAGCTTCCCCATTGTTTTTGACTCTATGAAGGTGCAGGTGTTTCCCTGCTCCAAAGCCCACTTTTACCTACAGGTTTGCTTTCAGGTGATTTTCACCCGGCGATAGTGACAGAGGGTAATGTACGTTTTGGGTGGATTTCACCAGTGATAGTGTTAGTGTTTAAAATCAAGTGATCCTGCCACATGTTAAGGGTGACAACATTCAGACTCATCATATTTTCACCATATTTACTGTCCCTCGTCAACTCCAGCTTCATTCTGTCGCAGGATTAGTGTCTCTGACATCTCAGCTAGTGAGTAACACAGGTTTGCTTTCGGGTGATTTTCACCCGACAACAGTGATAGAGGGTAATGTACGTTTCCTTTTTTTAAATTTTTTTGCCAAAAGCTACATTATGTAGCTAGCTATTTATATAAATTATGAATATATATCACAAAGTGGTGATTTCAAAGTGAATTCTTCTGGTGAAAACAATATTTTAATCAAGTGGTCATTTTTACACAATGAAAAAATACCACATTTTTGTTTCTCTCTCCTGTAGCTGTTTGTGTGTCCAGGAGTCTGAGCTTCACCAGGAAGTCTCACATGTCTCAGGAATGAGTGAACCAAAGACCAAGTTTCCTGTATCAGCATATATATTTTTTTAGGAATTTTTTGTTCTCAAATCCAAAATTTTCGAGCATGTTTGTAGGATCTTCCTATATTTTTATTTTCCATTTTGTTACACATACCACAGTTGAAAATAAAAGAAAACCACTGTAATTTATCAAGTGCTGTCATATTTTGATCTGTTTTTTATGACAAGTACTTTTTTGGGTATATTATATTGGGTGAAAATTACCCGGCAAAAGTGATGATGTAACTTTTTATAGCGATAGTGTTCTAGGGTTAAAACTTCAAATGTAATCTTTTTTTCTTTCTTTTTTTTTTTCCTTACTTAATAATGATTTCCTTTTTCTCGTCAAATTACAACTTTTTTATGTATTTATTTTTATGCCATGTTCACAGTCTGGCACAGTCTTGTGTGGGTCTGAATATGGACCCTGGGTAAAAAACAATACCACCTTAAATATCCTACAATCCGACCATACTGTAATATCACCATACATTGTTACTTCTGCACCAAAAAAGTTCCTGCCCCTTCAAACAAGTCCACATTTTTAGTGATAGATTTTGCAAACTTCTGAGCAGTTATTGATTAACATCTTTCCTGCGGCTCCTGTTGGACTCGTGTCGATGCATTTATCAGCGAGTCGGGCCCGTCGGCTTCACTGTGGCACAAACAGACTCATGCGGAGGCGCAGCTGATCACTTTGCTGCGGGACATGGCCGTTTATCCACAGAGTTCAGCACCGGAGCAGGAGACGGGAGGAGGTCAATCACATCCTAAAAAAAGCAAAGGTCCGTCCAAAAAAGAAAGTATGAATCAAGTAGGAGTGGTGCCAGAGATGTGAGAGCCGTGCTGTGCTGTTCCGTACCACAAAGAAAACAGGGAGGGATCTGAAGAGGTGTAAATTTAGTCCAGGACAAGCGGCCTGACAGGAGCGTGTTGGTTTAACCCATTTCATGTGATTGTAAAGCAGAAAGGATGTGCGAAGTGAAGAGAGAGAAAGGCACATAAAACACATTCATTAGGAGATCTTATATGAGTAGGAGAGACCGGGGACAACTGTAACACGGGACAAATGTAACAGAAGCAATGCAGAACCTTCAGCTCTACACAGAACCTGCTCATTTCATTACTCACAATTGATTGCTTACAAACCAGTGAGCTAATAAGTGTTATAATTATAGTATAATAGTTGTTTTCTCTTTCTCAATAAGTCACTCGATGCTGTTTTAGAGTGATTCATCCTTTTTGATTGAAGTGACACTCACACGATTCAATAGAAAGAGAAAGATAAAAGCATACTTTGGGACATTTTTAATGGGAATAAATACATTTTCTGGCGAAAACATCTGGCTAAAGTAATGACTTTTCCATGAAAACATATAGGGGAGGAGACTTTCCTTCTGACAAAATAATTAACCTTTCGTCGAGCCCCAGCCCCTTAGTTACTGTTGCTAAGCCCATCAAATGTGACCGAGTGCGATAGATTGCCATGACAGAAAGAAGTATTTCGGTTCGTGTTAGTGACCTTTTTTAGAGCAATACCACTGCGATATCCTCTAGATCGAAGCAAAAGGGGTTGCAATCTGCAGCGAAGGGATATGTTCAAAACATTAAAGAACGCAACAAAGGGACATAACTATCGAAACTAATGCATACCGGTGTTAAGCTACACCAGAGAAACCCCATGACCTTTCCTCAAATGCAACAAACACAGCCTTGTGGACCAGTCATGCTATTGTACTGTTGGGTATGGTCGCTTTCATATGTTATGGTTTATTGTTGCAAATATTTTGTTAATTTACAAGGGTTTGTTAGCTAGTTAAACCTACCAGTGTTGGCTAAAGATAAGGGTCTCGCTAAACTTAGCAGCTTAGAGCTGCATCTGGCAAATATATCATCATTATGGTATAACTTCAGTCTAGTTTGTGTTGTTGCCTCTAGATCTAACAACACAGCAAGTCAGTAGCTAGTTAAACTTTAGTCTTACCTTTGAGCGGACATACAGTGCTTCGTTATGTTCAATACATTTAGCTGCCCGCACTGTTTAATCCATTGTAGGCACCGCTCCTATATAGCTTTGTGTTATAGCTTTGGAAATGGAAAGAACACAACTCCTCTGGTCAATAGGCGCATCACTTCATCCTGCTTGGAGCTCAAGATTTGCTCAAGGCCCTATGTACACAGTTGCTAGGATGTGTGATTGGACAATAGCCGTTTGAGGGCGAGGCTCGGCAAAAGGTCAATTGTCAATTTACTTGCAACAAAGCCATCCAAATTACAAATTCATACTTTCATTTAAGTCTGTTTATTGCCCTTAAATGATGGTGATAATCCAAACTAACTGTATTTTTAAGGCGATTCAGTTGTCATCTAGAGTCAGTGTTATATAATATTTATCACATTACATTCACATACGTGTTACCGATTTAACCTGGTGTGTTTACCTCAAAATAAAATGTAAATAAGAGAACTAATTATACAAATGTTGTTTGATGTTTTCTCAGTGGAAAATAAAAACATATCACAGAGGCATAAATACTCATGAGCAGCACATGTATGATGTTAGTGCTGCAGAAACAAGGTCATGTCTGTGATCCAGTCTAGACCAGAAATCTACAAACTACAAAGCACAATTGTTAAATGTCCAGAGATAGAACATACATTGCTAGCTTAAAAGGGCCTGAAAATAGGAACAGAAATGCATGTATTCCAGTATAATTTAGCTTACTGTTTTTATTTACTTATGACGACCCTTGTAATTTTCAATCTGGGGTTTTTAAACAAGTAATCCATTGACTGCATAAGAGTTTGATATACAACTAGAATAACCATGCAATAGAATAACCATGTTTTTACGCCTTTTTGGTTAAATCTAAAGAAAATGTCGCTACAAGGCTTCACCAAAAATGCCTAGTTATTTTACGTTTTGGCTTTTCGTAACATATTGACATAAAAAAGACATAAATACGTGCTTATCGTACGTTTTGGACATTTCTTTGTATATCTGCGTTTCGTTCGGAGACTATGTTGGAGATTTGTTAAAGGTGCTAGAATGGCAAAGGTTTTGAACATCATTCAGCTGAAGATGCATCTTACAGCTTAAAAATCTCTTGTTGACACATTGTTTTTACTTTTTGGCTGTCGGAATTATGTGAACAAGCTTTTTACAGGACCAAATGATAATAAACAAAATGCGTAATGCCATTTATTTATGTAGATACCAAAACATAAACCTCACCGAGACTCAGCTAACAACTATACCACTAAATTCGTGTCTAAATATTCAATATACTTTGATTAGCCAGAGTATCTTACCTTCTGATCAAAGTAACCAGATGACCATTCTATTGATCCCCAGATTATTCTCTTTCTCAAAAACATCTCTGAGTGCTACTCGACCCTGCACAGTCAGCCTCATGCTTTGCCTGCTTCTTCTATGTGTTGTAGGGTTTTGGAAGCAATTTTTATTTTATTTTTGTATTAAGTATTTGATTTACAACAGTCTGATGTATAAAACCAAAAGCTTATGCAAAATAAATACAAATAATGACAAAAAACAGTGAAAGGAGACCAACACGGGAGAATTCTGCTCGAGCCACTCACATTCAACAGGCTGCATGCGCTTATTAAGGCAACCTCGAAGAATTTACAAAACATCATCCAGGCAATTGCTTAGTTATGGACAGTTATTTGATATATTACAACTTTGAGCATTGTAACGTGCACAATGCTCCATTAAAGGCCAGTGCACACCGGGACGCTCTGCCACGCGGCAAATTGTACGCCTCCATTAATTTCTATGAATCTACACAAACCGGGCTCGCTGTGGCGTTTTACAACGCGCCATGATTCGTTTTTGTTTGTTTCCGTCGCGGCGCCACCCCAGGAAATGACCCTGCCGGCACCCGTAGTTTCTTCTTCTATGATTTAAATAATGTACAGCAGTTAACGTGTCGGTGCTTTTACGTTTACAACAATGAACGTGGAATGCCTTTCATTATTTAGGACATTTTATCATATTACTCACCCACTACGTCCGCGGATCGTTGAAAAAAAAAACGCCGAGCGTTGCAGCATTTGGTGAGTGTTGACGCTTGGGTCTGGCTTTGGTGTGGGCTGGCCTTTAGTCTGATTACATTTTAAGTTGAAAAGATTGGCAATGTTCACCGAAACAGTTTGATTCTGCTAAAACATGTTAATAAAATACACTTTAATCTTATTGTAAATAAGATAAGGTTTGGCACTTAGCACACTTCAATTATTCATATCATGCAACTATAACTTTGGACTGCTAAGAAAAAAGTTCGGGCACCCCTGGAAATAAAAAACAAAGTCATGAAAAGCTAGAAACATATTTGAGCAAGTATTGATGCTATAGATCATTGAACAACATAAGCAGTTTTACAATGATTTCAGAACTTCTAAAAGACTCCAGGGTTTAAAAACAAAAGCACAATTTTACCGTGTCAGTCTGTTGTCAGGAACTATAGTACTTTCTCTGAACTTTTTTTATATTATGTTTGTATGTTTGGTCTCCATCTTTCTATTTTTGCTTGGACTCGCTAAAACATTTCCTGTTTTGTTCCTCTGTTTGGATAGACTCGTGTATGACTTCTGTCTTACAAAGCCGTATCCCAAACACCACATTTCTTTACAACTTCTCCCATTTGTAACACTTCTAAAACTACACAAACCCTTGTCTCTGTGAAGAGGAGGTGCTGTCCCAGGCTCTTGTACTTCTCCTTTTAAGCCGCACATGTGTAAGACCGGCCCGCGGCGGTGTCTGCTTCCCATCCAAGGTCAATGTTAGTAGATATGAAATATGTTATTTTGGTGAGCTGTGCCTAGTAACGCGATCTGCAGGAATAACAGCGGGGTTTGGCTGTTTAAATACGAAGGAAGGCTGCGGCAGATTGTAATGTTTGTAACGGCTCTCATTGTGATGGCGAGCGGATCTGCTGCAGAAAAAGGGTCTGTTTCGGGCTATTTTTGCCCCTCGTTCTGTTGTAATAACAAGTGTGTGGACAGCTCAGAAGCAGCTGCGCACAGGACGTTGGCGAGTTGTTTGAAATTAAAACCTTCCTCAACCAAATTAGCGTCCATGTTTCTTCTACTTTATGCAATGCACGACTTGTTGAAATTTCATTTGACGATAAAACAAAATATTTAATACAAATGAAGTATTTTATAGTGGTTGTGGCTGTTTTCAAAATACTGTATGAATAAGGCTAGTGTGAAAAACCTTTAAAAGTACGGTCAAATACTGTCTGTTGCAAAAATATAGCTGCTCCTTTTCATTCACAGAAATTTGATGTTAATTAAAACTTAATTATTGCTTTTATGTTTACATGAATTAAAGAAACAATAAATTATATGAAAAAAAATAATTATAATAAAACAAAAGAAATACAAATTATGATCGACCATTTAAAGTGACAGTATTGTAACTTTTGGAAGTGAAAAATCAAATGCATAATCCCACTGAAATAGTTCTATGCCACACTCTATATATATCTAAAGTAACAAGATTTCCATGGAAACAAGCAAGAAGAGGCACTTCAGGACCAAAGGACAATTTAGGCAGAGACAGAATTTTTTTTCTTCATTCCAACAAAAAACTATTTTTGTTAAGTCTATTTTTTTTTTTTTTTTTTTTTTTTTTTGGCACAGTGCACTTTTAATTACTGGTTGACTAGTGCTTATGTATTGTGGTGGCATTGTGGTTAGTCCACACGAAGACTCTGGTTGGGCTGGATCTTTCTTTGTCTGCATCACCGACCTAACACATACAAAATAGAGAAAATCTTCCAGCTTCGGTAGTCCTGACTGAGCCTTACACTTACATGAGCTCAGGACCATTTCACAAGAGGAAATGCACCAGAAGCACCGAAGTCAGGTTAAATGGAGAGGACATAACCTGGCTCACTGCAGATGGATCTGTGTTGAGCTCTGATTGGAGTTCTTTCTTCTACAGCCTCCATCTGGAACTTTACTGGCGGAAAGCGTTAGAGAAAAGGTGGGACGTTCAAATAAAATACATGGAGCTGATTGGGTGTGTGGCCTATCTTTTTTGTGCTTAACCAATCACAGCAAAATCGTAATGTGTGTCCAATGTCCGAGTGGGATAGAAAAAGCCACATACACTTCTCTGCTCTTATATGGGAAAGAAAATATCCCGTATTTTTGCAAAACAGAATCAAACACAGTAGAAACATCTACATCCACAGGAACCGCCATCTTTGTTTTGTTTGATTCAGGTGGTACTTCCTGTCGTCACTGCAAACCAACCTACCTCAACCCGCCCTGCTGCAATGTGATTGGGCCGTTAACCCCAGAGTTTGTGAATTCATAAATATCGCTAGAATCCATTTGGCTGACCAGGTTAGAGGATAGAGAGACAAACCATTGCAGCTTGAATCGCCCTTTTTTTTTTTTTTTTTGTCATTGATACATTACATAGCGATGTGAAGCAAAATGATCATTTTGAATTGGCCTCTTGTGTTTTTACACAGCGCTGTAACAGAAGGATCAGACTCTTCCCCAGGCGTTCCTGGGCACAAGTACATACAGTACGTTTGTGCAGTTCAGAACGAGGTCTTTGGCAGAATAATGACGAACATGGATTGAACATAAGGATTAAGAGACTGTTTTATATGTGGCCAATAGAAAAAAAAAAAAAAAAACAGCATCAAAAAGAGGTTTCCCCAAAGACGTCATGTTTTAACAAACATCTGTAAAATATTGGCACCAAAATTTACTAAATGTCCAATATGTATTTTGACTGTTCATGTATGAGCTTTTATCTTTTAAATTGATCATTTCCTCCTCTCATTGAATATTTAAGTTGGATTTAGAGTGAGTCATGGATGTTGAGTTATCTTCATTATCATTATATTCAAAGGTCAGTGCATGTTCCACAATGTATCTATCTCCATGGAAAACAGCAGGTGCCACAGAGAAGGCTTCCTTTGTTTTTATGAATATGCCACGTGTCGTCATTTTCTTTGAGTTTCACAGGTTAACAAGTTTAGGTTTCAAGTAACTAAAATATGTAAGTTTAGGACACGACTTGGGTTAGATGTAGCCATTAAACTCAAAGAAAATGTCGCCATGTTAACCTGACCAGTCAGACGGTTTATCTCCCGATATTTGTGAATTCACAAACTCGAGGTAAACCATCTGGTCTTCCAGTAACCTGATTGGTTTAGGAGTCCGTACCATCACATCACAGCAGCGTGGTTTTGAGGTCCAATCACATTGTAGCAGGGCGGGCTAACACGGGCTGTTAGCGCCGAGTCTGATTCAAGCTAAACAAAGATGGCTGCTCCCGCGTATGTACATGATTCTGCTGTTTTTGATCTGTTTTAGCAAAAATACAGAGTAATTTGTTTTTGAAAGAAGAGCAGTATGTATGACACTTGTTCTATCCCACTTGGCCATTAGATACACCATTACGATCTGTTGCTGTGATTGACTAAGCATAAATAAGGTAGACCGCACATCCAATTTGCTCAACATACTTCACTAAACACCCCACCTTTTCCCAAACACGTTCAGCGAGTCAAGTTCCAGATGGATACTAGTCAGGTCAGGTTATGGCCACGTGGCTTCAACAAAAATTCGTGGTTATTTTATCTTTTCGTAGCATTTTGCCGTAGAAAAAAAAAAGTGTGACAAGGCGTAAAAGCATGCTTATTGTACGTTTTTGACATTCCGTTGTATATGTATGTTTTCTTCGGAGACTGGGCTGATAATTACATGAGGACATCCATAATCGTTACAGTTTACACAAGGTCCTGATGTAAATATTATGAATAGGACAAAAGGCTGACCGATCAGAGAAACTAATGGGGAAAAATAGTTTGCATTGAACAAAGAGCCGTATTAAATAGAGAATAGCAAATCACAAAACAACAATTTCATCAAAAAAAAAGCAGATTGTCACAAAGACGAGCTCATGATTCGAGTTTAATCCCAGTATTACCCGGCCTTACAGAACCAATTCCTTTTGCCAGCATCCTGGGGAAGACCTTGGCCCTCCTCCCGGGCTGCAGCAGTAGCAGTTTGTCCACATGTGACATCAGTGACATTGTAAACTCAGGAGGCTGTTTACGTAATGTGTGAGTGTGCGCCGCTCTGATTTCCTGGAGGCCTGACAGAGGAATGTGCAGGTCGGGAACACGCTTCATTTTGCACAAACAGAGGCCGCCTGTGTCTCCGTGGGACGTCCTACAGGGGGACACGTATAGGCACAAGGACAGGACAAGCCATGATGTCATTACTGTAGCACATACATGACTGATTCTGTGGGTGGGATGGACTAGAAGAGTGTCATACCTCTCTTTTGTTTATTATAGTTTTTGCAAATTTTTTTTTCAATGCATTGCAAAACAAACTGAATAAGGAGATGAAATGTGTGCAATGTCACGCGTTTACTGTAACTTGAACAGAACAGAACAAAAAGATGTATTGTCACAGAGTACAAAGAAAATTACGTTTGGAGTGAGCCTCGCTGCACCTTTTGCCCGCCGCCACTCGCTCTTCCGAACATAAAATGCAAACAAGATAGTTAACTTTTTGTAGCCAATTTTTTTTTATTAGTCAAATAAAATTATTTCCTTACTATAAGCCGCTATTTTTTTTTTTTTTAACTTTGAACTCTGTGACTTATACAACATTGCAGCTAAATTATAGATTCTCATAGTATTACCATTAACAAGAAGCGAAGAGATTTCACAGATCAAATAGAGACGCTGTACAGGGATGTCAAGATTAACCGTTTTTTCAGTAATTGTGAATATTTTCCCCCACAGTAGGTTATTCGTAGAATTTTTACAACTCACGGTAAACCGCAAACACTTCTTATGACTGGCGTACGTGGGCAGTGAGCCCGATCTCACAAGAAAGCGTACATTTACCACGACATTACACAAATTAGGTATGATTAGCACGAGTTCACAGCTGTTTCGTGTAATTATAGTACGCGTCACTGTCCCCGTTCATTTCAGATGTTAAGATGTGTTCTTATTTATGAATATTAATGAAATCCTGATTCTAATCTTAACCTGGCGAGTTGACGCAAATTTTGACGCTGAATATTTTCGAAGCTGATGCCCCAACAGGTGCCCTAAACCCTCCAACGTGCATTTCTTTGTCCCCGCTTTTTGCAAATAGCTTTGTTTTGCACGGCAAATCACGTTGGTTGAGAGAGAGAGTTTGAGGCTTACTGTATTTATAAAACATAGCTAACTCAGCCAACAGCACAACTTTCTTCTCCTCCAGGTAATGTCCTTTGGCTGCGAGCACCTCCTTGAGGGATGCACAATCGGTAAAATACAATACATGTTATATGAAATCAGGCTCCAGGTTACTTTGCACATGACTATTTGGGCCTAAAGGTCAAAAAGGTTAAGAACCCCTGTCTAAACATTGCAGTGAGCCTTTTTAATCGATTCATGTGAGCTCACTGTCAGTCCTTATCATGGCCCATATTGTTTGTTTTGCTGAAGGCTTGACAGATTTTCAGCGAACAAGCCCAAGCCTTTGAAAAAAGACCCAAAACAAGCGACCATTCAATAAAAAAAAGATTTTATTAAGCAAAGAGTCATTTTTCCTCTTGATGAGTGTGGAGAACAGCATGCCACTACGTTACAAGAGAGAAGTGCCTGATGCGAGCATTTAGGTGTTGAAAGTTCAGCAGTGTCCAACCCATCAAATTTAGACGAACTGGATGCGAATTCTCTTTGCAAATTTGCTGAACTCCTCAACATGCAAATTGACTTAACATGTAAACTGGACGCTCCAACACTGTCCTGTCTGAATGCATCATGAGACTGTGTTGGCCAGGGACATTTCTAGTTGGGATGGGATGATTCACTTAAAGTAGGCGGAGGACTGTGCTTGCGAGGTGCTTTGTTTTTGCATGATTGAGGATCAGGTCATGCATCAAGTCAAATTTGACAACAGCTAACTTAACATTACATTACGTTACATTATACAAGCAGCTAGCAAAAGCGCGGGCAAACGTGTGTACACAAACGTATCCATAACTTACCCGAAAGCCCAACTTGTCCTCCTTCAGGCAATGTCCTTTTTTATTCTGTCTCTGTACTCCTTTCATTGTCACGTCGTAGAGGACTGGTTTGGCGAACACAGCCACGATAAGGTCATCATCTACCCCTATTGTTTGTGAGCCAGTAAAAGAAAAAAAGTTTTAAGCCGGTCGTCTTCTTCCGGATATGAGAAAGTGCCAGTACGTCATAGGAGCGTAGTTTCTGATTGGTGGACGCGAGCGTCTAGATGCTAGAAGTTCAGTAGAGTCCAACTTGGGCGTTGACGCCTGATGGGGCAGCCAAAGCGTCCGCCGCAGGTTTGAGCTTCCACTCCACAAGACGCGTCGTCAGCAGACGCCTGAACAAGCGAATTTTAACACTCAACGCGACAAAATTTCGCTGGACGCAGGTTTACATTGACTTTACATGTGAACTGGACGCTTTGGACGCTCGCTGCTGTCCGGTCTGAACGCAGCATAAGTCATGAATTTATTCAGTTTTCAATTTTGCAGCTATGATTTTCTTCGATTTTGTTAGTTTATCAGCATAATCTTTTTTTTCTACCTTAAAACACAAAGTAAACCATAACAATTTACATTTAAATCAAAGACACTGTTGTTAGTGCTCCTGTGTTTTTTTTAACATTGAAACAGTCATATTTAGTGTCCATATTTAGAGGCCCATCCATCAGTTGTTAACATAACATAATAATACACGTTCAGTCAGGTCTTTCACAAGTTCACCCTTTGCTTCTTCAGATGTTGTGGCTATCATTGTATTAACATTACAATGTGTGTGTAAGTCAGTGGCTGCATGAGCAAACTGATCGATTCTGACCTTTCGATTTGATCGCTGCATACTTTGAACGATTTTCCATCCTTCATTACTGCCTGAAGTCATTCTAAACACTGCTCTTATTCTATTTGGAAAATTCATTGTCTTCTTCTTAGTTTATCTTTATTTTATTTTTTTACAAGAAAAATAAAGATAAACTGCTTCTTATTTTTCAGATTGTGTTCCTTTCTCTGTCTCACTTTTAGTTTTTCAGCACTGCTCAGTTTGACGGCTCTGTTTAAAATGTTGTGAGCAGATTAAACATACATAATAATCTGCACGTTTACACATGACAAAATGCAAAATCACTTGAGTGATTGCTCAAAAGTGCATGTTTTTCTTTGGATTGAGTCCGTTTGTATACTGGAAAACACCAGATGCATGTTCCTTTTCAATGGAATCGTTTGATTGGAAAAGGACAAACACAGAAGTCGTATTTGCCCAGTTTAACAGCTCTGTTTTACAACAATATTCATTGTGCAAAGATCTGTTCTGGATAGCTTCCATTTACTCATCCTTGTAACTCAGCCACAAAAACAGCCAAAAATAGCAGTGTATGTAAAACTAAGCTTCGGCCTCCACGTTTCTCTTCTTAAATACAGACTGGTGGTATTTTTGGACCAATCAGAGGTGTTAAAAGTGTGATTCAAAAGAATGCCTGGCCTCTCGCTTGTTTTGTGCAGAATCTGGGTGTGAAGTCTTGTGAAATGGACTCCCTTTTTCAGCCTTTTGCAGTCTGCTGGCTCCACGCTGCTTAGATCTGCTCCTTCTCCGCTCTCGCTGAGCTCTGTGAAAAGACCAACACAAACCCAGCAGGACAGTGACGTTTGGATCAACACCAATAACAATCCATGAAAATAGTTCCTCACTTTGAGCTGTTAAAAGCAGATTGTTCATTTCTGTACAAACTTATGCTGTGAGCTGTAGACATAGAGAACAAGTTCTGCTTATATGTATCTATCAATGGGTTTCAAAAATGTTTAACATATTTGTTAAATGTAATATTGACAGCCAATTGACTTTGTTGAATGTTTTGATTTCCAAACTGTAAACCTTTTGTTTCTATTGAATCTTCAATCTTATGACCTATGAAGACAATGAAAATAGCTAAAGGTGCACTCTAGCAGAAAAGGTTTCAACTCTACACCCTAACCCCTGCTGTACACTGAGTGTGAGTTTAGTGAGGTCGGAAGTCCAGCAAGACTTAGACAGTAAAACCAATGGCCCTTGTACATACAAGTAGACCTCGGGCTAGTGCGGGCGCACATTGTGTGCGTGTTCGGAAAAATCTGTAGAAAGTATATTTTTCTGGAGGTCACAGCGGTCTGATGCGACTTTCAAGCCATAATGCGAGCATTCTCGTGGGAATCCATGTGAATTTGTGTGGCTTTGGGCAAACACGGACCACAGTGATCTGGAGTTGGTGTACAAAGCACTTCGCAAGAAACTCGCAATGTCTGAACCAAACTCGCCTCGTACTCAGTGTACGGTGGAGTAAGCCTGTTGACAAGTTCATTAGAGGGTTTTGTGGGTTGTTCTAAGCATCGGAAGTGCAAATACCTGGAGAAAGCTATATGGTAGAGCATTCTTCCACCTGGTCTATTTTAGTTTATTTATTCATTCGAATGGGCAGCATTGAAACTTTAAATACACCGCTTTAGTAATCTCTTATTTGTCTAGAAGTGATCCATTGTCGAGAGGCTTCAAAGTTGTCATCTGAACAGTGCTTTCAAAGATCGAACATTTTTCAAGATCAAGACGTTTGGACTATTGATCTTCGAAAATGTGGTCCAGTTGATCACTTTGAAGCCTTTCTACACCAAATTTACCTGAAAGCTTATTTCTATCACTCACATAAAACAGGGAATGCACAGTTTAAGGAGCACCGTGGTCAGGTCAGTTGTTTACAAGACAAGCTAGTTCCCAGGTTTCAGTTAATTCTATGATGAATGTAAGGATGTTTTATCAATGGCTTCAGCAGGAAAAAAAAACTTGAAAAAGAGACACTAACATGTCATAGTATAAATGTTAAATTACATACATTTTCAAATCTTACCGTGACTGTAGTGCTGATAGTTTCTTAAAAGTTAAAGTTAGTACAAAGTGGCACAAGTTTATATCAGCTGCACATTTTCCCAGTGCTCACCGCCTCTCACGTTGTTTAGTATTAGAAATAGTTGACATTTGATATTGTCCACAGTTTGCTTTTCGGAGCGGCCCAAATGTAAATAGAATATTGGATGTTGACATGAGTCCTGATCCTGGCCCGGAGCGGAGAGGGGACTTCCTTTGGGCCGCTCGCTCTTCCTGCAGACGGAGCGATTGGAGAGAGACAGATGAGTGCTTTCCTCAAACATGGGGGAAGATGTGGAAATTATGTTTTGTTTTAAAGATGAGACGATAAGATTGTGTGCTCAGGCAACAACAAGACATACTTTGTTAAACCCCTATGAGGGAAATTAATTCTGTGCATTTGACCCATCCTTTACTGGGGTAGTATTTTATCGCTCAGGGACATATTCTAATCTTATGCTTGGTGGCAGTGGGACAAGCTACAAGATTGGGTTTACAAGAATGGGACAGTACGATTTTGAAATAGTTTATATTAAAAGTTATAATTTGAACAAAGCTCATTTTATAATTAGGTTTCTTCATTGTTCACTGGGTTTACATTTTATCATGTTTATAATTATAACACAACGCTTATTTTTTAGGGACTATTGAATACACTCAGCTCCCCCCTTTCTCTTTTCCTGTTGCTTTGACGACACACACAAATAAGAAGCACATCTTCAAACTTTTCACCAATAGATAATCAATTATGTGTGAGAACCAGCGTTCTCATTGGACAGATCTGGCGTGGAGGCGGGACTAATCAGAATAATTGTGGAAAAAAGTTAGTGTAGTAAAGTAGCAGCCCATCATCATAGCAGCCTTATGACAACTGCCAGAGACTTGTAATTATAAAGTCTGTCAGTGCGGAAAAGTGAAAATGAAGCAGGACGAAACATGGGTCCAAACCGAGACTACTCGTTCTTCAGATTTTCTCTTTTTTTCTGGACAAATGGATTTAAATGGACTAAGCAAGTCTTCAGGACCCAGAGGCACTTTGGTGGTTTTGTTTGCAAGGCTCTCCAATTAACTAACAATACTTCAACTCGGTAAGAACAGAATAAATAGCGTAGGTGGGGAATTATGCTTCTTCAGTCGATAATCTGGGAGATGCGGCAACATTCTCAAAGACAAAACCACAGTTTGTTTTGGATCGAAGTTGTTTGGTGCGGATTGCTTATGGTCTGAATACAGAGTCCGTTTTCTATCGGCCCGAGAACGACTTGAAGAGGTCCGATTGTTTGATTCGGATCAGAGTTTGCTGCCTTTATTCACACCAGACAAAAAGTTCAGACTTTCTCGGGAAACGAACTCTGGACCGTTTAAATCTGACCAAATTTTGTAAATCTAAATATGCCCGATTATTTGCTCATGGACACAATGAATTTTGCATGTTACTGTTGAGGAAACTAGACAAATTTGAAGATATTTAAAAAGTATATTCTCTTATAACGTTCATGCTGTATTAGTTGGAACTAGAATGTTTGAACAATGTAGAAACAGAGCATCCTGAATCTACATAACACATTTAAAACATCTGAAAATCACACGCTGTTGTCTTCTGGGACTCATTCACAGATGTATAATTTCAATTACACGCTAGGTAACACAGTGACGTCAACATGACACGAGTGAATGCGCCGCAGTGAGCTCCTATTTACCTATAGTCCCGCACACATTAGCCGTAACCCTGACGACGAGCAGAGGAAATGACATGTACTGCCCCCATTGGGATGATTGAAAAGAAATTGCCCTGAACTCCCGTCTTTATATACTGTCCAAGGTTGAGTCCTGCACTTCTGGCCACCGTTCTGTCGTTCAGCACAATGCATTATGGGATATATGCTTTTTAATAATCCTGAGTAGCTACACCTTCAGCATATTCTAATTACAATGGGTTTTTGAGTGTTTTTAAAGGCAGAATGCTGAGACCTGACCTTGTGCATGAGTGAAAATGCATAAAGAAGATGAAAGCTAGTGTACTTGATTTTTACTCCACAAAACAAAAGTATTAAATATTTCTGACTACTTTCTAGCTCTTGACACATAGTTTATTTTCACATGCATACATTTTTAACTTGTCTTAAAATCATCTTTTTTACAGACTGCCAAGTAAAACTAAAGAAGACCACCTTAAAGGGACTAATATTTATTTATTTTTACAATAAAGTAACTTAAAATGTATTTCTCCCCAACACAGCACATGTCCAGTATAATAATGTTCCATTTGTTCATCAAAATCCATGAAGTTGGTCTGTTGTTGTTAGCCCTGCAGCTAGCTGCCATTAGCATATCAGCAAGTCTCGCTCTTTAGCAGCTCTAAAAACACTACGTGAGGAATATTTCAGAGGTTCAAAAAGCTAGGGTGACCAGATTTTCAAAATAAAAAACTGGGACACACTTGGGTTTTTGTGGAAATATCAATTAAATAATATCAATTTAGCTAATTTGGGGCTCATTCAGACTCATTCAGATGTATTTTCTTTAAAACTTTTGTCAGTGCAATTTGATGCATTTTTTGTTGTGTTTGGGTTATTTTCAAGCTCAGTTTTGTTTAGTTTGACTAAAGAAATATCAAAATATTTCACCCTTCACTGTTGGAGAAACTTCAAAGTGGTCAAAAATCTGAACTAGATAGATAGATAGGACAATCTCCATGATGTTGTGCTTGGCTTAGTCAGGGCCTTAGCTGGAGGAGAAGGTGCAGTTGGAGGTGGAAACAGTAGTGAGAGACAGATGACATGGTGCAGTGAAGCAAGTAGAATCTGTAGACACATCACAGTCAGGTCCATGAGGAGCAGGTGAACTTCTGTTGTTTCAGTCGGTGATAAGACCATCCCCACAAAATCTTCCTCTGCAAAAGCTTCGGCTGCAGCAGATGTAAAAGTTCTGTAGCATTCAGAAGTCCAAAGCTTGCAAAGTTAGCTTTCATAGCTAGGACATGTCTTGTGCAAATAGGCTCTGTGCACGGAATTTCAGTTGGCTGTGTGCGTTCAAAATAGCTAACTTCTGTATGTACGACCACTTCCTGTTAGCGTTAGCATTCAGACAAATTTTATCTCTATTTATACTGCGTTCATGTGGTCCTCGGTGCTCTTGTTTCCGAGATGAGAGGTAGGGGTCCCGACCTAGTTTGTATTCATGTGCTTTTTACTTCGGAAAATCGGGATGTTGTTGTTAACCATAATAAATAAATGACACAGCACTTTTAACAGAGGTTATTAGACCTAACAGTGAGATCTGATGCTAGCCTGTCCAAAAACTAACGTTAAAGGTTGTTAGTATTTATTTTCTAACTGATTTTCATCAGTCTCCATGTGTCAGTGTCATCAGGTGCAGAGCTCGGGCAGCTCCGTTTGTCCCGAGTTACCGAGCAGTTGTTCCGAGATGCTTGAGCGTTCATGTGCATTTTTCAACTCGGAACAACTTTTTCCCGAGAACCACATGAACACGGCATTAAACACACAAGTGTTCTCTGATGAAATATTCCTCTGATATGTAAAGTCTTAACATGTTTTCTGTAACATTCGCCACAACTGTCTGATCTAAAGAATAGTTATTTATTTATTCTATGAGGTTTTCACTACATCAGTTTAAAACAAATAATTATTCTTTAGATCAGACAGTTGTGGTGAATGTTACAGAAAACATGTTAAAGACTTTACATATCAGAGGAATATTTCACCAGAGACACTTGTGTGTTTAAAAGAGACATAATTGTGTCTAAATGCTAACGCTAACAGGAAGTGGTCGTACATACAGAAGTTAGCTATTTGAACGTACACAGCCAACTGAAATTCTGTGCACAGAGCCCATTGGGATAAAACAATGGTTTGGATACAATTGCTGGACATGGGATACAGGACTTAAAATAGGGACTGTCCCAGCTAAATTGGGATGTCTGGTAAGAGAAGTCTGGCTGCAGACATCTTTCATTCCACCTACCTCTTACTACAAGCCAGAAGAAGCTCCTCTCAGAAACCGGACGTCCACATTCGGCAACTCTCGAATTTTCACAAAGCCATAAACTTCACTTGCCTGATCCGCAAGTCCCTTAACGCTTTGGCAGACAACTTTCGAGGGCGGGTCAGTCAACCAGAAACCCTGGAAATTTCAATGCAACAGTTACATGCTAAACCGGATGTTATCATAAATATGTAGCACAAGGATATTTTCAATCTGAAGACTCTTTCTCAAACAGTTTGCTGCTCAGGTTTAAGGAATTGATACATTCCCAATTGTTCAAAACTACATCAAGAGTCAAAAAATAAATAAATAAATAAAAAATAAATAAATAAAAAAAAAAAAACAACGTTCGCCATCGTGAATATTTTGAAATTAAGATTGGATCGTCCTAAGTTTGGATATCAAAGTCATTGGCTCTGTCTTTAGTTCCAGATTCTTCTGCATTCAAACAGAAACTTTTTTTTGTCTTTTTTGTTTTTGTTTTTTTTTTTGCCAACCAACGTCCATTGTTTGACTTTCAACTCTGACAAACTAATATTTGATTTGCTAATGCCCATATAAAATAAAACAACAAGAAGGCTAATTAAAATGCCATTAGTGTTAATCAAATTAGTATTTATTCTTCTAAGCTCAATACTTTAACTAACTAGATGTAAATGTATTAGCCTTTCTGCTTGTGATTAATGAGTTGATATTGGTTTAATTGTAATCAAGTAAACATATCATTACGTTAAACTAATACCCATAGATTCTCATTCAAGTCCACGCTCGGGTCAATGTGCCGTTAGCTTCACAGAGTTGCCGCATTTTTCACTGCTCTGACAAAGTATGCAAGAAATGCAATTAATGTAAGGATTTTCCATTTTTTTTTAACGTTTATAATATACATAATTAAATACAGTTGTCCTTGTTTGTTAGTTTAGAGCCTGGGGAGTTAGTCTTTTAGTCCTGATTTGATTTGTGTGTTCGTCCATAGCCCTGTTTCTATAGGCTTGAGTTGGGAGAGTATGGTACGGTCTTACAGTACACTGTTTCCACTGCACAAAGCCTCACTTCATCAGTATGAAGTGAGCCATGGACGACCCCGCTTTCACAGTGGACTCCGGAGAAGAGCTAACTGAGGTTCCTCCTTTAGGCACGATGATTGGACAAGAGACAACGCAAGTGAAAACCAGACAGAAAAAAGCAGATAGAAGCATGAAATAATGTTCCTCCGCTGCTTTTCCAGAGATGAAAACTTTATTTGTTCTGATAGACTTAGCAAAGCAAAGCTAGCGTCTTAGCATCAGCTGTGTTTTGTTTGTTGAGGCAAAGAACTGTAAAAAAAAACAAAAACAAATTTTAAATCTTGTGTACAAAACCAACATCCAACATAAAAAAGTATAATTTAGGTACAATTTAGAGTTTATTTGTGTTATGTTACGTCCTTGCACAGGCTGCCATTGTAGCTTCTGTCTGGAGCTAATCAGGTTCCAGTGCCTGATTTTTTTCTCCAACCCAGTTATGCCACACTCCATCACTTTGCATTGGTGGCTATGCTAGCAAAGTTTATACTTTGAAATATTTACTTTCCAAATTGGTTAAGGTTAGGGTTAGGATTAGGGTTAGGCTTAGGTTAAGTTATTTTGGTTAGGTTTAGGGATTGGGAAAGGCATGCTAACCAGGTCACGCATAACTGCGTTGGGGAAATAAAGACGCGTTCCAGGTGCGTCTAGTCAGTTACACCAATCACAACCAGATCACAGATCAGCT
Organism: Mugilogobius chulae; assembly: GCA_038363315.1. Classification (NCBI taxonomy): domain Eukaryota; kingdom Metazoa; phylum Chordata; class Actinopteri; order Gobiiformes; family Gobiidae; genus Mugilogobius; species Mugilogobius chulae. The sequence continues at coordinate 5,299,313 of CM076407.1, forward strand.
GCGCGCTTTAACACCAAGTGACTTTTGAGCGTAGGAGCACGAGAACCGCACAACACGGTACTGCCATTGTTGCAATTCTGATTAGCAACCAGGAGCCCTGGGGAAGAACCAAAAGACAGAAGATCCAATGGCAGCCTGTGTGACTCTTGACCTGGTGACCTAACCATAAATTGGCCCTAAGAAAGTGTAATGTGTGAGTGACGTCACCTGCTCACGTAGAGCCTTGGGAGGTCTGGACCTGCAGCAGAAACGCTCACCACCATTACCATAAGCCGCCCCAAACTGCTCCAAAGTGAACCGTTCTGGGGGACCCAGGCTAATAGAAACATGCCTTATGTTATGTGCTGACATCATTTTATTTGACAAATTCTAATTGAGTGGTGTAGCATTTAGTAGAACACTTGATGGAGTATGTTTTAGCTATTCTTTTAGGCAAAATGTGTCCATAAAGCTTTGTTTTAAAGAAATTATTTTGAAGTAGCTGTAGTAGTGCAGAGCTTAACTAGCTTGTTTGCTAACAATTAATTTAGTCATCAAAAAGGTCTTATATTAAAACAGAAAGGTAAGTTCAGTTGTCTATGATCCCAAAATCTGTCCTTACAATTCTCATTTGTAAACAAGCTAACTAAGCTCTGCATGTTGCTATGGCAACCGAAAAACCACTTATTTTATTAGTTATTTTCTGCTAAACAAAACCTCCACCTATAGCCTACATTTGTCCAAAAAAAAAGCCAGGTTAAGAAACATGTGGTCACTTAGAACTCTTTTAGTCAGAATGTTGAGTAAGATTTTTAAATACAATTCTGTCAGTGAAAAATCTCTAAAAAGCATTCCAAATCCTTGTCATTCTGACCATTCACATGACTAGTTTGGCATCATTTAGATTCACTGTTCACCCACTTCCTCTCTTACAACAGTTGTACTTTAGTCTGTGCCGGTCTGGCCTTGTCCTGTAGTATTTGTGTTTTTGCGGTGGTAGCTCTGAGGTGCTCGTGTCCGCTGTTGTGCCGGGGTAACTCTGGACAAAAACACACAGGTTATTAGCTTGCAGGGAATGAAGAGCGCGATCCCCAGTCCGAAATGTCGAGCAGCAGACGCTAAAAAAAAACCTTTTACAATGTCTAACAAGTCACTGAGGGAGCTCTCCTCTCGCTGCAGAACAAATGTATAGTCCTGCTGTAGGATACAAGACAGAGTGAGGTTGAATCTGAGCTTTGTTTCAATGAGCGGACATCAGAACGTTTTGAAAGAGGTTAGATTAAAGGTTCCATATTATGCAAAACTGACTCCTGTGAGATTTTTAGTCGTTGTTTCTTCATCAAAAACATTCAAAAGTTGTGTTTTCTTTCATTCGCAAATGGTTGAGTGATTTCTCTGTCTCTATCTGGACAACTCCAATTGTTTTGCTCCACCTTGTGATGTCATGACATAGTAGTTTTAATGTTGAATGTCATTTTCACACAAACCGTGAACAAACAGGGTATTATTTGATGTACGGGGCATTGAAGAGGAATTTCCACAACAAGAGACCTTTGTGGGAAATTGATTTAAAGTTATTGTATTATAAAAAGTCAGGTATAGTCAATTTAAGTATTTTTAATAACCGTTATTGAAAGGCCACTTGTTTTGGACCTTTTTCAAATGCTTTTTCGCTCTTTGTTCTCTAAAAATCTGGCAACTCTGAAGACTGATTAAAAATCCTCATCGCAAAGTTTAAACTACTGCTGTACAACGTGACAAGATACAGGCTTGAAAGGACAATGGACCTCATTCATGAAAGTGTTCTTAAAATCTGTGCGTAACTTCCACTTTAAGAAGTTGCTGCGAAAACTCTACGTGTGATTCACGACGTGCTCTTAACCCTTTGGGCGCCAAGGTTTTTTTTAGTGGAAATGCGGTTTTTACTCTCCAACTTTCAAAAGGCTGTAGCTTAAATTTACCTTAAGATAGATCTCTACTATAAATTGGAAAAGTGTTAGGTATTATTCAAAGATTATAAATATGGTAATATATTGTATATATGTAGAATATTATTTATGTTAGGCCCTTAATATTGCATGTTTTTCAGACCGCTGAATAAGATTGTTTTTTGACAGTAAAAACAGGGAGATATACATGTTTTATTATTATTTTTTTAGAGGAATAATGAATTAGAAATGTTTAAAAGTTAGCTACAATTTCTAGATACAACAGAAGCCTCTCTCAACGTGGTCTGCCTAGAACAAAGCCTTTTGCAAAAAGTGGGAACACTTATTTTGAACCATGTTCTTGTAACAACACTGCTCTTTCGGGTGGCAGCTTCATAAACGTAGGCAGTTAAAATGTTTGTGTTTTGGAGAATTTGGACGCTGAAAATGTGTCCACTATGATTGCAGCAATAGAGAACATGACTTTTGTTAACAGGATTAATAAAACAAACATGAATGAAACAAAATAACAGCAGGGTTTGGTGAGGAAACAAAACAGAACATGATCAAACACTCTAAAATTGTCACTCCCCTGACCCTCTCAGGTCTGGTAAAACAGTCCGATCCTCATGTACCGGTCTGGTTTGGGACAGAATCCGGATCATTGCTAAACAGCTGAGTGCATGTCTGCGTGGGAGTGTGTGTTTCGAGTCGGAGGGTCCCGCGGCTCAGAGCTGTATAATGTGGAGCTGTGTGTCGCTGGTTATTCACTCAGCACGACTCCTGGACCCTCTGCATTCTGCCTTTCTCTGCCAAACAAACCCACCGCTCCATTTCAACCAGCACTGAATCAATCAGGCTCCGCTGCAAAGGACAGTGTAATGAGCAGGAAGCTTTAGTGCTGCAGCCAAGGGGAACCTCCAACAGATATTTAGTTTAATTTATGGTCAGAGGTAGAACTGCAAAATACTGTGAGTTTTGGAAAATGAACCAAGGAAGTAACACTTGTCATGGTTTTCTCAAATCAAAGAGAGAACTTGTCTCAGGTGCTGTTCTCTCAACCTGATGATCAGTCAAATCTTTAGTTTTTCTGACTGAACATTTTTTATGAAAGTGTTTTCTTCTATATCAGACAAGTATCGGTAAGAGATGGTTTATTACCTGACTAGTTTCAACGGTCACTCTCGTCTTCGTCAAAGACGTCACACGTTGCCTAGGTGACATGTCTTATTAGCTGCACTTCCTAGGTGTGGCCAGCCCAGTGGACCCATAATGTCTACTGGGCTGGAGAACATTGGAGAACATTTTTCTATTCCAACCTTTTTTTATTATTATGTTGAGCTTGACTGTCATATTCCACAAATATGTTGTTCCAAGTACATTTGCAAAAAAAAAAAAAATACAAATAAACAAAACATAAGTCATAAGAAGGTTTGAAAGGGAGTTGGAAGTGGGAAGAAGTATGGTTCGGTTCAGAAGCTGCTCTTTTCCTGCTGTTACAACCATCCCTGCATCTACAACAGAGGACAAAAGAAAACATTATTATTATTTTTATTATTTTAAGAAGAATGCTTCAGGACTTGTCCAAAATCCCTTGTCTGATGTCTATCACTTTTGGAGTAAAGTAAACAACTGTGTCACTACGGCAACTATGCTACCGGATGCAGCGACCTAATGTCTATCTGAGATTAGAAGACACTAGTGCATAACCCCTATTTGGCTCACCTTGTAGAGACTGCAAAATGTTTTTCTGTCTCATTTAAAAATGAAAAAAAAAAAGATATACTTCCAATGTTCACACTATAATACTTATCAATTTGGTTGGTAAAATATTTCCCCAAATGTGTTTTCTCAGAGGAGCTCTTTTACTGTTTTTAAGTACACATGTTGAGCTTAAAAGAAAATTCTCATTCTGACAACAGTTTCTGTGTTTTTCCAAACCGATGAGTTATAAAGACTAGAGAGAGAATTGGGCCTGTTGTTATGATAGTTACGGCAGCGATCTTGCGAGGGGAGAGGCAGCAAAATTCTAATTGAAAACAATGTAAAAACAAGGTCAAAGCTGCACTGGGCTGGATTTGATGCAGAATTTAACTATATTTGTATATCATTTACGAGCACAAATATTCATCATTATTGTATTTATTGAGCCCGATCTCACAAGAAAGCGTACATTTACCACAACATTACACAATATGTAAATTAGGTATGATTAGCATGAGTTCGCAGCTGTTTTGGGTAATTATAGTACGCATCACAGTCCCAGTGGTGTTTTTAAGAAGACGTGTTCTTTTTTATGAATATTAATGAAATCCTGATTTTAATCTTAACTTGCCCCAAGCCCCAGACCTAATCTTACCCATTTTAGTAACTTTATGCCTAAGCGTTACACTTTTTCATATCGTGCTAAATGTACGGCATAACATAAGTACTAAAAACAGCTGTGAACTTGTGCTCAAAATACGCTGTTTTTGTGTCGTGGTAAAAGTACGCCCTCTAGTGAGACTGTGTTGATTTATTTCACTGCTCTTAATATAAAAGATGATTTTATCAGCTATATATATATATTTTTTTTAAGATTTGTTATACATTAGTTTGGCTGAACAGAAGCATTGCTAAATGCTAGTTTGTATGAGATCTTAAACCTTCCCCACTCAGATGGCTGCCGGAACTGGTCATCTGTTGGTATAAGTTTTAATGTCTACGCTCTCTCTAGTCATTATAAGAACTCATTGGGCAGAACAGGCACATGCATTTCCCGGTCATGCAAGTTCTTACTTCTGCCATCTGCTGGTAAATCTGTAGAACCGCATCATGTTTTTGACTGTAAACAAAGTCAGCACCATATAGTTACTTTACCTTTTATGTCACAAAATAATTCACCCCAAACCCAACAGCATCACGTGTACCTGGATAGAAGCCTTTATTCCAGCTGTGTCTTACCCCTGTGGCGCCCTCTATTGATCCGTTTGCCTCGATTGTATAAGCGATGACAGGAAGTTGCTGACTTAAGCGTTCGGTTCAGCTTTCCAAATACGAAGCCAATATTCTTGACACAGACAGCCTAGGATCATTACCATAAACAACATGCAAACCGTCCGCTCACGTTAAATCCTTATCTCGCACAAACATATTGACAGAAAAAGTAGAAACAATTTGTCAGGCGTTTTGAGTCATTTCCGGCACTGCTATTTTTGTCATGTTTATACAAATGGCTGCGTTTTTTTAATCATGTTTTTGTCATGTCTTTGCCCCCGAAACAGGAATCTGAGCAACAACAAGATCACGCTGCTGAGAAATGGCTCGTTCTTCGGTCTGGCAGCGCTGGAGAGGCTGTGAGTATAGTTCTGACATCATTTTGACACGGTGGTTTCAAAACTCTGGGTTTGTGGGTGGAGAAAACATGGTGATTCAGAGCTGGTTAAAACTGGAATATGTGACTTTTTAATTTAGTTTGAGTAATATTGATCTGAAGTAGGGCTGCAACTAACGATTATTTTGGTCATTGATTAGATGATTAGTTCTCATAAAGTTAATTTACTATTTGCTTTCGATTTATTAAGAAGAAAAAAAGTAGATGTAACCCTCCTAGTTAGCAGAGCCGGATCTAACCTTTTGGGAGCCCTAAACAAAAATCACCTTCGGGGGCCCTTTAGTCTTTTCTACAAACCTTAGTCAGTCATGCCAAAGCAGCGTTTAGACTGACTTTTTTCATAATCATTCTAATTATGCACAAAGCGACAAACACAAATAAGCTAAATAATATTACTCACAATTAAGAGAAAATGTAAGATCCTGCCTTTGAAATTTTTAAATAAAACAGATCCACTTTCCATAAATTTGGAGTGAGCTAGTTTAGACCAACACATCTTTAATTTTATGCATAATTATTAATATCATTGCACTTCTCCTCAAGTATCACTTGGTGTCATTGTTTCCAAATGGGGCCCCAGTCCTGTCCCTCTCCCTGTGAGCTCCACCTCTGGTCCCTCTTCATGTGCTCACGCTGAAACTTTTCGGGACAAATAGCCACATGTTTTATGTGGCTTTGAATAATTCAACATAAATGTGCAGAAATTCGACGTATTTCGCTGCGGTAAAGTTTCACTGTGGAAATTTTCACCATCTGCAGACGTTTAATTTCATCAGCTATTTGTGTTCGTAGTTCAGCCAATATTTGTCCTATTGGCACAATAGGACCCAGTCTCTTTGATTTTGTGCTCTGTGCTGAGAATGATTTGATACCTGTTTCTGATTTGGTCAGTCTTAAGCGCAGCACAGGGGAAGCGACTGTGTTTCTGCTCCACACTGCCGTGTCTCAAGAACAGAAGAGGGGAGGGTCTATCACTTTTCAGCTTGTAGGATTGGTCAAACAGAGTTTATGTACAGCACAGGGTTTATGTACGACTGGACTGACAGAATATCGAAAAACTCTCAGCAGGAGGCGGGCCCTACGCAACTTGCGTAGTCTGCGTATAGGAAGGTCCGGCTCGGCTAGTTAGAGTCAAATGAGTGGTTCTAAAACGGTTCAGTGTTTGTTCAAACGCTCTTATGACAAACACATTCCAAACATTTGTACAAAAAAGTTTGTAAAAATTTGATCGGACTTTTTAATGGGCTCCGCCTAAACTTTTTAAACATAGTATGAGTCCCTAAATCTCATTTTTAGCTTACCTTACCAGAATTCCCAAATTGGATCAAACTTGTTATTCTGGCCCCAACTATACAGATGTTTATTTTTACAAAAAAACAAAAAAAAAACCTAAACTTTTTTGGCGGAATTCATTTTCTGATTTTCTTTTGTACAGGTTTAGTTCTCCAACAAAATTAGAGTTAATTAAACATCAGAAGGAACAACTAGTGCCATTTGTTAGTGCTCCAAAGGATCAGACACAGATTCTGTTTGAATTTTAGACAGTTTTTGTCAGGCGTTTGTGTGAAAAAATGCTGGTTTCTTATGAGGTTAATTGATTAGTTGCTTAGAAATGTAAGAACAAAGAAACGAGAGTGGAATAAACCAGGTATAATAACATCACAGGGGAGCAGAGGGTCAAAGGTAAGGAGCTGTTACACTGACGCATTGTGGGCCTGAAATGAAAAGGTTTCAACAAACTCTGTGTAGACTTAAGTTGGTGCTTCTCACATCATTTAAGGAGCAGGAGTGTTGAAGATGACGTGCGTAATAAAAAAGAATCTTGTACTTTGACTACAAGCGCAAAGCGTTAATGTATTCAGAGATGATAAAGCAATGTTTCTTTATTTTACATCTCAAAGGACACATATAATGCAAAATCAACTTTTTCAGTTTTTAATCTTATTCTACATTTTCTTCATAAATAACACTGCTAAAGTTTTGTCTGTGAGAAATGTTTTTGTTTCCCCCAAAACACTGTTCTAAGTGGGCCTGGGTGATGTCACAGATGGATCTGTGAGATCTTCTGATCTGTTTTTAACTCCATGAATCATCCAGACTTGATTTGAGCATTTCTGCAACATTAACATATCAGGAAAGATCAATTTGTTTGTGTTCAATGTGTAATTCTTTTGCTGTCAGTAAATAGAGCTCAAACTTAATTTTGATGGGGAAAACACATGACTGTGATTCCCAAGTGGAGATGCTCAGGAGCATGTTTGATAAACAGGAACAACACAGAAAAATGCACAATAGTTGTCCTTGAAGAGCTTCTGTCACAAGACATGCAGCAGGTGAACCTCACAATGATGAATCCTGACAAATTTGACCACGTCTCCCTGAACTCGTAGAGGCAGGTCAGGCTTAAAATTAGGCCAAAACTCCTGTAGTATGCAGCCGGCAATCATCTAATTTAGAATCCAGAGCTCTAACCACTTAATTTTAACTCAAATGTCTTATCGAGTTTGTCGATTTATAGTATATCGTCTAAAACAGGAGTGTCAAACTCAAATGGAGCTGGAGGCCGAATTGATTTAAGTCAGTATTTGGATGGAAGAGCGATGGAGGAACCTCAGGTACCACAGTGAGATGAACAGAGAGAAACTCGTCGTTGTGTCCTTAGGCAAGACACTTCACACACATTGCCTAGTATGGATCTCAAGTTTGTGCATGAATGGTTGGTGATGTTTGGAGGGGCCGATGGTGCAAAATGGCAGCCTCACTTCTGTCAGTCTGCCCCAGGGCAGCTGTGGCTACAATAGTAGTTGAATGAATGAATAACGCTGAATGTCCTTTCAAGAGCATTTTTAAACAAATTGTATGCAATTTGCAATTTTAGAAGTTTTTTAGATGTATAGATATTATTTTTCCTTTCTGGTTTATGTGACTTCACTTTTGCACTTCATACACAGGACAGAGTTAGACTGCAGTGCATTATTGGACATGTAGCTCAAATTGTTACAAGCTTTTATCACAGGGCCACTATAAATAATAATCACAAACACATGTTTGACACCCTGATCTTAAAAGACTAAATACACGTATCTTCACCTTCAACACCTGTAGATCAAACAGAACCCCAGTCTTTCTATCAAAAAGCCGTTCGCCGTTAAGCCTGTGGTCTGCTCCGTGTGTGGGGTGTTTCCAGCTCTTCACCTCTGAGCTTAACCCCGATCGGGCCGTAAACGTCTTAAAGAGGTAATATAGGACATCATGGGGGCATTATGCAGCGCTGGATCAGGGAGGTCTGACACTCTCCATGAATCCTACATCACAGGACGTCCCAGAGGAGCTGTGCGTGTGTGTGTGCTCGGCCTGGTGATGAGCCTCCCCCCTCTCCTCCCGCCCAGAGGCGAATATCGATCGGTTTTAGCCCGTCGTCCTGCCCCGGCGATCACTGCTTCTGCACCTGATGTTGACACTGACACTGGCCCCTGATAAAGATGTTAAAAATGGATAAAAGATGACTTGGTTGTTCTCGTTAAGTAGAAATGTGGGAGCGTGTCAGGCAGCATGTAATTATAACAGTCAGACGTGTCATGTGTTTTAATGAGGAACTGGATTTTTTTTTTTTTACTGGGAAATGTCAGGTCCCCATTATTGTCATTTTAGAAAATAGATTTTATTTTTTTTTCTTCAGCATTTCAATCTTCATTTTTTTTTTAAAACAAAGTATATACACTTCTCTATGCTTATTTATTTTAAGCATTGTCACGTCGAATTCTATTCAAATTTATTTCTAATGCACTTCAAAAACATCACAATGTAGTACAGTGGTCCCTCGCTCTATCGCGGTTCATTTTCTGCGGCTTCGCTGTTTTGCGGATTTTTTTGTGTGCAATTTTGCCTTTTTTTTTTTTTTTTTTTTTTTTTTTTTTTTTACAGTGCACGGTCCTATAGACGTGCGCTGTAAGCTGCTTTTCTCTCAAGCACACTGTTTGTGGACTGTATTACATCGCAGCATTCACAGGCTACAGCACAGAAGCTCTTTTATAAAACTTGAGACAGTTTGGATCATGCAGGGGAAGCTGACCTGACGCTCGGACGTTTCTCCAGGTGAGGATTTGACTCTTTGAGCTCGTAGTTACGATGATAAGTTTGTTCACGCTGGAACGTTATTTGTGTAGTTCAGAGATGTGTTTGAGGAGCGTCTTGTGACTTCGCTGGAGTCCGGATGTGTTTCGTGTCGGCTCCGGAGTCCGTGTGATCCGTGGCTCTGCGGTCGGCTGTGGAGCGCAGCGGGACGGGCGTCGTATCAAAAGCAGAGCAGGCGAACGCGCACAGCACCATCCCTCTTCAAACGTCACATAAATGACTCGCGCTGTTGAATCTCGCGGTGAATCATGTGTTCAGCGCATTATTACCTGTACAAAAGACACTAAACATCATTTCCAGGCAGGTTATCAAATTACCGGTGTAAAATGAAGTTCACTACTTTGAGGGTTTTGCCTTTCACAGGTTATTTTTGGAACATAACCCCGGCGATAAACGAGGGACCACTGTACACAATTAGTCCACAAGCATATTAAGTCAAAACAAATACAAAAATACTACATTTTACCCAAAAGTCAAATAAAAGCTTAAATGGACAATTCACAAAAAAACAAAACAAAACGGGTAAGTTAAATTTATTTCAAAGCTTACAAAAAATGTAAAATTGTCATCCCAAATTGTAATTTTTTGGGATTACAAATGTACTTCCTTCATATATGATGACATGAATCTAGGAAGTTAACTATATCACAACATAAATTGAGGGAAAACTAATGTAACAGGCTTTTTCTACTTAAAAGAGCATTGTGTAACTTTCTGGGGGTGAAAAGTCAACTTTGCAATTCACTAGAATTAGAAAGCTAAAATCACACGTTGGGACACTCTGAATGGAAATAAATTTTATGCCATAATTTGAAAAAAAAAAGTACAGCTACAGTAACCACTTTCCCATAGAAACAGCCATACGCAAGCCCTCTTCCAGGCCAAATATCAGTCCATATTATAGTCATGCAAGCTCACTCAAAGCATAAGAACCTGCCATGCATACTTATTTCATGGAGGGAAAAAAAAAAAAACTTCAGTCCAGATCCAGTTTTTGGTTGCTCACCAATGCATGATTGGACCATGCATTGGTACGGAGACTTCAGGCATCACAAGACCACAAGTTCACAGGGATTTGCACTCAACTTGGGAGTTTACTCGATCACTTATCACATGTATAGAAAATACAAAGAACACTTGTGTCGAGTTTGGGCTTTTTCCACGTCTGTTCTTTTTGTGTATGATTTTTTTTTATCACACAATTGGAAAGCACAGGACGTTTATCCCTGTTTGACGCCTTTGTTTTATTAGTAGTAGCGTCGTCTTGTTTGTTGTGTCTTGTTTTCACAACTCAAAACGGTAATCAGACCAGAGCCAGAACTGGATGCAGGGTGAGCCTGGGGTTAGTTTGTCTTGCGACCACCAAAATGCAGCACAAGCAGGTCCTTGTCACAACTGCTCGAAGGTTTACTGAGATGTGGCAGTTTGTTCTTGCAACACATAACAACTAAAAGACTGCAAGTAGTTATTGTTTGTGAGTCAATCAATCCAGCAATTAGTAGCAATTATCACAACTGATTTTACAAAAACACTTGATTAAAATAAGTCCCGCCAATTTACACTCAAGCTCTTACTGAACCCTGTGTTAAACCAATGACTGGGCATTTTCTGAAGTGAGTAGTATTACATCATCGTCATCGTCATCATCATCATCATCATCATCGTCATCATCATCTGTTGTAATTATAAAGATAATTCCATGTTGATAAATACAAGGCATACAAAACAGTTTGGGCGAAATGTATTTACAAACTTATTCAAAACAGATGATGAGATAGATGAGGTATTTCTTCTGAATCAGGGGTAGAAAATATTTTTTTCTTGCAGGCCATATTCGAACTGGGACAGAGGACCACTGTCATTGGTGTAAAAATCATTTTATAAATTTTGACCATTTATTGTTACAATATTAAGACAACAAGTAAAGATACACACTTCATAGTCAAGCCTATCAAATAAAAGAAATATAAAGAGGACCACCTAACCATGTTGGGCTGCATCTGGCCTCTGGAGGCAGTTTTCTCAGGTCTTAAAAGCAGCACAGTGGTGTTTCTTTTGTAGTCCACAAGTGGATGATGTAGTTTTTCATAAACAGCTGTAGAGTCACATGGTTTCTCTCACTGTTTCCCGTCACTGGTTAGGACATTTGAGTTCTCCAAACTGATCTAAGGCTTCTTCTCTTAAGGGTCTTTTACACCAAGTCTAGGGTTGCCCGTCTGAACTGGTTTGGCAACAGCCAACAGGCGACTCCTGTGTGTTTGCTATGAATGGGGCTGTCGGGAGTGCGGAGCAGGTTGTGGAGGCAGAGTTTTGAAGACTTGCATGTAGAGTCTCTTTCACCAGTTGCTGCATATGCAGCTGTTGATTGACCCGTGGCTACAGAAAAACTGCTGAATCACTACACAGGAAATTGTGCGGAAAATCGGAAATGACGCTTATGTGTTCTCATGGATTGCGTAAAATAGCACGCCATGAAAAAATTGCAAATACACACGCAAAAAATAGAAGTTGCGTTCATATGACACGCTGTTTACAATAGCATGGTATTGACACGCTTATCCATGAGAACAGGCTGGTAAAAACAGAAACAAAGATGGAAGATTTGCAGCGACCGCAGTGCGAAGGCTGGACAGTAGCAGAAAATATAAGCTGAGCTTAATCCGTGAGGTAAGATTAGAAACATCTGTTTTCTGTCAGAGTTTGACAACGACTCGCATGCAACTTATGTTTCGTCATTTTCGTCAAGCTTTACATCATGCGCATACCCACTCAGCAAATGTTTGGCGACTGGTGGCTGTTTGGATTGTGTTTGTGTGAACCAGGAACTAGGAGCTAAATATTAGCCCATTTTCTTAGCTTCTGATCTGACAGAAATATTGAAAAGCATGGCTAAATCATTGTTTGTACCTTCTCAACAGAACAGGTCACAAACATTGACACAATTAAACCTGTAATTCAATTAAACATTAGAATTCTCATTTCCACCCACATTTTGCCTTTAGATTCCATGACAAAGTAAATATTCCACAGTTTAGCCGTGTCCTATCATGTTAATGGCCTGTGTCTATGGTAATGGTTCAAGTGTCCATAACACACCATTATCCAGGTCGTTTCACTGCCGCTGCTGCTGCTGTGCCTGGGTCGACCTGTCAGCTGATGTCACCTGTCTCTGTGGACCTTATTAGAGCCATTAGACCTTTCCACCGTCACCTCGGCTGCTCCACACGACACAGACACACAGCTTTGAGGCGTTTAAGGACAAAGGTCTATTCTGGCGGACCTCCAGGGGGCAGCACGGACTCTTACTGCAGGACCAGCGCCTCCATGGATACACACCGTTCATTTTGTCTGTTTGGTGGATGGAGCTGATGCCAGGGCAGGTAGAGGAGTCAGCATGGATGCACTGCAAAATTAATATTGAAATGAGTTGAATTATCTTGAATTAAGTGCAGAATATAAAAATGATAAGGATTATCTGCAAATAGAACAGGTTAGTTTTGCTTGATTTGGGCGGCAATTTTTTATTATTTTTTTCCCTTAGCACACGTGCAAAGATGTGTTGTTTTTCTTAGATTAAGTAAAACAAAATGTGTTTTCTTCAGAAATAGAATATCTGCTAAAAATAAACTATGATGCACCTGGAAATGTTAAAGAGCTCTGGCTTCCCAATAAAGAGATTATGTTCTTGACTCACGGGTCGAGTTAACACCTCACAATCTCTCTGGATGGAGCTTGCTTGTTCTCCTTGTGCCTCTGTGGGCTCTCTCCAGATACTCCAGTTTCCTCTTACCTCCAAAACATGCAAGCTTAGGTTGATTCCAACCTGGCTCACGCCAGATGGAAATGTGCTGACCTCCCATTTAAGTTCTTCCACAATATCATTTGGAACTTTACTTGCTTGAAAGCATTTGAGAAAAGGCGGGAGGCTTAATGAAATATATCAAGCTATCTGGGTGTGCGGCCGACCTTACTTGTGCTTAACCATTCATAGCAACGAATTGTAATGGAGTATCCAATGTCTGTGTGTGATAGAACAAGTGTCACACACATCTCCCTGTTCATCTTTCAAAAAGAAAATACTATGTACTTCTGCTAAACAGAAGCTGTCATCTTTGTTTTGTTTGGTTCAGGTGCTACTTCCTGATGTCTTTGCAACCCACACTCCTAAACCCGCCTTGGCGCGATGTGATTGGGCTGAGTCTGACTCCAAACCAAACAGGCTGCTGTGTTTGTGAATTCACAAATATCGCAAGATACAACAACAACCAATAATATGCAGATTAGAGAACTTTTGGTGGTGGTCGGAGGTTGAGAAGCCAGATGTTTAGGCAACTCACCTGAGCTGAGCTGCCCCAGGACCGCTTGTCATCACATGAAGCTAAACACTCAGACTATTGAGTTTTTTATTGAATATATTTTTGCAATTTTGAAGACAGACAGAGAGACAGACAGATCTACTAAAACTACAAGGTTTCAGTTTCACAAAGGGTTCAACCAGTTTTCCGTGCTCCAAAGAGTTCTGAACAGCGCCGCCGCTCCCAATACGCACATCACGCAGAGCGCGTAGGGCATCACCTGCTCTGGGGGCACCAAGCCGAGCTGTGTCGTCCCACTGTCCCGTGTGCTGAACTCATGAGTGACAGACAAGTTTGGTCTAGACGCAGGTGCCTGATGATTTCGAACACAGGAACATGTTCTACAACTTGTAAGCTCTTGGCCAATCTTTATTTCGCGTCAATAGGACATATATTGGGTCAGTTACGATCAGAAACAGCAGATGATTTAGGACGGCAGCAGATTTGAACACGCAAATAACCGCGGCGAAATACGGCAAATTTTTCCACATTTATGTTCAGATTCTTTCAGAGGGAAACACAAACCATGAATCTAGTCTATTTGTCCTGACAAAAGTTACAGACGATTGTATTTCCTCAAACTTTTGCGCGAGGAAGCAGCTTTACGCTGGGCTGTGTTCAGTGAGCGCAGGAGAGGGAGCAGTGGCGCAGGAGAGGGAACAGTGGCGGAGCATAGGGCAGTTTATGGAGGGGCAAAGAGGTCTGGGGCCCCACTGGAAAGCAATCTGGCAAAAATTTGAAATTAATGGATTTACTGTTCTAAAACATCCCAGATAAAAAAAACAAATGCATCTATTATGTAATAATAATTAAAAAAAAAGTAAAAATAAATAAATAAATAAAACAAAGCAAACATGTAGGGGGACTTTCAGACCCTGTCTCTTAAATAAATAGATACAGTGGGGTCGGTTTGAGGCTGGAATTTTTTTTATATATATATATATATATTTTTTTTTTTGGGGTGGGGGGGGGGGCACCTTGTTGAAATCTTGCATAGGGCACCAAAATGGCTAGCAGCGGCCCTGGTTCTGAAACAGTTTTAGTTTGCATTTTAGTCAGGCATTTTAGAGAAAATAAGAGGATTTTGTCAAGTAATTGCAACTTCCCAAGGTTGTAATTTTGCAGTGTACAATGGCCCAGCTGTTGTAGATTTGGCTCCAGGAGGGGATCTGAGGACAGCACAGGTGGATGGCTGTTTGATTGACAGGACTAATAATGCTCGCACATGTGTATGGAGCAGATGTGGACCGGATGTTTCTCGCGGCGGAGAATAAACAAACTTATGTTGAAGGGAAAGAAGATACAAAGTCCTTTTCAGAGTCTGCGTTTCAATTATTTTCACAGGTTATGGCTTCATTTCCCGATCCAGACTTCCAAACCGCACAACAAATGCATTCATTAATAGTGTGGAGCGGTAACTTCGGAGCAGAAAAGATTTGGAAAGAACCTAAATGTCCGTGGCTCAGCCATCACTTGGGCAAGATCCACAGAGTCTGAAAAAACATTAAAAGTTGATCAATGAAAAAAGGCAACAGGGGGAACATGTAATCACAATTTTACGACTTTTCTGTTTGGAGAAAAAGTATTTGTATGTAAGATTTTGTTTTCAACTTTCATAAACATGAAAATAATGGGCCTGATGATCATTTGTTCATGGTTAGATTTGGTTTTCAAAAGGTGTATCCAATCAGAAAGCAGAAAGAGGCTCACATGACATTTGGGTTCGGTAGAGCCTGAAATTGATTTGATAAACTGAGGTTGTGACACAGCCATTAAAAATATTTCCGATGATTTATAGTGAACATTATCCCTTATTGATCATTCCGTTAGCTTATCTATTAGTTAGTAATATGACCAACATGAAATGCATAGCAGTTATTACAATGATAAGAAAACTATCAAGAGCAAAGGCTGCATCCGCTTCCTTTAAGATGCTATACTTGATTGTTGCTTTCTCAAAACAGACATAAATATTTAATTAAAATTGTGTACAGCAGTCCATATTTTCATTAACCCTCTGGGGCCCAAAGGCATTTTTAGATCTTTTCTCTCGCCTGGATGTTTTGTTCTTTAAATGTTATTAAAACACCTCCTTTCAATTTACCCTCAAGTGTTATATATCATTTTTTACAGGACAATCTGAACTTTTATAATTTATATGCAGAAGTAGGTTTATATGAAAGATATAAAAGGTATAAAGCCAGAAAAACATTTTTAAAAAATAGGCGAAAATAAATGTTTACAATGTTTTAATGACTAAATATAGTAAACATGAATGAATAACTTTTTGAACACTTGAAATATATTATGTGGAGTATTGTGGAGCATGGTGCCAAAAATTAGAGCTGTAGCTATAACAGAAGTGTAATTATTCAGTCTTATGTCCAAATTCTTCCTGGCCTGAAGAGGGCGCCGCTGCGACTGGAGGAGAGCAGGACTGACAACACTGTGCATGGATGGACCTGGGACATGCTCACAACTGTAAAATAAAATAAATACAAATGTTTTCAAACTCATGTGTCATAGCACTTGCATGTCACAGCTGATATAAAACTAATAAATCACGTGCTAAGTAATGGTAGCAAAATAGTCACTTCAGACGACATTTATGAAAGACCAGAGCTACTAGCTAGACCAGAGCCAAACAATACCCTGAGCTCACACAAGAAGCTACTTGATGATCAAATCTTATCCAATTAAACTACCTAAACTAATACAGAACTTCACAATAGACCCTTTTATTGTGAAAATGGCTAACTTCACTTATTTATTTGCGAGTTGAGCAGCGCCTGCGTCTGTTCACTTCGCACTTGTTGCGCTCTGCCCATGGCTCTGCCTCGCACACAGCCGCTCACCAGTGAAAAACACCAAGAGTATTTTGCCTCAAGATGACAACACGTTAGCTGTGAGTGTTTGTGGTCGAAATTCAATGATTATATCATGCAACTGTGCTTTGTACTGTCATAGAAATGCTTCTGAAAAAAGCTATAATGTCCGCGCAATTACGCATCGTATATGTGCATACACGCCACTTATCTGATGAAATAATGACTTAGAACTTACTTAGCATCTGTATCTAGCTACCCACACATCATTGCAAACAGAGACAATGCATTGTCTTGTTTAAAAACGATCTCTGAAACAACATCCTCCAATCAAAATGGAGGACGCTTGCCATGTGACTTCAGGGCATGCTACCATTGGATCACCGTTTTTGATGACGTCATTACGCAGCGTGTAGACGTTCCACACACACAAGCCTGGGATCAGCGGAAAGCTCGGAGTCTCCTCTTTACAAGGAAACAAACAGCTCGTTTCTAGCTTTTATGCACCCGGAGATATCTGTGGTTAAGTAAAACTTATTGTTTGATGTCGTGGACGACATCATGGGGCTGCAAGGGTTAAAAAACAAACAACAAAAAACCCAATATTGATAGTAACAACTAACAATACTAAAAACCATGATGTTTTCCATTTGTGATAACTAGTATTGACCAATGATAGTTTCATCAATGATTTTCTGACAATAGGGGTTCTGCACTAACATCTTCCAGTCTCAGATTCAGGGCGTTTACATGGAGGCCAGGAAAACCTATTTAACAACTAAGGGCCAGATTTATCAAGCATTTGCACATGTGCAAAACAGGTTAGGGGGAGCAAATCCTTGGCAGACATGAGATTTTTCTCTCACACACACTCTAAAGATGCAAACTTTGAGGTGGTTCATATGTGTTTTATTTAGTATTTTGTATGTGCATCTTCCAATATTAAAGTTTGTGTAAAATGCTCCAAAATAACACACGATTTGTTTTATTTTTGTACCCGCAGTTTAGCACCTGGCTTGATAAATCAGGCCCTAAATGTTTAAAACAGTCCTACATGTCCCAGACAAATATATGTATTTGTCATTTTACAAACAGTATTACAGAGAGTTAATATTAAATAAACAATATTAACAATGTTAAAGTAATTCAACAAATTACAGCCTCAATCTTGCAGTAGTGAATCTGACTCAGCTGGATCAGTCTCCATGATAATGGGTTTACTTTCATGCATGTAAACAGGAACAAAACTGGTCCGACCGGTTTCAGGGGAAAACCAAGTGTAGTTTGGTTTCCTATTCTAGTCTGATTTCCCTGATCATGTAAACGCACTGATTGACCTAGGTCGCTACATTCAATGGCGTTGTTTCCATAGTGACACAGTTGTTAATCCTGGTTCTCTAGTACATGTTAAAAAGGGTTGATTTATCGTTTGTTAGTTGTTCACAGAAAGTTCATCTCCTATGATACGAAAACCATAGGACATAAGAGGAAGCAGTTTAAAATCTTTGTTTGCTTTCATCAGGTGTGCACTGGAGGCTGGATTCCTCTTTTGTCATCTGTTGCAGACACAGCGACCTCTGTAATGAGAGGAACGGTTCAGAAGCTGTAGTTTTCCTGACTTTACAGCAGTCACTGCGACTACAACAAATGTCAAAAAAGAAATTTTAAGATAATTGTTTCAGAACTAGCCCAAAATTCCTCGTTTGATGTTCATTTTTTGGAGTTAACAACTGTGTCACTATGGCAACTACGCCACCGGATGTAGCGACCTGTGTCAATCTGAGACTAGGAGACGTTAGTGCACAACCCCTTTCCTGTTCGCTAAATCCACAATCTTGTTAAGTCCTCTGAGATGACTGTTGTTGTGATTTTGTTCTTTACAAAAATACATTGAATTCATCATCTCTGTAACTCTCATCACATTCTTCAAATTCCTTCACTCTGCCAACTTCAAAACCAACATTTTTGGTCATTAGTAAAGATGCTATTTAAGCTCGTCCTTTTGCTGTCGCCCTGGAAATAATCACAGCGAAAGTTCCAACTGTCCCATTTAGTGATGTTGGATTTGGACTGACTGAGCCCAATTAGAGCCTCCATTACAGTCTCCACGGTGCAAAGCATGACGCCACGTAATGAAATGTAATTCGTTAATATGCTCCATTCTCCCACACAGCCTGTCATAATCACAGCTCAATTCACGTCCAGCAGAATGCACATCAGCACTTTTATGAATCCATCAGGCTAAAAAAAGAGAGAAACTGTAATGTGATTTAGCCCGTGGCGCAGTGGTTCTTCTCATGTGGACCTGTGCCCGTTACCATGGGCCAAACTGGGTCCACGAGAAAGAGAGAGGGCAAACAAAAGCCCCTGTGTTCTGTCCTCAGCACACAGTCACACAGCTCTGAACCGTAACAGTGTTATGTGTGACAACATGGAGATAGAGCACTGGAAATGACCTACGTAGAAACAATGTTCACTTCAAACAAAGAAAAGTGTATGCCCATTTACATAATCTAAAAAATGTTTTGATTTCAAATATAACTGGGTAATATAATTTTATTCTGAATCTTGTAGATCAGGGTTATTCAACGTAATATTACAGAGAGCCATGGCATTAGGACTGGAAAATTGCATAAAATGTGATACTTTTTTCTGAAATTTAGGTTTGTACAAAATAACCATTATATAAATGGATGAAAAATTGTTCGAAAACTTTGAAAATTTTCGAAATATGCAGCGATCAAATCGAAAGGTCAGAATTGATCCGTTTTGCTCATGCAGCCACTGATTCACACACACTATAGTTGTATAATACACTCAAAAATACAATTTTAGCCATGATGTCTGAAGAAACAGAGCGTGAACTTGTGCAAGACCTGACTAGATGTGCATTACAATGTTGCATTAAAGGAACTGTATGTAAGAGGCACAAAGAGTAATATAAAAAGGTATTACAACCACAAATAAACTTGGGTTGCCAGAGTGTGGGAAAAAAAAACAAAAACATAAAAACTAACAAAAAGATGAGAAGTATTGGACCACTAACCATTTAACCATGAGCAAGTCACTTAATCAGGCTCTTTGTCAGGATTTGTTCCCAAAATAGCATTCATACATAATGTGGGTGGAGCCTAATGAGAACTGTGTGGAAACTGTGTCTGTGTTTTTGGTCCAACATCAGTTCAAACTCAAACATGTTCCTGTCTCATGGCTCAAAATTGGCTCGTGGTTTTAAAAAAACAACAACCTGGCAACCCAAATGAGACAGTCATTTGGGACTCATTCTGCTTTTTGATTGGATAATACTCTTAAGAACCAAAACACAAATGTAAACATCAACAAATGGACATCCTGTCCATTGCTTTTTAGTTAAGAATAACTCAGAATTACAGTGACTTTTAGCAAAAAAAAAAAAAAATAGTCTATTTGGACTTGTTCACCTTGTATCTGTGTCACATATTGATCATGTTTCTGAAATCTGAAATCCAAATCTCTCATATGGTTTCTTTAACAACTGATGGGTCGCACCCCCATAAGTGTGACTTATAGTCTGGAAAACGTGATAGCTACATACTGTCTCCTTTTTGTCTTGTGTTGCTGCCTTGAATCAGAAATACACTATACATAGATTTGATTGTCAAAATTCTAATACATCCTAATCAAACTATTTATTGCTGGTTATGTTTTGTCTGTGTTGATTCGTATGACTCCTAATCTCTGACGTACACTGAGCTTGAGTTTGCTGTATGCCGGGATTCTCATAGACTTAGAAAGTGCGTAAAACCAATGCACCTTTGTACACAGATTCACACGGGTCTGTGGAAAGAATCCATTATAATACAAGCAGTCTTTCGGGAATCTATGAATCCAGGCAACTTCAGGCAAATACAGACTGCAGTGGACTGGAGCTGGTATAATGAGGCACTTTGCAGAGAAAACGTACCTGTCCCGAACCTAACCTCGCAGTCAGTGTCCGAGAGGCGTAACTCTCTGCTTTACAGAACAAAACAGACTTTCAAACTGGTTAACAGGATCATAAGTTCCAAACAAGATATTGCTATTACTTATTGACAATGAACTTTCAAAACCACACAAGATTTGACATTTCGGGGTCAGTTTTGTCCAGAAATGTCACGACCAGCACCAAAATGAACTTGAGGTTATGCCTGAGAGTGAAAGGTCAAAGGTTATTTGCATGGACAGCAGAATGAGACGCATCTGTATAATCGACCTCCGGCAGGTCAATAGAACGAGATTAAAGCCGGCCCAGGTCTGCAGCACGTGTCAATAGCTCCGGTAACACTGAAGAAGAAACAGGTCTGTGGAGGTAAAAATGTCTAATATTCAGATGGAGTCACTTAGTCATTATATAATTATGCTGCATCAACAAGTCAGCAGCTCACTCTTTGGTTTGTGAATAAAACGCTGTAATACTAAATGTTAATGGATCTGGTCCAAGGGTCACTAATGAAATGTATTTGACTTCATTATAAGTAACAGTTAATTTCTCCAATAGCCCACATTTTGCTTCATATTCTGTAAAGCTGCAGTCCTTTAGTCGCTTAATCGGTCGACAAAGTCCTGGTTACTAATTATTTTATTTAGATTATTATGATTTACATTGAATACCTGAAGATCTGGGCTGGAGTCATTGGCAAATTTGCTTTTTTAGATATAAATACACAGTTTTCTACTGCAGTGATTTTCAACAGTGTGCCGGGGAACAGTAGTGTGTCTTGAGATACTGCCAGGTGTACCTTGAAAAAATGATCACTTTCCAAATGAAAATCTATGAAATAATATTAAACAGATTTATTGAATCATTTGCCATTTTGAAGTGTTTTGAACAACATATTCACCAAGAGCGAAAGCAAATTTAATGAATATTTTCAAGGTGCACTATGTAACTTTTCCAACAAAATTTTCTTTCAGTATTTTGAGAGTACCATTCCAAGCACAATATTACAAAAAGCAGGTAATGGGCCCTCTACCTGAAAAGATATTGGCCCCTTAAGTGTAATAGACAATTGTATAAATAATTTAGTTTTCTTGGCCCTACTTGAGTAGGTGGTGTGCCTCAAAAAATTTCAACCAAAGAAGTATGCCTTGACTTAAAAAAAGGTTGGGAAATACTGTTCTACTGTATTCATTTTCTAAAACTTTATTATTTATTTATTTATTTTTTTATTTATCTTGGGCAGATTAACAGCTGTACATAATATACGTGGCCATATTCCATGGTAAATAGATACAATTTAAGCAAGAGAAAAACAAACAAACAAAAACAAACAAAAAAAGAAATCATATTTTTTGACTTGCCCAAAAGGGAGTGGGAAGAAGAAAACTTATTTAATCCCACCCCGTCTGTCATTATTACTATTAACTTAACATTAGCTTAACATCAGTTACTTCCTTATTATGTTTGTATTGCACAATGGGTAATTACATTCGGAGACAGTAAGTAAGGATCGTGCAAATTGAATATTAAGATAAGATAAGATAAGATAACCCCGAAGGGAAATTTGTCTTGGGCTCACTGCCCACAGCTGCACACAGACCAACACTCACATTTAAAACATTTTCCAAACGCAGCAACAGCAACAACAACAACAGTAACAACAGTCCAGGCCCCACAGTAAAAGACATTGCCATAATAGTAATAAGAAAGGCATCCAAGTTGTGCTTGGATCAACTTCAACTTAAAAGTTCATACAAGTGATACAAAAAGCACACATAAGACATTTTGTAAATTAATTAGACTGGACCACTTAACACAGTCCATCCGATACAATCCAATAATTCTATTTGCCTCTGTGATTGGCCAATTTATTTAAAAAACCCACAGAAGTGGGCACAAATGAAAATTTATATCTGTTGCTTTTAAAGGCATGAGCTCGATAGCGCCTTCCGGACGGAAGCAACTCATATTCACCATGTAACAAGTGAAGAGGATTTCCAATGATTTGTTTGGCTTGAGCCAAAACAGAGTTTTGAAAGATTTCTTGGAGAGAGGGAAACTCTTTCCTACCAATCACTTTCATTGCCTTGTTGATTAGTTTTACAAGTTTAGTTTTACATTGCACAGTCAATGATCCAAACCAGGCAACCATACAATAACGAAAAAGGCTCTCCAAGACAGCATTGTAAAAGCAAGTCATTATTTTAGTGCTCACACCAAATAGCTCTTTTAAGTCTCCTTAAAAGTGGAGTCTCTGAGACAGCTTAGAGCAAAGGAAATCAACATGCACATTCCATTTAAACAGGTTATCAATGTACACTCCAAGATATTTAAATGATTCAACTGCTCAATTGTCGGTCATTAATGACGACTGGATCATGAGTTTGCAGTGCCCGAGGATCAAACACCATCTCCTTAGTTTTGTTTACATTGAGGGTTAAGTGATGGTCCTCACACCAAGAAAGAAAAGAGCTTATCTCATTTTGATAGGTGGAGATACAGTCGTCGTTTTTAAGAAGGCTCACTATTATTGTATCATCTGAAAATTTTATGATTTTATTGTTTGGCAGACTGCTCCTACATCCATTTGTGTACAGGGTGAATAAAATCGGTGAACTTGCTGCACCTTGTGGCACACCAGTACTGCACCTCTTCACCATGGACAGAGCACCATTCACCCTCACTTGTTGCGATCTATTTATCAACAGTGAGTAGAACCATTTCACAAGTGCAGGGCTCACATTCAAATGATTCAGTTTTTGGGCAAGTAGATTAGGACGAACAGTATCAAAAGCCGAACTGAAATCTGCGAACAAGACCCTTGCATAAGATCCTGGACATTCCAGATGTTTACAGATCAGGTGTGTCAGACTGATAATTGCATCTGCAGTACTGTGGCCCTGTTTGTATGCAAATTGTAATGGGTCAAGAAAAGGTGCAACTTCAGATTTCAAACTGTTCACCATTAACTTTTCAAAGCATTTCATTACGACACTGGTTAAAGCTACAGGTCTGTAGTCCTTATTTGAACCTGGACAAGAATTTTTGGGAACTGGTTACAATTATCGACTTTTTCCAAAGATCTGGACAGTACAATTTACCACAGAAGATTTAAAAATCGGATACCACGCCTCCGACAATTCGTGTGCACAATTTTTGATTAAAAAGCGGACAACCCATCTGGACCAGCAGATGTTTTAGGCCGCACTTTGCTAAAAGTCGACTGAACACATTGGCAAATCAAAGTTAAAATTCCCAACAAGATACAATCAAATGTTAAGACAATATCACAGTTATTTTGTGAATTAAATCTTAAAAAAAAGTCATTGAGCTCATTTGCACATTCTCGTCATTATTATTTACCAGCTGACTATTGCCAGAAGCCATGTGGTCATTTTTTCATTAAGTTCCATAATTGCTTGTTATCATGAGTCTTGGAAAGCGTCTTCTAAAATGTCTTTGTGCTTTCTCTTGCCTGTTGAGCATTCTGTTTACTTCCTTCTGAGCTGCAACTGTGCGCACCCGGTCATTGTCTCTGTAGGCAAGTCTTTTTTCATTTATGCAGTTCTTCACCTTTTGGTTATATAAGGCTTATTATTTGGGAACTGCCAAATGGTCTTTTAGAACCACTGTATCGACACAAAAGTTTATATAATCAGTCAATGTCTCAGTGGCCTCATCAGATTCAGATTGTGGAAAATACTCCAATCCGTACAAGAAAAAACAGCCCTCAGAGTTTCCAGGCTGTCCTCAGACCATTGCAACACTGTCCTCTGTTGTGGCTTAGAAGCCTTAAGCATGTCTTATAAGTAGGCATTAAGTGGACAGTGGAATGATCAGAGTTTGCGAGAGGTGGAAGAGATTTTGCCCTATAAGCATTTTTTATGTTGCCGTAGCATTTGCAAGGAACTGGAGCCGGCCGGTTCTGCACTGAGGGAGGCGAGAAAAGCCAGGAAGCAGGAACAGCAAGAACGGAAGGCAAAGACAAGGATGTAAAGGCCCGAGGAGAAAGCAGAGAATGCTGCCAGGGGAAATAGGACCAAGCAAAGGCAAAGAAAGGACGCAGAGGGAACGCAGCGGCAAGACGAACGAGCAGCGGTGGCAGCAGGGCCCAGGGGGAACGGGGACAAGCCGACACAAAGCCAACGAGGTCCAAACGAATCGCGGAAACGGCAAGTAGAAGAGGACGACAAAGGACAGGAGAAAAGGAGGGCCAAAGAACTGGGAAC
>CM076407.1:5325093-5561066 GCA_038363315.1 Mugilogobius chulae
CGATACGCCGTTACACATAGAGGTGTCCATATATCAAATTTTAGATATATCATATTTCGATAACGATATTCGGACGATTATTACGTCAATAGGCTGCATTCAAGTTGTAGAACGCAATGATGTCCTGAATCTAGATGTGAACAAGATTTCTGAATAATAACCCTGTACTTTGTCATAAAATATCTAAAAGATCATTTCAAATTGTTTCAGTGATGACTAGACCCGATCACTTTTGCATTACAACAAAAACTGACTTTGAACAAGAAACATTTGTGCTGCAAACATCTGTGTGAAGTATTATTGGTCTAGAAATGCTGGGATGTCACGTGAACAATGTGAAATGTTTGTACATGAATCACAGAAGTGCACACATATTACATTTATATCCTAAGTTGAAAGTTATAGCATCATTTTCTCTATTTTCTATTCTTCCGGGATTCCTTTTGTGGCAATTTTAACTATAAACGATATACTCGATATTCAATTTTGGACATCTTTGAAAACCACATTCTCGATATTATCTAAAATTCAATATATTGCACAGCTAGTCCTGAAGATATGACAAATGGAATATCAAGTATACAGTTGTTGGTCCCAGCCCTAGTAGATATATTTCATTTCATCACCATACTAAAATAACTACACATTTCTAGCTTGAACACTGTCACCAAAACCGATCCGTTGTGGTATTTGTCGCTCACACTTTGCTCTGGACCGAGGTTAAAGCCGTCATTGTCCTCCTCACACAGCTCTGTCCATGTCTGATTCACGCGTCCTGAAGGGAGTCAGTGTCTCACATTCAACAGAGCATTGACCAGAGGACATCTGTGAAGCCACCACAAAAGGCTTTCATCTGCACCAGTCCTGCTCCTCGTCAGCAGGGGGAGCTGTCACATGTGTCTAATCATATGATCCGCTGCTACCTTTCAGCTGTGTTTATTATGTGAGCAGAGAGTTCACATGACACAGAGGAGGAACGTGTGAGAGGGGAAAAAGACAAGGGGTTTATAGTTTGTGCTTGGATTCATAAATATCAGTGTTTCTGCAGAGTTTAACTGAGGGTTTTCTGTCTCTTTTCCATGACTTCTCCATAACCATTGACCATGTATAACTTATTCACATCTGTGTTTCAATCAATTATCTAATTATAAACTCAACTAGAGGAATGCAGTAATTCAACATACAGTATTTATGAATGGAAAAATCTGAACGCTTACCATTCAGTTTTTCAAATGTAGTTTTTTACTAGAAATGAATCGATTAAGCTTTTTCAGTTCCACTATTGATTTCAATATTTCCACCGATGTTGATCAATACTACTGACTGAAAGTAGCTTTTTTTTATTCTTGACACAGTTATAGAGGGTCATAAATTAGATGTGCAAATATAACTTTATGTAAATAATATTTACATAAAAAATATATATATATAATATAAATGCACTGGGTCAATATCAGACATAAAATGGTCCCATTATGTCCAATTAAAGGCACAACCAGAATACCGGCTGAAACGATATCATGGTTTTCAAAGTGGTGTCCGGGGGTCCTCGAGTCATTTGCTGGCGAACCCCCAAAAATCAATTACAGTATTTTTTATTATGCACAATTTAGGACACATTTTTCTGACAAAAACAACTATACAAATAAATAAAGGAATTATGAAAAATTTATATTTCATTTACATTTTGTGATTTATAATTTTATGGCCATAATTCTATAGATTTATTTCTCAACTCGAGAGATGCGCGTGCACCCGGATGCAAAACGAGTTGCCGCTGGACTGACACAAGCTGTAGCAACAACAGAGCCAGAGTTGTTGTTAGAGTTTACTATCTGCTAATTCAACATTTGCGAATAATACAATTGATTCTACGACCATTACACATTACATTCAGGTGAGTGAAAAAACTGCAAGAAAAAACACAGTCTCAAGCTGCAGAGTCAGACGTCTGTCAGACCGCGTCATATCTGATTGAAACAGCTGCTCTCATCTCATTTTGTTTTAATCAAAGAAGTTTCCCCAACCAACTAGACAAGAGCGTATCTTTTTGCAGGCGACATTAGCAGTAAAGCAGAAAGTGACGTCGACAGATATTCCCTCTACAAGCACTACTTTTTTAACAAGTTTTAAACTCTGCGTTACTAAACTTACTAAAAACAAGTGCAACCTTACAACTTATAGTTGGAAATTAATAGCGCTTCACTTCATCTGGTTTTACCTGAACCTGATTTCTCTCTTGTCCATTCATCAGCTTAAATCTGGAATTCTCCGGGGTCCTCTTTTGAAGTAGAACATTCTATGGGTTGCATTGAAGCAGTAACAGAGTTTGTAGCCCAAACCGCGGCTAACACTGTCATCTGCTCCAACTAAATTGTCATATTTTTTGCGATATCATCTACCTCTGTGCTCCATATCCCTTCATACTCATACTTCAGACATTATGAGGAGACCCACTGTCTCATGGTAACAGGGCAATAAGAAACACAACTCACAAGCTATAGACGGATTATCGCTCAACTTCACTTTCCGCTCTACTGCGTATGTCACCTGCAGAAAGATATGCTGTTCGTCTAGTTGGATGGGAAACTTCTTTGATAAAAACAACAAACTGGACAACAGCAGCTGACGGACATCTGGCTCCTGAAGCTTGAGACAGTGTTTTTCTCAGCGTTTTTTCAACTGAATGTAACGTGTATGAGTCGTAGGGTCCAATTTTATTCACAAATGTTGATTCAGCAGCATAACTTTTGTAGTTAGCTGACAACAGCGCTGGTTGGTGTTGCCGCTACAGCTCTTTCTTCTAACCTGTTGCGCACATCCCCACGATAAAAAACCAAAAAATCCCTCTGCACAAATGGACAAAAACTCCTCCAACTTAAAGACATTCCTTTTTTTTACTTGAGTAAAAAATACACTAGGACTAGTGTGATGTTGTCAGTTTTGAATTCTGCTTTACTTCCTGTCTTTTTCATCCTATTTCTAAACTTTTCTTCACAAACTTGTTCTCAATCATGCAAAACTATCATTTATATTTACAACAGGGGTTAATCTACCAAATTAAACTTCGCCTGTAGAACGCTGCGAAGTCACGTGAATGCAAACTATTTATAATCCCTCTGCTCTAAAATCCAATTGTCAGTGATGACGGCGTTCTGTTGTCGTCCCACACCACATTTCCTCCTCTCACTAATTACAGTTTATACGCTGTCTTTTTCTTCTCTGAGTCTTCTCTTTGACGTGTCAGCAGTCCTGCAGCCAGCTCCACATCTGTCCTCCCCCTCTCTAACTCTCTCTCCCTCGCTTCGATGTGTCATGTGATAAGGCTAAAGCTAATGTTTGCAGCTGTCATGGACCTGTCTGTTAGTGTTATCTCTAGCTTCTCGTATGGGTCAGGGGTCGTGACAACAGCAGTGCCTGGGCTAAACGAGAGCAACAGGGGGCATTTAGGAGCAGATACGACAACAGCGCAGGCTAATGGAGTTAAATAGAAGGTCCTGGAATCAAAGAACAACCACAGTTTTTAAAGAAGCAAAAACATATTTATCGTGTTGGTTGCTACTTACTTGTTAGTTTAGTATTCCCAGGTAGTCTAGTACTTTTTTCGACTGGATAACAGATTAATTTAACTTCAGATCCAGCTGCTCTGAGTCTGTTCTGCTCCAAACTGTGAACATTGACAGTAGCGAGCGCATGTGTACGGTCTGTTCTCCTCTCACACACAGTCTTCCTCCGCAGAACCTGCTCTGAATGTGTTCTATCACATCTGGCGTCTCTTCACCGCCTCCCCTTATATAAAAAATATATACAGTGGTCTGTCCACCGTGTTCTTGTCTCGAGTTTCAGTGGGTGTGATTGACAGATTAATTAGCCAATCAGGGACGCATTCAGGGTGTCAGAAACTTGGCTGCTTATGAAGAAGAAAATACATGAAAAAAAGAGGGCCTCAAAAACAGATTTCTGCAAAAACAGATTTCTGCATAATCACTGAGCGAAGCAAAAAACTATTCTAATGTGAGGTAACTGAATATAGATTTTGTTCTGCTGTAAATGACAGACAAAGGTGATCTGAGATGCAGTGGAGGGAGAAGTGACCAGAACCACTCTTCGCAAAATATTGGTGAAACATGATCTTTGAATCCCAAGCAAGATACAGCACACTTGCCCACTTCTGTACTCACAGTGTCCTACCTCCAGTGGCCGCTCAACGTTGCTGAATATTAATGGTAATGTATCAGTGGATCTACTCTAGCGCTGCGCACTAATTTTTCTGAGGAAATCACTGAGGTGGTAACTTAACAAGACATTTTTGAAAATGACGATACCCAACAGGAGCTGGAAGGACTAGATGGGTAAGCAAGAAGTGGAAACTAGGGTGGAAAATTGTTCGTAAACTTTGAAAATCATTCGAACTATGCAGCGACCGAATCGAAAGGCCAGAATCGATCTGTTTTGCTCCTGCATCTACTGACTTAGAAAACACCCTGTAGTTGTATAGTACACACAACAATACAATAATAGCCACAATGTTTGAAGAACATGAACTTGTGCAGGACCTGACTGAATGTCCATGTTGTTGAGTTAACAACTGACAGGTGGACCATCTGAGCACCAACAACAGCAACCTTGTTTTAAATGTAATTTATTACGGTTTATTTTGTGTGTGTGTTTTTTAGGATAACTAAAAAGGTTACTATAGATAAACTAACAAAATTGTGGCTACAAAATTGAAAAAATTGTTTAAAGCACAGATTATATTGCCTGACCAGCCAGTCACTGCATGCTTTGACAGACAACTTTACAAAGACATGGGTTAGTGATTGGCTCTGTCTTTGGTTCCAGACCCTTCTGCATACGAACAGAATGAAGGAGGGACTGACTGGTCAGACAATGGATACATGGCAAGGAATTGTATTGTGTATGTTCAGTTTTCTCTGTGCAGATGAAAATATGACCTCTCTATCCTTAAATAAGTGTTGTTTATAGAAGAGCTGAAGTACAGTAAACCATGCTTTATCTCTTCTGCGTTCGGTGTCATCTGCTTTCCTCCCTTCAGGACCTCACATGAGCTTTAATCTTCAAGAATTAGATGCAGCTGATCAAAGAACCGAAGACTCAAAAGCATACAACCTAGTACTTTATCACTGCACCACTGAACGGGGCTTGTTAAATACATGTGCAGCGTGTCTGTGTGTGCATGGTCGCTAAGTAACGTGAAAACATCCTAATCTCTGAACTTTTCAACGCACCGTCCTCCCTTTCACTCACGTTGGATTTTACGAACTGCAGTGACTGATAAAGAGCTGGTGGATGATGAAATGTTTATCGAAGCGAAGATAAGAAGCAGCTGCCGTTCGTCTGTCCTCACATCTTTCCATTACTAAACAAGTCGACGATGATTCAATAAGTGATAAGTTGTTGCAGCCGTGAAAGTTTGTTTGCTTGTATTTGGTAAAGTCTGATTATTCTTTCCATGACTTCAGGGAGGTGAGTCTTGAGTAACGTGTCAGTGTGGTTCTTGCGACTCTGTAATAAATATTTGTCATGTTATTTTTGCCATCACAGTAAACATAACATCAATTAGCAGTGCACTTCTAAAAGTTGGTTGTATATAACAGCCAGATGGGACCAAATCTTTCTAGTTCATGTTGGAGAAATTGTGGGCCATTAATGCTAACCATTCTCATATATTTTGGCAGTGTCCTAATTTAAATCAATTTTGGAAAGAAATTTTGATGCCCTCAAAGTTATTTTTAAACAGGATATTCCATTCACTCCTATAGTCGCGTTATTAGGGGCAATACCTGTATCCATTAACAAACGGGATGAAAAATATCTTTTAAATGTACTTCTCACTGCTGCATTAAAATGTGTAACCATTAACTGGCTCAAACCAAATCCGCCTTCCTACAATACATGGATCCAGAAGGTCTGGGCTATTTATCAAATGGAGCAGATAACATATTCCTTAAGGATACAAAACATACATTTATTAAACGTTGGAGCCCTGTTTTACCTCTGTTAATACAATGAGACATGGTCTAAAGATGGAAAGCCTGGCATAAAACGAGTGGACCATGTTTATTTGGGACTTTTTTTAACATATTACCTTGTTGTTTTTATCATAACCTCCTTCTGGAGAGAAAATTGTTCTAAAATGTATGTGTGATGTAAATTCTTGTTCTTATGTTAAAAAACAAAATAAAATTTAAGTTCTAAAAAAAAAAAAAAAAGTTGGTTGTATTATTTTTAGATTATAGCTTTGCCTTTGCTGATTAAAAAGACATCTGGCGTAGGGATGCACCAATCCAATACTAGGATCGGATATTGGTGCCGATACTTGATTCAGCAAAATCGGCACCATTATCCGATCCCAGTATCACAATTCAGTCAATATCATTGTTGTGTCTTTATTTGGACATAATGAGACTGATTTACTGGCTGTGTTGATCCAGAAGGTCTCATAATGTTTGACTTTTTATTCATATTAAAGGGGCACTATGTAAGAAAAACAAACAAACAAAGTGATTTCCACTTTTGAACACCAGAGGGAGCCTTTCACATGCATTTTGCCTATTAAGCATGATGCCATCTAGCGTCAATGATCCATATTCCGGCCCGTAATAAAACATTTCAAATACGTATAAATGTATCACAATTGTTGCTCTCTTACGTATTCATGTTGTAAAGAATAAATATGATTTAAATGTTGTGGACTATATGTGATAATTAAAATTCCTCTCAATCTTACACAGTGCCCCTTAAAGTTGGGGAAACTAACTTTTTTAGTTTTAAACTAAAAACTTTGTGTTTTCCACAAAAAAGTAAAAGATAAATGCAGCAATCTGTGAAAAAATTAGACCACTGAGTACTGTCTGAATTGGATAATCAAAAATGTAAATTCTCATTAGGAGCCGAATGCTGCGCTCTGATTGGCTGTGCTTGGGTGGTCCTTTCCAGTTTCACTTTCTTTTTGCAAGAAGTGTTTTTTAAGCTGTAAGTGCAACCAAAAATGAATACATGTTTTTATTAATAATGTGTCTGAGGATTTTTGAGAGGAACATGTCAGATTTAAAACCAAAATCTGTGTTTGCAGTGTGAAAATCAGCTACCTCATCTTTAAATTGTTAAATTATGACATGCACTATAAATACCAGTTGCATGACACTATATGACCAAATGTCTTATGTTTTGATTAAAAAAAAAAAGGTATTTCTGTCATTACACTCGTTTTATATCGGGTATCAGCAGATGCTTAAAGTCAAAGTACAGGAATCATATCCGACAATGCACATTCTGCTTTTTTGTTTTTTAATACTGTTTCAACATTCATTCATTCATTCATTTTCTACCGCTTTTTCCCATTGGGGCAGGTGACAGGAGCCTATCCCAGTGACTTTGGGCCTTAGGCGGGAACCACCCTGGACAGTGACCAACTTGTCGCAGATTTAGACAGACAAACATCACTCTCTCATTTTCTCACAGGGTAATTTACAGTGATGCCCAATTAACCTAAACATGCATGTTTTTGTACCCGGAGAAAACTCACAGCGACACGGGGAGAACATGCAAACTCCACCCAGAGAGATCAAGAGATGTTGATATGGTCCGACTCAGAAGTCGAACTCAAGATTTCCTTATTGGGAAGCCAGAGCTCTAACCAGTCTGCTACTGTGCACCCCTCAAGATTGCTTTTTGATCAAAAATACACCTGAATTTTTGTCTCTAAGATACTACTCTTTCCCTTCTGAGCCTCAGAAAACTTCTGAATGTTCCTACAAGTCCATTCAGACTCAATTGGAAAACTTCTGCAGCATGAGAATATCAGGCAAGATTTCTTTGATTAATTTCCTTGTGTTTTTTTGTGTGAATTCCTGACACATGTTACTGTTTTGATTGGTTCTGGTGAATCTAAAGTGGAAGTTTGAACGACGAGAACAATGCAAAAAATGTTTCATATCATCCTAGATTAGCTATTTTTTAAGATAAAATTTGTACTTCTTGATTATACATTACAAATTTTTACAAGCATGGTCAATGAATCTACCAAATTAAGTTCACATTAGAAAATTGTAAAAACCTGTCATCCACACTTTAAGCTAAGACATTTTCAGAGTTGCATAACAAAGCAACACAATATAAATAACTTTTCCCACAATCAAAAGCTCAGAGTCAAGTGAGGATAACTGCATGCTCAAGTTTCACTCAGAGTATTTAGTAGAATTGTGGGAAAAATGCTGTCAGTGGAATCACGGTGATACAAACCTGCGGCGATGTGTCGTCCGTGAGTTTGGTGGGATCACTTTCTTTGGCCGGTGCTTTACCGAACAGTCTCCAGCCTGTTGCATTGTGGGACGACGCCTTGGGCTCTTTGGGCTTCCTAGAAAACAGGCTCCTGAAAAAGATAAAGAATCTGCGTTACTTATTTGACTGATGATCGTGTTGTTATGAATTCTTCTGATTTTGGCTTAGTCTGGTGTGATAGTTTTTGTGGTAAATGTTTATTGTAGTTTTACAGCAGATAAAGTGCACATGACACGTTTTTATGATGTTCTAATTTAAACTTAATTTGGAGAGTTTAAACTAATCACACTAGGGACACATTTTAAATTTTCTCACGTTCAAGACATTTTTATGAGCATGTAAACATAAATTTATCAAAGTATGTTCTAGTGCAGACCTGGGCAAACTGCGGCCTGGGGGCCAAATGCGGCCTGCGACCTGTGTCAATCAGGCCCCTGGCTTGTTTTTGAGAAACAGAAATGCATGATAAAGAGACAAAAACTTGGGCTGAGACAATAAAATTGTAACATTAAATTCACAATGTTATAAGAATAAAGTCAAACTTTACCAGATTAAAATTATAATTTGGATCATGGAACATTATTGTAATTGTAAATTATTTTTAATGCAAACATTTGACTCATCTTGTTTTTTTTCTCTCATACAATTATAATTTCAGCCTTATAACTTGAAATTGATTCTATAAAATAGCTTCTTTTTTATGGCTTCAACTTTATTCTCAGAAAAAATATGAGTATGATGAATATAGTTTTATCTCATTAATCAGCTTTTTTCAAGTCATAACTTTCTTAAAGTTTGACTTTTTCCCCCCATAAAATTAATCTCAAAAGTTACAAGTTTATTATGGTAGAGTAAACCTTTTATTTGTACTGGTCTACTATAGCGTGTCAAAGAAATGTGTTTGCAGTAATCTGAAAACTAATGTTGGCAGTCTGGCCCTCCACCACTATTCTGGGTTTGAATATGGCCCTCGAGGAAAAATAATTGCCCACCTCTGTTCTAGTGTGTCTGTATGTCTCAAGCTAAAAAAGTCTGATACACTAAAGCAGTGGTTCCCAGAATGCAAAGCGTCCCCAGAGGTTTGTCTGGTCAGAGGGTCAAAAGATACATTTAGCCTTTATTGCAATTTAATTATAAAAAGCCCAAACATATGACTGGACATGTATATCTGCACAAAAGCCCAACAACTGAAATAAATGCTTGTTAGATATCATTCTGAACACATGTACTTGACAGAAAATCTCGATTATTGAAGTAATCAAGTAATATACGATTAGTAATCAAAGTACCAAGTATCATACAAATTAAGACCTATTCGCAAGTCATAACCTACTGACTTTCATAATGCTGCTTCTTTTCCAGAGGCTTCTTGCTACAATTATGAAAAATATAGTGAATTAACAAAAAAAGAAAGCAATTTATAGACCCTTTTACTGTTAGTAAACAAAGATGGCTGCGCGCGCTAACTGGAGCCCTGAGTGGTGCCCAGTCCAGGCTTTCCAAGCTACGCAGGTGCATTTTCATTAAAAATCGCAAAAACTCTCTTTAAAAACTCAATTTAACGAACAGAAAGCGACTCCAGATCCATGTACAGTTAGCTCCTGAATGTTAGCATGACGTTAGTAAGTGTCCCGACATTCAGCGACCTGATATTTACTTATATTTGATGGGAAAAACTCATGTGCACAAGAGAAAAGCTTTGAGCTACAAATCCCTTGATGAGTTTGACGACGTAATTTGCAGAAAAGCACAGGAGGTGAGTTACTGTGACATTGCTTAAGATTTTTGTGCAAGTTGTGCTAATTATTTATCAATTATCAGTGGAGAATTAGACTCACAGTAAACTGCACCTGTGTGGCATTATTTTGTGCTGAATTCTACAGAAGATTATTGTATAAAAGACTCCGAGGATATACTTACATGACTCTGAGGCGATGTATTTGTTTTTATAGTGATCCCTCATTTTTTCTATAGATTTTAGCGGCAAGCTAGTTAGCCCGAAAAAATTACGAGTTATAAAATGTGTCAACTTGTGCAAACCCAAGGAACACATTAGGAATGGTCAGAGCTTCGTTTGAAGTCATTGTTAAGTTTTCTAACAGTTTAATATCGTTAGTACAGCTTACTCGTTTTGTATAGAAACTTATGGGGAAACTCTGCGGAGGGCACCCGTGCGGCTCCGCCCCCAAAATGACGTAGGCTCTGAACGGGTCTATAGAGCAACCAAGCATTCCATCTGTTCCATCGACCAAATAACAGCAGACGAAAGAAACACATCAACTGCTTTATACTACTGAGAATAAAGCTGCAGCAGGGGGAAATAGAACAGAAATAGTCCAAGTCAGAAGTCTGTTGTGGATGTAGGGTTTGTGGTCCAGTTTGTTTCACTCGTTTGTAAATAAAGTTCCCGGCGTCAGTCCACGTGAGCGTCAGATACAATGGTGGAGCTGATAAGATCTGTAAAGGAAGTCGGCTCCACACAGGAAGCAACTGTCAGGAGCACCGCAGATTAACCTCAACGACACTATTGTGATTTAGTTTTTTTAAAGGTCGGGTTCAGTGATTGCTTTGAGTCTAAGGTAAGTTTCAAGTAGAAAAAAGAGCAGCTAATTGATTACTGAAATAATCGTCAACTAATTTAGTAAAAGAATAATAATAGCTGGTTTCTATATTTAAAAAGTCAGCTTTAACAGCAATGGTAAAGAATGTCCTTCTAAATCTACCCAACACGTCCTCCAGCTTTGTGTCTGCAACTTTCTGTGAGTTTTGTGTGAACAAATAATCAATTAATGGAAAGACAAGACAACCAACTAAAGGATTAGCAAAATTAACTCTAGTTACAGCCTTTGAATGAATGAATGATTTTATTTATATAGCACATTTACACAGACGACTGATGTCTTCCAAGTGCTTCACAGAACAGAAACTTTCTTGCTGTGAGGCGAGAGTGCTAACCCCTATCCGCTCTGCCAAACATGGGCACCGGACGCAAGCCTTGTTTTTCATGTCTGAGTCAAGTCCTAAATCAAAAAGACAAAAGTTCAAGTCAAAATCCTTTTGACTGATTTAAGTTTAACATTCAAGTCTTTATTGTCCAATTACTGAATACAATATTTCTGCAATATCATTATTTTTGGGGGTGTGACCATACCTACTGGTCAAAGCCTGATCCTGTCAGATCTCAGAAGCTAAGCAAGTTAGGGCCTGTCAGCACTTGGATGGGAGACTGTTGGAACACCAGGTGCCAGAGTGGGACGACAAGACCTGTCACACTTAACCCACATTATCTCAGTGTCTGTGTACACTGGGAGAATGGATCCTTGATTGTAATGTGTTTTCAGTTTATATATTATCCCACTTATTTTGGTCATAAAAAGAAGTGATGTAGGACATGTTCCAGCTTGATCATGTAAAATTACAATATTTTACAAAAAGAAGCATCAAGTCGTCTCATGTCACAGCAGGACTCCAGTCCAAGTCAAGTCCCAAGTCTTAGTGAATTTTATCAAGTCAACTCTCAAGTCATCAAAATAGTGACTCAAGTTTATGTGGACTTACAACAAGTCATGTCCACATCTATATGTCCTGAGACACACACTTTCAACAACTCATCCTCCTGAGTCATTAATTTATAAAATACCTTAACAACCGACGGGAATATTATTTATGTATGTGGTGCAAACTGCAGAGCGTAGCAAAAGAGGATTAGATTAGATTTTGAATAATTCATGAAGGAGTGAGTTGAGAGGGGAGAATGTCAGGCTTGTGTCACCTGTATGGAGCTGAGATTAGACCAAGATACTGTCATCTAAATAAAATGTAATGTAGAATATAGGATAAAAACGTACAAGTAAAACAACTATCCACAGGTTCTTTCAGATCAGAACTAGCCCAGCCGCAACGTGAAAAAGACCTATAACTAAAATGGCAAAGTAATAGTACTCAAAAGCATGTTAAAAAAGTAAAAAAAAAAAACACACATCTTACATAATATGTGCCTTTTAAAACATAGCAACAGTAAAAGATAAAGTTTGATTTGTGAAGTGTGAGAGCTAGCCCTGAAAACGCACGCTAAGCTAACTGTGGCTAGGAAAGACACCAAAGTAAATATTATGTGTGCTGCTGCCTCCTGGAGGGTTTCTTCTTCTTCTTCACAGCAGCAGCAGAAACAACAAAGCCGTCTGGGAGAGGCCTTTGTTTCACGCTGGGAGCTCTGAGGACGCTTTAAACACAACTCCTGTCCACAAATATGTCTGCGCTGACAGCTCACCTCGAGGCACAGAAAAGCCAGCGCCGCGTGGAATCTGTGACTAAATATGTCAGCTGTGGTTACGCCGCTTCACATGTCGGCACAGAGTGGTGTGTAAAGACGGAGGATTGGGGCCGTTTGGAGATGTTAGCTGGGTTTTATTGGATCAAAAAAACATACTTGAAGTTGTGTTGTGATTCATTCAGATTAAAAAGGAAGAAAGTTAAAGTTAGTTTTTGTGGCAGTTAACCTCAGATTCACTTTTTATGAGAATTGTTGATCTCGTCTGTTAAGTGGGAATCCCTCCGACTCGACCAGCTCTCTTGTGTTCCAGTGCATTTTTTTTTATAGTTGGAGGTGGGAAATATTCTAGTTCACACTTGAACACACCATAAAGCTAAATAATCTTTTATTCAGAATTAAAGCTGTCATGTAAATGGGTGGATTAATCACAAGTATAAAGATATCTCCGTTTCAGACTCCCATCCTTTGTCCCTCCACATGAGTGCTTGTAGTTTAGAGAAGTGCATTTTTGGGAGGCCACATTCCTGGCTCTCCTTGTGTCTGTGATTCTGTGATGCAGTGTTCAGTCTGTTCATGTGGCACTCCTCCAGAGAGAGAGAGAGAGAGAGAGAGAGAGAGAGAGAGAGAGAGGGAGGCTCTCTTCTTTCTTCTGCTCTGCGTTCCTCCGTCTCTGTCTGGGACTCCTCTGAGACACAGTGACGTACACACCAGCTGCTCAGGCCCAAAACAGGACACTAACTTCGCTGTGAGCAGAGGATTCAACGAGAAACAAAGGCCACAAGTGATAGAGTCAGCTTTATCTTTAGACTACGGAAAATATTAAAGACAAATATGGTTTGTACTAGGGCTTTACTTGATGTATCGGTGTCCTAACTTGTAGCAATACTCACATCGATACAGGGAGGCGTTTTGGGATACATATCGGGAATTGTATCGAGATATTAATCTCAATCCATTTTACAATTCTGAAGCTGGACAGCTGTTTTAAGGTTGAAACTAAATAACTTATTCACAGGACACTTGTCTGTGACACTAAAAGCGGATGGAAAAAAATTCTGATGCTTTAGTATTCTACATATACAAAGTTACATTTTTAACATCGATTTAAAGGTGTTCTGTTGCCATAAACATGTTGAAAACATTTTTATTTCTTTAAAAAATTTATAGTGCGTACTAAGTCAAATATTGAGTTGAATCATCCATAAATCAGTTGTGCTCTGATAAAGGCATTAGATAAAAAATAAAATGCAACGTATTTTTTTCCTGTATAAACACCCATTGGGGTCAATAATATATCTTGGTACGCATCATCTTGAGTGAATTGCATTGGGATATACATGTATCAGGATACGTATCGTATCAAAAGGCTCTTGGCAGTACCCAGCCCTGGTTTGTACTATTGTGTACTGATAAGACAATATTATCGTGACAAACTTATTGCAATACACGTACGCTACAGGGAAGCATCCCGGGACAATAAGAACTCATAAGCTGCAGAGTTTCTCCATCACGGATGAAATTATATCGTTCCTGATAGGCACTGATGTGATGATCTATTACAAAAAGTAGAACAATAGGTCGAAAATATTCCTCTTGTTGGTTTTCCACAGGCTTCTCTTAAAAGAACCGTATGTAAATACACGATCAGTGGTTTAAAAAGATTATTACAGTCACAGATGGACTTGGGTTTCCAGACAGTGAAATGGTTCATACATCAAGGAAGCTGCGGACCAATCAGGAACCAGATGTGCTATGAATCATGGGTAATAACCAGAAAGTGACTTTCTCAGACACAGACTCTTTGTCATGGTTGTTTCCTAGAATGTCATTTTAAAACATCATGGGAGGAGCCTAACGAGAACTGTGTGGAAACAAGTGCATGAGCCAATCCCAGACAGTTGTGTCTGTGTCCTGCTGCAACATCAGCTCAAACATGTTCCTGATTCATGGTTAAAATTAACTTCAAGTTCTAAGAAATCAAACTGACAATGCAAATGAGAGTCATGTGAGGCTCATTCTGCTTTCTGATTGGATAATCCTTTGAGAACCACCAACCAATGTAAACATCAACAAATATAATAATATATCATGTCCATGGCTTTTTAATTAAGAAAAAATAATAAAAAATAATCGTGAATTTGGACGTGTTGACCTTGTATCTGTGACACACCATGTTTCTGAAATCTGTTTCTTTAAAGCACTATAGTGAAGAGCAGTCCCGTAGCTCAATAACATGATTTAAAAGTTTCATTAAAAATATAAAAGTGAGCGGTCTGGTGCTCGACTGGTGGGATTTGATAAGCTTGAGTAAATGAGAGATCGATTACGAGTAGGCATGGACGATATTAAAATTTGCACCACGATTATTGTGACAAAAATAATCGCGATTAACAATATTATCACGATAATTTACTAAACGTAAAAGTGCACAGATTTAAAGTCACTGAAATATTTATTAGAGCAAATATGTATGTGTTTGAACAATACTTATTGTATTTTGGTCTAAGTACAATCAATATTATTCAAAGTGAACAAATGTTTACCATGTTGAGCAAAAATCTACTAACTTTGTCTCAGAGTCATTAATTAACTTTAACACATGAACCTTTTCTTTGTTTAACCATAATACAGCTTTTACTGGGTTCACAGCATCAGATTTTAGATGCTCTTATGAAGCCACAGAAGCGCGCCTGCTGCTTTAATTGCGATTAATTGTGATTAATTGCGATTATCACGATTATGAAAAAACAACACGATTATTTAATTGCGACCCTTAATTATCACGATTAGCGATAATATCGTATATCGTCCCATCCCTAATTATGAGTTGGGATGACAGTCGGTTGACACTTGGACACATTGATAAAAGAGTAGTTTGTATCTGTAGCACATTACAGTAAAGTTTCTCCTGTGCTTGAGTGGAGTCAGCTTTAGTTCATCATAATCTTCGGATACTGGTTGTGCATATGGATAATGTTGCATAAGATTTTGTTTTGCTTTATTTAAGCAAAAAAAGCCCCACTCCGCTTAACTGGGGAAACTTCTTAAATAGAACAACGAAACGGAGCGAGATCTAGCTATACAAACATTCACAAATGTTGACTTAGCAGCATCACTTTTGTTTTCGCAAAGTGATAAACTCTTGTAGTTACTGACAACAATGCTTTTTCGACTTATTTCCACTGTTTCTTTTTGGAGGCTGGATGTGCGTGCATCGCCCTATCGATCAACAAAAAAATACCTCTACAGGATAATGCAAATAACTTGTTGCTGAAGCTTTTCTAGACGCTTAGTTTGCATCACATTGAGAGCAGCCAGACAGGCGATGCACATCCAAGAGAGAGAAAATAGCATTTACATAGACGGAAAAGTATGTAGTAGTATTTATAAAAGCCTGGTAACTAGCGTTTTTAGTTGTAAATTAGTAAATTTTGTGTTTTCTACCAAAAAGCATAACATAAAGGCAGCACTTTGTGAAAAAATTAGACCTCTGAGCATTGTCTGAATTGATTGGGCCTGTGGATTCTAACATGTCGCTTAAAGTTGTACATTTCACAGAATCTGTAGAGTGCTATAGAAAGACACTGAACCTCTTACAGCTGGCAGCTTGTTAGTCTTAAAGAAAAGAAAGTGAGGCTTATGTGGGTCGCAGCTCTATGGTACAAACTGGGTCACAAAGATGCAGAGATATGCTGCTGACTTTGGCAAAACAGCAGCTTTTCAGGAACTGAGAGTGGCAGCGCGCGTCAGCTCCGGTGCAGAGCAGGAACAGAAAGCACACGGGCTGACTGGGGAAAGTCCTGGTCACTTTTACACTTTTGTAAACTCCAACGAGGAACGGATAAGGAGGGGGCCAAAAGCTGATGTAACTGCAGATGTGTTCAGTAATGGAATGTTTTATTAGTGGATGATTATAAAACGTTGGTCTGGCTCTATTCATTTTATGTTTTCATTTTAAGTGTTTATTTAGGTGACATTTTCTGCTATTCTGCCTCTTATCAGTCATTTCAAAGGCTGAAAGTTTGTAAGAGAGACTTAATACTGAAGCCTAAAGGTGTGTGGTTAGCCTCATGAATATGCACAACCCAGTGGTAATTATTTAACTACTATGTGATGACTCACTCCATACAACATCATTACAGCCGCTGTTAAGTTGCAATGCTATTAAACTGATAGCTACAGTGAACAAACAAGCTCAAAACTGAAATTTTCAACTCACCGACGTCCTCAAGTGCTCATATCGGCCAATAATACTGGTCAACCAATAGATTTATGATCACTAATTATAAGACAGTCTAGAGCAGGGGTCTCCGACCTGTAGCTTACACCACCTTCCAAAGGAGGCAATTTATGTTTTATTATCAAATCAACACTAATATCAATTCATTACATGGCTATTTCTACTGTAAGTGTATCTTTAGAGGCCTAATTGTGTCCACTTCTAAATAAATATTGGCTGAATTTTCATGTAGAGGGATTTTTTGTTTATCAACACGGGTGATGCCGCACCCACCTGTAGAAAGAGCTGGTATAGACACAAACAGTGGAAACAAGTCAAAAAAGCTTCGTTGTCAGTAACTACAAGAGTTTATCACTGCAAAAACAAAAGTTCTGTTGCTAAATTAACATTTGTGAATGAAATTCGATTCTTTGACCCTTAAACTTTACATTCAGGTGAAAAAAACGTGAGAAAAACACCGTCTCAAGCTTCAGGAGACAGACGTCTGTCAGACCGGTTCAGACCTGATCCAAACCGCTGTCGTCCCGTTTCGTTGTTTAATTCAAAAAAGTTTCCTATGAAACCACATGGAGAGGAGCTCTTTCTGCAAAGAAAATGTTATAAATTGTCTCTGGTTCAACAGATCAGATTTCAAGGCAAATAATAACTTATCTTATCTATTTTATGTATTTGCTTATTTTAGCTTGAAAAGCAGAAACTTTGTGGAATTAACCAGGAGGATCCAGAGTATATTAATGCAGACAGCAGTGTATCTGAACAAATATGGGTCAGGAGGTCATCTCTCTCATTAAAACAACAAGCTGCTAAATACAGACAACACAACATCTAATAGTGCACTAGTGTAGTCATTAAAGTGGGTTATGTAACTGTATTAATCAAACACTGAGCGAGGTATAAATAAACACATGTTTCTCATGACGACCAGTCATGTCATTACCCCATTTGGGTTGAGGTTGCTATAGTAACCATATTTGGGACACTCATAGAAAATCATGGAATAATAAATAAGAGCCTTTAGTAGTCTTTTATATTTGAGATGTTTTCTACTCACCAATGAAAATCCGAATGAAGTCATGTTTGAATTTAAAATGAACAATGTTAATACAAATGTCAAATCTACAAATGTCAGCACCACAACTCACAGTGCAGACATGGTGGCAGAGTGGTTAGTACTCTCGCCTCGAAGCAAAGTCGCAAGTTCAACTCCTGGGTTTATTACTGGAGTTGGCGTGTTTCTCCCTCTGTCTGTCTGGCGACTCGCACACACCCGACCTGCAGAAAGCGCCGCCGCTCATTTACACAAACAGTAGCTCAGCTAATTGTTTATATCACGGTGCGAACACAAGTTATGCTGCTAAATCAACATTTGTGAATGAAATTTGACCCTACGACCCTTAAAAGTTCAGTTTTTTTCAGGTGAAAAAACGGCGTGAAAAACAGTGTCTCAAGCTTCAGGAGACAGACGTCTGTCAGACCGGTTCAGACCTGATCCAAACAGCGGCTCTTGTCCTGTTTTGTTGTTTTATTCAAAGAAGTAGGGCTGGGCGATTATTCGAATTAATTCGATTAATTCGGAACTTTGAAAATCGACGATGTGAAAAATAGCCAAATCGTAAAATCGAGGTCAGTCCGCTGTGATCCAGCTGCCCTGGACACCTTCAGTGGCTTTACAGAGCTCTCCCTCGACTCTCTCAAAGAACAGACGAACAGAAACCTAGCGCTTGTTTAGCGGACCTTTTAATCACTTAATAACAGCCACGAGTAACCTTCCGGAGGTGGTGTATATAGCTTAATCTCATTAAGTTACGAGTGTCATTTCTCCGCGGGTGAGTCGGCCGCTTTCAGCGCTTCAGAC
The DNA here is from genome assembly GCA_038363315.1 of Mugilogobius chulae. NCBI lineage: Eukaryota > Metazoa > Chordata > Actinopteri > Gobiiformes > Gobiidae > Mugilogobius > Mugilogobius chulae. Next base: position 5,343,766 of record CM076407.1, read on the forward strand.
TCGCGGTAACTTTCTAGAAAAGTCCCGCGGTAAATCTAGAGTCTTTTTGATTTGTCTTTGCTGTTCCACGAGCTGCCGCGTGTGCTTTATGTCAGATTTTCTCTGATAAAGTTAAAAGCCGTCCACAGCGTCTCTCTCCCATGCTCTCTCCAAGGCAGCAGCCAGCAGGCCCCGCCCCTTTCCCCTCCGTGTGTGAGTAACCATGGCAACCAGTTTGAGTGACAGGAGTGAGAGACGAACACTCGCAAACTTAAAACTTTTAGATATGAAACAGCAAAATCATAATGATGATCTTAACAGGGCCTAATAGATGCAAATGCTAACAGTAGGCCAGGCCTATGCATTAGATGCAGCAGCAAACACTTATTATTAGTTTTAATATGACTTAAAACAAGTTAATGTCATTGGCTTATTCTTTATAGATGCTTTAAAATATTATGAGCTCATAATAAAAAGCAGCAGTCATCGATGACGTCGAATAAAATCGATTAAAATCGAAATCGTCCAAAGTGGTCCAAAAAAATCGAGATTTTATTTTTTGGCCATATCGCCCAGCCCTACAAAGAAGTTTCCCCAGCTAACCAGGTGGAGAGCTGCTTTTTCTGCATGAAACATGCGCAGTAGAGCGGAAAGTGTCGTCGACTGAAAATGCCTTTAGGACATTTTTAATTTTCTCACAAGAAGCACAATTTTATGAGCTAGAAATTTGACAAAATGTGTGTTGCAGAGTACGTTTGATTTAGCTAAAACCTGGCATCAGTAGAATAGCTTTAGTTCAATTCATTGCATGGTTATGGTGTAATGTACAATTTATAATGAGAACATTTTTAACCCCAAAAAATGGCTAAACTGCAATCAAATTGGGAAAAGATAAAATAAAAAATAAAAATATAAAGATCTTACCTTGAGAAGTTTAACCTGTCATAATAATGACAAAATAATCATGTATCTAATATAAAACTAAAAGTGTTACGTGTGAAGGTTTTATCGCACAAATACAATCACAATTCCATCCTCTCCTGTCCCTGATGCTTCACGTGTCCCGCAGGTGTGCAGTCTGGTCTTTGATTGTATTTTCTTTGATCAAACCGGCTGCTCTCGTCGACATCTGTTCGCCCGCTTCACAACTGTCTGTTAGTGAGAGCGTACGAGAACATTAGCGCATTCCTTCTCCAGTTAAAAGGCCATAAAACGCCTTTTCAAAGTCTGTCACTCGACCTGCAGACGAGCTACAAATGAGACAACCCCAGATACTTAAACGGAACTAAAGATGAAGCCGAACGATCAAACGGGAGCGGGGCAGAAAGTGCTAAACTGTGCTCAGGTGGAATAAAGCTGGGATTCTTTTATACGAGACAGGAAATACCGCAGGCTTATGGAGTGTTTGTAGAGCAGGAAAACAACTTTCTCTGCCGTCTGATTACTTCAACAGACGAGAAAGAAATATGTGTGGAAGAATCATCGACAACATTCTCAACAAAAGTCTTTAGTTTAATCGTTCTGCAAGGGTCAAGAGGTCAAAACTAAGACGGTTTAAGACCTTTTGAAGAACACATAACATACAAATTAAGAACTATTGTCAAATGTGACCTACAGTATTTCATAAAGCTGCTTCTTTTCTAGAGCCTTCTTAAGATTTAATTGTATATTTTGCTACAATTATAAAAAATCTAAAGAGTTTATTCAGCCATCCAACCATCTATTCCATTAATCACATAACAGTTAGTGATGGGAAGATTACCCGATTTGCACCGATACATCGATGTAAACATGCGCGATGCGAGTGCGTCGGTAGAAAGGAGCTACATCGATGCAGATCGTGTGACAAAAGCAGCCTGCATCGGATTATCAGACTATTTACCGATGAATCTAGATTTTTCACGATTCACTGACGAAAGTGTACTCTTACACAGACACACACGCACTCACAGGCTGACGCTGACACGGCTGCAAACGCTGTGTGTTTCTGACATTCCTTATAAAGGCTGTTTGTGGTTTACTTTCATCTGAAGATGTGCCAACAAATAGCTCAATCCGTTAAGGCGTTTGTCTCTTTCAGTCAAAGCACCTTTCATTCTCACAAAGCCTGCGTAATAACAACAGTGTCCAGTGTGCCTTACCTGTGTATTGTAGAGAAAAAGACGTAGTCCATTCAAACTCGTGTTCAGAAGAAAAGACAGTTTGATGCAACGCAACACGTAGCTATTACTCCACCGTGAACGAGCAGGAAAGCTCTGCGTCTGTGCCCAGTAAGAGCGCTGTCCTTCCCGTGTTTATGTCCAAATCTAGACGGTCTACGTCTTCCCAGCGCGCTAGTCTTCGATCCTGCCCGTGTTTGTTTCAGGCGATGTGCGTTTTCCCTGCGCGCTGTTCTCATCCTCGCTGTTTTATTTCCGTGCGCGCAGGTTCTCCGCGCGCAGCCGTCCCTCTTTGCCACGGGCTGGATACGGCACCTCCATCGCTGCACTCCGTGTGAGTTTGGGCCGTAGCTGCGTCTCAGTCCCACGTTCCCTCTTCCGGGCCGCACTGACAAACTATACAGGCTTTTTCATCAGCTGTATTCGTCAGGTTATGATAGTAGACCGAAATAAAGCACTCCAGAATGGACCTATAGCTTAGCTTTTCCCCACATATTTATCGTAACATGTTGGCCCCGCCTCCACAGCAGATCTGTCCAATGATCTGTCTACATGTCTCACACATGTAGGCTAAATCTGATTACTTATAAAGTCCTATTGCACACAGCAGTGTGAAAAACATGATACAATCCGAACCAAAAATGATAATATATTATTATTTATAATTTTAGAAAGTTAGTAATTGAATTTTCAAGTGACTGAAAGATACTTTTACATGGCTTGAATTTATCTGGGGTATTAGAGGCCCATGAATGATTAAACAGACTAAATATTTATTAAGTACTTGAATAAAAAACAATGTTGACTGAATCGAGATGCATCGTGATCAGGGGCATATCGAACCGAATCGATCGTTAGCTGTAAGACATGTATCTTAAAAAAATTGTATCGTTGCTAGTGTATCGAGATGCACATCGTATCGGACAAAGATCCAAGATTCCCATCACTAATAACAGTAGAAAAAACACGCTGTTATATTTGAGAATATCGAGAATCTCTGACCGAAAAAGCTGCAGCAGTGTGAAATAAATTGAACATCTGACAGAAATTGTGTCATAAAAAATGTAAGACCTTGTCTTGGACTCTGTCTTGTTTTGGTCTTGGTGTTATCTTGGACACCAACCATTTCACTAGCAACAAGCACAGTGACCAATAGGCACTGAATAATTAGTTGCCAGTAGGGATTCACCGATCCGATACTGGGATCGGATATCGGTGCCGATCCAGGCAATTTTGCTGGATCGGGTATCGGCTCCATGATATCGGTTCAGTCGATACCATTGTTGTGCCTTTAATTGGACATAATGGGACAAATCTACTGATTGGTATTGATTCAGAACATCGCATCATGTTTGACATTTTGTTCAGATTAAGTTGTGAAGTTGTGACTTGCACAATAAATAGTTACATAACACTACATAACCAAATGTCTTATGCTTTGACAAGAAAAATAAAGTATTTTAGTTCTTACACTAATACTGGTTGATATCGGGTATCGACAAATACCTAAGCCAAAGTATCGGAATCGGTATCGGGACAGAAAAAGCTGGATAGGTGCATCCCTATTGCCAGACGAACGATAATTATCGTATTTGTATGATAATTTCACCCCCAGTACGAACTAAGCACGATCAATAATTTAAGTCATTGTAAAATTCTATGTAAATGTTTGATAATTTGAAGATTCTTCTTGACTGACTTGAGCTCACCTAAACAACAGTAAAACTGATCCAGGATCAGCAAACACTGAACACAGGGTGTGATTTTGTGGTGTTTAGCGATGCACCGATCCAGCTTTTTCATTTCCGATACCGATTCCGATACTTTGGCTTTAAGTATCTGCTGATAATCGATATCAGCCAATACTACTGTAAGAACTGGAAAACCTTATTTTTCTTATCAAAACATAAGACATTTGGTCATATAGTGTTATGTAGCTATTATCACAACTAAACAACTTAACCTGAATAAAATGTCAAACATTATGAGAGCCGGTTCAGCCAGTAATGAAGTATCATTATGTCCAACTAAAGACACAACAATGGTATCGGCTGAACTAATATCATGGAGCTGATACTCGATCCAGCTAAATGTTCTGGATCTGCACCGATATCCGATCCTAGTATCGATTATCGGTGCATAGTGGTGTTCTGTAATATTATTGGTCAATAGCAATAAAGTATGATTGAGTTCTATTGATATTAAAGTAAATCAAATTGATTTAGGCTGCGAAGAGGAGAAAGCTCACCGTTTCACCCTCCCAACTCAGTGGAACACAGAAAAATGAAGATTTGAAAAGATTTAGCATCGTCTAAAGAAGTCTTTATCTCAACAACTTGCCCTGGAGCGAACTAGAACACAATTGGATGTGTACGATATTTTGAGGCTCTGGTATGATAATTCAACATTTCTCATTTGGCAAAACTGATTAGAGTAGACATACTATACTACAATACGATACAATACTACGCTTGGTTTTGTCTCTGTCTCGACTTATAAAAGTTTCGGTCTTGTCTTGGTCTTGACTCTCAATGGTCTTGGTTTTGTCTCGGTCTTGGGACATTGTGGTCTCGGAAAGGTCTTGGTCTCGATTAGTGCGGTTTTGACTACTACACTACCTACAACAGCAAATTTAAGACTTTTAAGACTCTGCAGAACCCAGAGAATAGTTCCATTTTCACAGCACAAGTCACAGCGTTACTCCTGCTGCATCTTTTCCTGTTGAAGCAGTGAACGTTTGTGAACTGTCAGTCCACTCAGCTCGTCAATACTTGATCAATAAAGACAGCTAATCACCGTGGCAAACGAGACCATTTCCCTAATGGATTTTACAATCAATCTTCATCACAGATGTCACGTCTCGATAACAAGACCAGCAACAGCATCTATCTGATTTGAAATGTTAGATGTGACTTCAAACTCCGGCTGTCGTTTAAAGAGCTTGTATCCCAGAGCAGAGTTGTGCCGTCTGCTTCTCTCTCTTCTTAATGTGTTTGAGGTAAATAAAATCATCTGCTTATTCACAAACTTACTGTCAATGACTAAATCCAGAGCTTGTTAAACTGAGGCTAAACGCGCGTTCAGAGACTAACTCCGCCCACAACTGCACCTCAAACAGACTCGCAAAAGTGGGAGATGCCCAGAGGCTTTTTAAGAGACTCCCAGTGGGTGTGAACAGACTTTGACTGACAGCTTGAAATATGAACAGCGAGCTTGGTGAATCATCTGAGTTTTGTGTTGGAGCGATCCTGGTCCTGACGTGAGATTTGCAGCTGAAGAAGCTGCACAGAACTAAGTCTTTGTTACTAGCATGTCAAGATTTCGTTTTATATTTACTGTACAAAACATACTGTATGTATTAAATCTTTTCTTTAGTCTACATAAGCACATGCGTTTATGACGCAATAAAAAACTACAATGATAAACTTGCCACAGGTATGAGTTTCGAACCAGCGCATCGTTGTACAAGTGGTGGCACATCGCACCACTCACTGATCAATCTGAGCCACATGACGCTGAGTCAGTGTGCAACGAGTGATCACTTTGCAGCAGCGGTGTCAGAGGGAGGAGTTTAGATAAACCATCTGGGGGCTCGTCTGCCGTGTCAACTCACTGTGACGTCAGCGTGAACTGAAAATGCACTGACAGCGTTTGCCCATCGGCAGTACAGCCGCTGTTTTTACACACATAACTGTAAAATGAGCGAGTTTGCACAAAAATGTCCAAAAAAGGCTGGAAACAGTAGATTATTAAATTTTGACCCCATATACACAGTTTGACAGTGAAAAAAGTTGATTCTGAGTTTAGTTTCTCGACCGGTGTTTTCAGAAAGAAACAAACTAAGGCTTTGAAAACAATCCTGAAACATTAAAACGTTATTAAAATAATCAATAACTAGAACATTGTGAGCTGTGGCAAAAATATTGATCCTGTTTCATATTCCATGACAAACATCTGGTGGAGAAAGCTGGTTTAAAATGTGTTTCTCAGATTCTTTCATAAGCCCAGGATAAGGCTTCAGCTGCACTCGGAGCTAGTTCAGATCAGGTCAAGACTCTGCACTGGCACTTCTACCTCCTGCTCTTCTTCTACCATGACAAGACCTGTACAGTGGGTAAAAAGTATTTGGACAGACTTCATTTGTGCTAGATGTCTGTCATTGTCATCACATGTAAACTTTAACTGTGAGAAACAGAATCTGAAGAGAGAAAAGCAACTTTAAACAAAGGCAGAGGTGCTTACGCCAGATTCCAGCTCTAGAGCTGATTTCCAGCTGTAATCCTGGGAGACATGTTTCTAGTGCTACGGCAAATCTCGTAAAGTTGGTTCCCAATCACTTTACGAAGAATAACAATCATGACAATTTTAGAAGCAAAAAACACCTTTTTAGTTTAATTTATAGAGGTTTGACGTCACTTTCCGCCACTGCGCATGTGTTATGCAGAAAGACCCGCTCTCCGTCTGTTTACATGGAGAAACTGCTTTGAATAAAACAACAAAACGAGAAGAAGAGCAGCCTGTAATCAGGTATGAACATGTCTGACAGACGTGTCTCCTGAAGCTTGAGAAACGTTTTCTCGCAGTTTTTTCCCCTCACTTGATTGTAACTTTCAGAATTTTTTGTTTCTTACAGATAAACTTTGTCAGTGACAACTGAGTTTCTTCGTCTTGTTTCCCTGATTGTGTCTATGAGGAAGAAATTAAAAAGGTATAATAGGGTGGGCGTGATTGACAAAAATGAATATCTCGATATTTTTTGGACAATTCGATAACGATATTCAGACAATTATTACGTCAATAGGCTGCGCTCAAGTTGAAGAATGCAACGTTGTCATGAATCTAGACCAGAGGTGGGCAATTATTTTCACCAAGAGCCAGATTCAAACCCTGAAAACTGATGGAGGCTGGTCCGTGGTCATTGGTGTAACAAATTATCATTTTTATGTGCACATTTTTTGTAAAACGGCTTTTTAATCCACTATTTTGACCAACTATTTCATGATAAATATTAGGGAAAACAAGCAAAGACACATCAATAAAAGAAGTAAAGAGTAAACTCTCAAAAGAGTGCTGGGGGCAGATTAAAACAGTCCAAGGACTGCACTGGCCCCAGGGCCGCTGTTTGCCAGGTTGTCTAGACGGTGAACAAGATTTCTGATTTTTGTACTTTGTCTTGAAATATCTAAAAGATCATTTAAAACTGTTTCAATCAGTGACTAGACCCGATCACTTTTTTATTATTACAAAAACTGACTGAACAGATTTATTTGGGCTGCAAACATCTGGTGACATATTATTGGTCTGGAAAATGCTGATGTCACATGAACAATGTGAAATGTTTGCAAAGGAATCACAGAAGTGCAGACATATTACATTTATATCCTAAGTTCAAAGTATTAGCATAATTTTCTCTATTTTCTATTCTTACAAGGTTCGTTTTGTGGCAATTTTAACTATTAACAATATACTCGATATCTTGAAAACCACATTCACGATATTATCTAAAATCGATATATTGCACAGCTCTAGGTATCTAGTATTTGGTCGTAACAAGCGTAGTTGTGAATAATTGCAAAATTGTGATATTTTATCTCACAATCACAATTAGGGCTGCAACAAACGATTATTTTGATAATCGATTAATCTGTCGATTATTGGATCGATTAATCGATTAATCGGATAAAAATGTCAAAATAATAAATATAGGTGTTTTGCATTTTATTAAATCTATTTATGCAAAAGACAACTTGTGTGCACTTAATGAACACACTGGGCTTTTCTTGAACAAAAAGGAAATACAAAAATAAAGTAGAATAACCAGATTTTGCTATCTAGCTGCTTCTTTTAATGAGGTTATTATAGGTCTGGGCAATGTGGCCAAAAGCATCTATAAAGAATGAGCATATTATATTAACTTGTTTTAAGTCATATTAAAACTAATAGGCTAATAAGTGTTGCTGCTGCATCTAATGCATAGGCCTGGCCTACTGTTATTAGCATTTGCATCTATTAGGCCCTGTTAAGATCATCATTATGATTTTGTTTCATATCTAAAAGTTTTAAGTTTGCGAGTGTTCACCTCTCACCCCTGTCACTCAACTCCGTCGTCATGGTTACTCACACACGGAGGGGAAAGGGGCGGGGCCTGCTGGTGCTGCTTTTTTGGTGAGAGGAGAGGAGGAGAGAGACGCTGTGGACGGCTTTTAACTTTATCAGAGAAAACCTTACAAAAGCACGCGCTGCAGCTCGTGTAACAGCAAAGACAAATCAAAAAGACGCTAGATTTGCGCGGATGTTTCTAGAAATCTACCGCGAGTCTAAAGCGCTGAAAGCGGCCGACTCACCCGCGGAGAAATAACAAACTCGTAACTTTATGAGATTAAGCTATACACCTCCGCCGACAGGTTACTCTCGGCTGTTATTGTGTGATTAAAAGGTCCGCTAAACAGGCGCAAGGGTTCTGTTCGTCTGTTCTTTGTGAGAGTCGCGAGGGAGAACTCTAAAGCCGCTGGATCACAGCGGACTGATAGTAAAAGTTTTTAGCCAACTAATCGATGACCAAATTCGTTGACAACTATTTTAATAATCGATTTTAATCGATTAAATCGATTAGTTGTTGCAGCCCTAATCACAATAATAACATTTTATATCGTGGCATTTGAGGTTGTGTGTCTTTTACAAATCACAAATGCAGGCGCCATTAAGACAAGCAACAAGTGGAAGATAGAAGAGTTTCTTAAAGAAGTACTAACAGGTCTGTAAGGCAGAATACTTGATGGTTCGTAGGTGTGTAGAGATAAACTGCTTCAATATCAAACAATGAGACTGTCTGTTTTCTATCTTCAGATTCTTTCTCTCACAGCTGAAGTGCACTTATGATGAAAATGACAAACCTCTCGCTCTCGCATATTTTGTACATCAGTGGTTGTCCAAACACTTTTTACTTGCTTTATCTGCTTTGTGCAACAACAACAGCAGCTCAAGGCTAATGTTCTCGACCCTAAACAATTATCAGAAGGTAAAGTAGCTCTTGTCAATCTGAGTATAAGAAAAACATTTAGAAAAACATGTTTGTACTTTGATAAGTCATGTTTACAAGTAAATAATCTGCAAAAACTCAGCTAGAAATACAGTTAGAGATCCATTTACTGTCTGCAAAGGAAATTACAAAGTGGATATAAACAAACCTAGACATGCAACAGTAAACATGCAGAAGAAACGTGGTGGTACTTTTCACATTAGATACAATTATTATAGTGAGATCAGTACTTTTCTCTTTAACTTGTGGCACTTCCGTTTCTGTGTGTGTTGTGTCTTTGTGTTTGGAAAGAAACAGCAGCACAGACTGTAGTGATGGCTTTAGTTTGGAGCAGCGTTCAGTGTGTTTAGCACCAGGTTTGGATGAAAAGCTGCAGCCCACATGACTCGGTTTTCTGCAGAGACACAGACAGCGCAGGGCCTACAGGTTTTATCACGTTATAAGAGAGGACAACTGTGATAGCGATAAAATAATTGACTTTACAGTGTTTCACCAAGGTTTATAGGCTTAGAAGGGTTGTTTGGATCATGTATTATTGCTACTAATTGGCTACTTTAACAATAATTTAATAAAATAAAAGTGGTATAGAGGGACTTTCCGCTCTACTGTGCATACTCCATGCAGAAAGAGCTGCTCTCCATCTGCTTAGCTGGGAAAACTTCTAAAACAACGAAACAGGACGAGAGCAGCTCTTTGGATCAGGTCTGAACTGATCTGACAGACGTCTCTCTCCTGAAGCTTGAAACAGTGTTTTTCTCGTTGTTTTTTAATTTAATGTAATGTTTAAAGGTCGTAGGGTTGAATTTTATTCAAAAATGTTGCGTTAGCAGCGTAGCTTTTGTTTTCTCACAGTGATAAACTCTTGTAGTTACTGACAACGGTGCTTTTTCGACTTGTTTCCTCTGTTTGTGTCTATGAGCGGCGGTTTATTCTGCCGTTGGATTCATCACCCGTGTTGATCAACAACAAAATCCCTCTACAGTTTTAATCGTTAAATTGTCACTCCTGTGTTCTTTGTGTAGATTTTTGTCGATATGCACAATGTGGTTGCTAAGTAACAGTTGTGGAATTACCTGTACATAATCATAAACATATTTGCTGGGCAAGAGACAATAATAAACTTCTTCAAGCCACAAAACTGTGTGAAAACAAGACTTTTCAGTTGGATTGACTCCATGGTCTGATTACTGTTTCAGTAAAAATATTTGAAAGTTTTGTCTGCATCACCCACACTTTGCTAGGGCAGCTCGATTATAGAAAAAGTATTTATTAAAACAATAAATATTTTATGTTAAATTTAGTGTGTTTATAAAGTTCTTTAAAGGGGCACTATGTAAGAAAAACAAACAAACAAAGTAATTTCCACTTTTGAACACCAGAGGGAGCCATTCACATGCATTTTGCCTATTAAGCATGCTGACATCTAGCGTCAATAATCCATATTCCGGCCCGTAATAAAACATTTCAAATACGTATAAATGTATCACAATTGATGTGGATTGGTTAACAGTGCTCTCTTACGTATTCATGTTGTAAAGAATAAATATGATTTAAATGTTTGTGGACTATATGTGATAATTAAAATTCCTCTCAATCTTACACAGTACAGCCCCTTTAAAATGACCAAAGTTTGGTTAAAAGAACTGATATATTTTCAGAAAACCAAATTCGACAATTATTTGTTTAGAAACAAAAGACAGGGCATCAGCGCAGCTTAAATAAAAAAAATGAACTGTTAAAATAAAAAAAGTGATGCATCTTATAGAAATGGTTTGATAAAAATGTATCAAAGAAAGTAATAAATGCACAGTGAGCACACTTAACTTCAATATGGGTTTTTCTTTGGCCGATGCAGATATCAATGACTGATTTTCAAGGCCACTTTTTCGATTTCAGTTTCAAAGGCATAGCTGGGGTGAGACAGCATAACCAAAAAAACCTTCAATCTAAACTATTATTCACCCTGGTAATGGTCTCTTTCACACAATGTAAAGACGCTCGATTGTATTTTGGCCAAAGAAACAGTCATTTACATTAATTTATAAAAACAAAAAAAAAAAAAAAAAAAAAAAAAAAAAAAAAAAAAAAAAAAAAAAAAAAAAATATTAAATTAATTTGTTCGGAATGACAAACAAAGAAGTACTTAGTAAAGCTTGTGCTGCAGCCAAAGTCATAGAACAAGAATACAACTTAAAGACATGTTTAATCAAAACTGAGACTGGAATGAACGGAGAGAGATAAAAGAAGTCCCACTGTTTCTCAGCCAAGACCAAATATCAGCCATATGTCAGCGATATGAGGATATACAAAAAGAAATCTAAATATTGGCTATAGGGATGCACCGATCCAGCTTTTTCAGGTTCCGATAACCGAAAAAAAAAAAAAAAAAAAAAAAAAAAAAAAAAAAAAAAAAAAAAAAAAAAAAAAAATCCCGATCCCAACTTAGAATTGCACATCTGCCGATACCCGATATCGCCGATACTTGTGTAAGGACAGAAATAGCTCTTTTTCCTTTTCAAAACATAAGACTTTTGATCATGAAGTGTTATTTATACCACAAGACAAAACTGAACAACTTAAGAAGAGAGAGAAAGAGAAGAGAGAAAGAGAGAGAGAAAAAGAAAGAGAATAAAGAGAGAGAGCGAGAGAGAGAAGAAGAGAGAAGAGAAGAGAGAGAGAAGAGAGAGAGAGAGAGAGAAGAGAGAAGAGAGAGAGAAAGAAGATGGAGAAATAGAGAGAAGAAAGAGAAATAGAAGAGAGAGAAAGAGAAGAGAGAGAGAGCGAGAGGAGAGAGAGAAGAGAAGAAAGAGAGATAGAAAGGGAAAGAGAAAGCGTGAGGAGAGAAAGAGAGAGAAAGAAGAAAGAAAGAAAGAAAGAAGAGAAGACAGAGTAGTAGAGAGAAGAGAGAATTAGAGAGAAGAAAGAGAGAAAGAAAGAGAAAGAAAGAGAAAGAGTGAGAAGAGAAAGAAAAAAAGGAGAGGAAAGAGAGAGAGAAAGAATAAAATGTCAAACATTATGAGACATTCTGGCTCAACATCAGCCTAAATCAGACTCATTATGTCCAATTAAACACAACTAGGATATCGGCTGAATCGATATCATGGAGCCGATACTCGATCCAGCAAAATTTCCTGGATCAGCACCGATATTCGATCCCAGTATCGGATCGGTGCATCTCTAATTGGCCCCAAAATATCAGCCAGCCAATATATCGGTCTATCTCTAATCATGTCCATAATCATGATTACTCAAATACAATAATCATAAATGAAACTGAAATGCAGTTACCGTAAATTCTGGACTACAGGCTGCTACTTTTCTTCACAAACTTTGAACTCTGCGGCTTCTACAACGAAGCAGCAAAATTATAGATTCTCATAAATGTACTATTAACAAGAGCGACCAATTTATGTACTGATCATTTTCTCATTTAAATCTAGTTGGTGCAGCTTATATTCAAATGCGCTCATTCATTATTTCAAATTACATGGCAGTTAAGTCTTACCTGGTGAAAAATCTGCGATGCCGAACCTCTTTGGCATGAGCTTGGGGTCCTGTCCGTCGTTCTGCCCGATCAGATCAGGCAGTTTGTCGGGCGCGCTCTGCCTCCGGCCCGCTTCCAGGACGTTCCGTAAGTCCTCGCTCCCGTAGCCCTCTTCTCCGTAATAAAACCCCGCCGCTTCCTCGTCCGGCGACAGCGGAGTGGCGTCGCAGCTCAACGACACGGTCAGGTTCAGGTTTAGTTCTTAAAGTGCGAGGTCTGACGGGCAAACTGAGCTCGCTTATGTCCTCGTCTTCTTCCGAGAGAGCGCTGTCGTGGTTCACATCGTGTTCGGGAATCGTGTAAGGAAATATGGCACTGGAGTAATCCGAATTCAACACGTCTTCAATCAAGTCCCTTTGCGCCAAATCTGCGTCGGATAAAGTTTGTAAAATGTGCAAACCTCCGTTGGCTACTTTCGCTTCGTCGTGCGACCAAGCGACGTCAGGTGAGCAGCGATTGTTCACGTCACCGTTTGGCAATTCGTGGAAAGCATCCGGGAACGGCGTATCCACGTGCGGGTCCCAGATTTCTCCGATAATATCGTCCAGCTCGGGGTCGGAGATTTTACCCGAGCATAAAGCGTCCAGACCCAGACCGCTCTCTCTTTCTCCTTCTCCGTCTCCGTGTCCCCTTCCTTCGCTCTCTTCCTCTGCCTCGCCGGGCTCTAAAAACCCGTTGAGGCCCGCGTGATCGCCGCAGATCTCCGAAATGACGCAGCTGCCCGCGAGCCGGTCCGTGAGCACTTGTCCAGATCCAGCATGACGTCTTTCCTAAAAAAGAGAGAAGATGTACTTAGAGTGGAATGTAAATAACTGGTTAGTTTTCCACAGGGTTATATGGAGATAAAGGTGGCATAAGCTTGAATTTTTGTGTTGTAAGTAACTAGTTGATTAGGATAGAAAGAATAAACACCCAATTAATCGATCAGTGTTTGTACAGATTATAATTGATGACTTTTCCATGATTTCTCCAAAACAAATCCTAACCTTTCCATAACCTCTTATTCACTCATACGTTTCAATCATTTAGCAGCTTTTGTTAATCGAGTAAGTCTGAAATACAACTATATGGGCTTTTAAACATTTCAGTTTCAAACAATATAGCAGAGGGTGTCAGTATTTTAGTTTAAAACTGTTTTTTCTCCGTCTTAACTCAACACGAGCGGAACTGTGTCAGAGCAAATTATCACCAACTTAGTTTTAAACTCAAAATATTTATGGACCTAACTGTACAAAACTTGATTGTTGATCAAAATTATAGTTTCAACTAACTTAGTGATCAGTTTATTGTTTATTTAACAATACAGCAATTCCAAAATCTATGATAGTGTTTTAGGAATCATCAGACAAAAGGTAATTACTTCAATGTCATTGCATTAGACATATATAAACATGTATTTTTATTGGAGAAAATAATGCAAAAGGGTTATTATTCTGAGAAGTAACATTTTATGAATTAAGAACATCTTGAGCAGATTTTATTGCTAAATGAAAAGATCAGCATGTGGAATATGATCTTTTCTATGAAGAATAAAACACATTGTGTTCTTTGTTAAAATAACACTTTTACCTTGAAATAAGAAAAGTATGTCACCTGTATTAAAGGTTGGGGGTAACTAACTTTTTAGTTGTAAACTAGTAAACTTTGGGGTTTTCACTAAAATGCAACACTTTGTCAGAGAATTATATTACTGTGTAATGTCTGAATTGAATAATAAGAGTTTAGTTCTAATAGGAGTGACTGCAGTGTTCTGATTGGCTGAGCTTGGTGGTCTTCTCCAGTTTCACTTTTTGTTTGTAAACGACGTTTATTGACCACAATTGCAGCAAAATGAATTCGCTGCATATATATTAACCATGTGTCAAAAGATTTATGAGAGGAAGATATCAGATTTAAATTTTAACATAAATTATGTTTGCATTGCAAACTCAGCTACCCACTTGTAAATTTTATGACAAGCAAAATCTGCTCAGCTTGATTAAAACAATATTACTTGGCTACATAATTTTCAACAGTATTTGATCAATTTCATTAAAATCTCATATTGACCAGCCTTTGGGAATAACAATAAATCCTTTAGCCTAATAAAAAGAAATAATTGGAATCGTTAGTTGCAGCTTAAAGGTGCCTGCACAACTTTTTGGACAAAAACTAACTTGAATAAATGCACTTTTTTTGTCATTTAGTTGCCTTTGTTGCACAAATAAATAATAAAAATCTGCGTTTTTACTTTGAGTGAGCTTGCATGGCCACAAAATAGTCTATTATTTGGCTTGGAGGAGCCAAATAATAGCTGATTTTTTTTTTTTTTTTCAGAATATGGCATACAATGTATGAATGTATCTCCATTCTGAAAGTCCAAAGTATAGTTTCAACTTTCTATGCTACTGAATTGTGTAGATGACTTTTCATCTCCAGAAAGATATACAATGCACCTTTAAATACAGGCTTACTGAAATAAATATTATTTTTTTTACATCTGTTTGCTTCAATTCTATCAATTAATAGTTTAAATCTCTTCTATTTATATATTTATTTTTTCCAAAGCTGCAGTGCTAGTACTTCAACTCATTTTGTTTCACTTCTGCTTCCACTTAATCATAAGCTAACAGTTACTTTGCCTGTGTCCCTCTGCACTGGTCAGACAGACTAGATCATAACTGTTAGATACATTTATAAACTCAGACTGCAGATGTGCGCCTGTCCCGCTTCCCTTTACCTCTTCTCCTCCCAGTCCGACCCTTCGTGGAGCAGCTCGGCCGCGGTGTTCACATCCAGGCCGCTCCCGGAGGTCGCGCAGAGCTGACCCTTCCCCGCTCCCTGACCTGCGCCTCTCCGCCGCTGTTACTGCTGCTGACACCGGGTCGGTACGCTGCCTCCTTCCGTCCGTCCCCGCCGCCTATCGCCTCTTCTTCATTCTCGTTAAAATCCACGCTAACCGGTCCTCCTCCTGCTGCCGCTGCGACCTCCCGTCTCCATGGCCGCTTCAATCCGCCGAACGAGCCTCGACCGCGGGCCTGGAATGCGCCAGCGAGTCGCTCTTCTTCGGCCGAGCTCCGCAGGTTTTGTTGTTCTTGGGCGAAGGGGCTACCATTTTTTCCTCCTCTTTGGCACGGGCTGGTTCGGCGCTACCTGACACTCTTCGGGAATAGCATGTGTTTAGTTAAAGTCGTTAAGATGATGCTTTTTTCCCCGTGAGCCGAGGAGGTGTTAAATCCCCCGGAATATTTAGCTCGGAGCGGCGGCGGCGGCGGTGGCGTCCCGGTTGCCACAGTCCAGCGCCATCTTGAAAATAACCCAACATGACGTCAGGAGCCCCCCCCTCGCTCGTGCGGCTGTTGTTGTGGTCTGCAGCGAGAGCACAGCGACGTCCTCTGGTTGTACTGCGTTAAAGAGACCCTTGCTTTTTTTTTCCTCCAAATGTAGGACTACTAGTTATATTGTAAATTTGAAGTCGACCCATGTACCTTTTGTAATTTGTCAAATGAAACAATTAATCGTCTTTTCTATGAATGTCTCTATTCACGTGAATTTTGGAAGTATGTTTGGAATTTGATTAATCTACAAATTGAAATTCCTCATTTTACTATTTCAGATGTGTTTTTCGTTGTTGTTTTTTATTGGACAATGGGCTGTGTGCATGGAACTTCGGTTGGCTTGTGTACGTTCAAAAATGCTACTTCTGTACATACGACCACTTCCTGTTAGCGTCAGCATTTAGACACAAAAACGTCTCTTTTAAACATACAAGTGTCTTCTGGTGAAGTATTATTATAAATATTTTCTGTAACATTCACCACAACTATCTGATCTAAAGAGATTTATTTGTTTTAAACTGATGTAACGAAACGTCGATGAAAAGCATTGCACAGGAAGTGGTTGTGTGTACAGGATGTAGTATTTTGAACGTACGCAAGCCAACTGCACAGAGCCAATTAGAGGTTATGCACTGACACCAAAAATGCTTAGCAACATTTAGAATGAGTGGCATTTCTTCATTGTAGTTCTTTGTTGTCGTGGCAACTGCTTGTCTGCTAACAACAGTTGGTGATTTAGGACATTTTAACTGCAACAAACGAACTCAAAAACATATTTTTTTAAGAAGAAAAATGTAAGTTCAACTGTGTGATTTCAATGTGAAACTAAAGTCTTGTTGTTTATCTGCTTGTTTATCTCTGTTTACATGTCAGTTACAAACCCAGTGCTCAGTAGACTTGTGGTGGGTTGAATAATGTTCTCAAACTGTAACGTGTTAGTTTATTTTTTTCTGTTTTAGCTGGTTTATTGAACTCTTACAAGAGAATGTGTCCTTTTCTCTCCATTAACCTCTCTCAGCATGAACATTTAGAATGCTGTCATGTCACCTGCAAAAACCTCTATTGGGAGAATAAGACATGAGAGGAGTCAGATAATTTTCTGGCCTGTTTGATACAATCTCCTCAAATATCTGTGTAAAGATGGATATTTTTCATTCCCATAACTTTGAGCCCTGTCCGCACCAATGACAAAACCATACTTTTGTTAATAAGATTATTTTTGATCCAAGAGTTACACAGTGCACCTTTGATATTCAGTTGTATATATAGTAGCAGAGTGGTTAGAGCTCTGCTTCCCAATAAGGAGATGGTAGTTTCGACTCCTGAGACTGGCGACATCTCACCATCTCTCTGGTGGAGTTGCATGTTCTCCCTGTGTCATTGTGTTTTTTTTTTTTTTTTTTTTTTTCGAGTGCTCTGGTTTCCTCTCACCTCCAAAAGTTAGCTACTGTCCAGGGTGTTTCCCCGTCTAAAGCCCAAAGTCACTGGGATAGGCTCCAGTCACCCACAAAGAGAACAAGCGGTAGAATATGAAGGAATAGTTGATTAAAGACACTGGAAAAGCTGAACGTTTCATCACAATAAAAAAGAACGAGTGTAACATGATGCCAATCTGTCTTATTTCTTCGGACAGATAAATATTTCGACTGTACAAGCGTATTTACAATAATTACACACATCATGTCTGCACACAGATAGTTCAAAGACTTTAAATTACTCATAAAACACTACATAGCTACAAAGAACCTCATCTGAGAAGGCACAGAGGCAGTTTGTAAGCTGAGGTCGAGCTGGCGTCCCATTGGTCCACGAGAAGAAGGTGCAAAGTGGTATTACTAAAGATGGGACAAGATCTAGTTTCACAAAATCTGTAGACGATGATGTGGTGAGGCTGCATTTGGGTAAACATGGCTAAAAACAAAGGCTGAAAATGTGAACAGTATCAAAATTTGGTCAAACTATCATCTCGTCTTGTTCTTAAGGCCACAATCTTGTGAAAATTATCGTGTCCCACCTTCACAATGTATAATGTCCATTTTAAAGGCCTTGTACCTGAATAAAAATAACAATAAGAAACTAACTTATAATGAGTTTGCACCAGTAGATTTATTATCAAAGCATGTATTGAGTTGAAAATTTGTTCAGAGTATTCCAAGTATGTCTAATAATACCCAGATTTCAGCTTTCATGCGGCCCACATCCAGTTGTGAATTACGGTTCTAAAGTGAGACAAATCTGGCAGCTGCATCTCATACTACTGACATGCCACTTGCCGTACCGGATGTGTGTCACCTGTGCCAGACTCCAGCCGGATCCGGCCCACATTGGTCTGCTATGGGTATTAGTAGGGCTGGAATAATGTTGTTTTACAGTAAATTCTCACACAATTTCTGTTGTAATTACAGTTTTGTTTTTTGCAAAAACATGTATTGCAATACTGTAATTTCCAGACAATCAAATATCGTGAATGAAATTAAATTGTGAATTTAAAAATGTAAATTTAAATTTAAAAACTTATAAGAATTTAAATTGTGATAATTTCCCCCACATTACTCAGCACTAATTTGCAATAAAAATGTTCTTTGTTTATGTAATTATTTATTATGGCTAAATATAGCAATACTTATTGATATAGAATAATATCAATAAGTAAGCAATATCAGTCTTGCAAAATATTGAAATTGCAATCCATATTGTATTGATATGATAAATAGTTTCTATTATGTAGCACTTTTCCACCTTACAAGGCACTCAAAGCACTTTACAACTCATCCAGTGTTACAGACACTGAGGCAAGTTGGGTTAAAGTCTTCTGTAAATTAAAGAAGTTCTGGTCCGATTTTAAACTTGATGTGTCCGTCTACAAGTTCAGGAGGCATGGCCTGAGTAAGGATTTTGGTAAGAGATGCTGTGGTTGTGGTTTCTCTCCTTCAGTCTGTGCGTCACTGCGACTCTGTTACAACTGTTTGTCAGGAGCCTTGTGACAACGACTCTTAAAATGTCAAATAAAGAAGAATCTTCGCCTTATCATCTGTAAATAAATGTAACGCTTGTGCTCGTAGTCAAAGTGCGGGATTCTTTTTATGAGCATTACGCAGCTTCAACACACCTGCTTCTTAAATGATGTGAGAAGCACCTATACTCGACTATAGAACACTTAAAACTTTTTCATTTGACGCCCACACTGCATCAGTGTAACAGCTCCTCCGCTCTCCTGTGACCTTTATAAACCTGCTTTAATCCACTGGCGTTTCATCATTGTTGTTGTCGTTCTTAATAACCAGCTCAAAATAATAGAGCATTTTGTTCCTATTATTGAGAGAATGATTTTGTTATTGTTTTTAGCATGTGCTGTTTACCAGGCGCGCTGACCTGACATGCTGCTGACATCTAATAACAAATCGTAGAAACAAGTTGAGCCAGCACTGTTAGCTAACTACAAGAGTTTTTCACTGTGCGAAAACAAAAGTTATGCTGCTAATCAACATTTGTGAATGAAATTCGACCCTACAACCCATAAACGTTACATTCACGTGAGTGAAAAAAACTGCAAGAAAAACAGTCTCAAGCTTCAGGAGAGAGACGTCTGCCAGACCGGTTCAGACCTGATTAAAACAGCTGCTCTTGTCCTGTTCTGTTTTAATCAAAGAAGTTTCCCCAGCTAACTAGATAAACAGCTGCTCTTTCTGCAAGGAGCATGGGCAGTAGAGCGGAAAGAGACGTTGACCGATAATCCCTCTTTAGTAGGAGCAAATATCAATGTCGATCCATAACAGTGAGCCAAAATTGTGGCTGGGTCTTTAATAGAGGTAATTAAACTGATTGGTGTTGATCAGTGTTTGAAATTTCATTCACTCAAAGTTGTTCAGTTGTTACTTGTTGTAATTAACAAATAACATAAATAATATGAATGTTTAAAATACAGTGAGATGTAATACTCATTGGTAAAAATAACTATGTTTTGAGGAAGCCACTGCAATGACATAAGTTGATAAAAATTATGTTACAGAGGCTTCTAAACACATCGCGGTGTTTAGAAGCACATTCTTAGGCTAAGAATGCATCAGGTAAGAGAGTAAGAGAGCGTGACTATTGCAAAACACTGTAAATTAAATTGTTGTATTTGTATATAAAAAAAAAATCAAGTACAGCGCCTTTAAGCTATTTCCAAATGATTTCCCAAAATTTCAAAGACTGAAGTTAATAGACAGTAAAAAGTGTTGTAATAATGTACATTTTTTACACCAATGATTGTGATTCGGCCTCGGGGAAAAATAATTGCCCTGGTTTTGACCCATTAACTTTTTCCATTGCAACAAAAACTACATTAAAACAACATTAATTCAGCTGCTCTCCACTTGACTGAAATAACATTGGCCTGTAGAATGTGCTGTTGCGTGGACAGAACCTATAGCACAGATAACGCTACTGATGCTAAAACTGGCCTAAACCGGACACCATAATCTGTCACAAGATGTAAGAAATATGTAAACTTGTATTGGTCCGTGTTGAATTTGATCTTTTTTGCTACAGTAAAACGCTGTCGTCAAAGGAATGTACTGACTGGAGGTACTGGAGGTTTATGGTCAGTTTAAAGCCGATAAACTCCACATGGGTTTCCGTGGAGCTGTAGGGAATGTTTGAGTTCAAACCACTTGGAATGTTCAGGGATGTTTCAGTAGTTTCTCCTGCTGTTCACGACTCTTCACAATTTATCTTCATACAAAAGAGGCTGGAAAAACAAAGAATACATATTTAATGTCAGTACGTAAGATCAGAAACAACTGTCTTTGGGTTCTTCAGTTATTTTATTCATAGTGTGTATATCATGTTATTAGTTTTTGCACATTATTAGGAGACTAGACGTGTACACAGTGTTTGGTGCTGCTCTGTTAACTAATGGGGCGTTTCCTCTAGCTCAACTTGGCCTAGTCTTCCCTACTTCCCTCCCCTGTTTCTCTGGGATCAGGTACTTTCTTAGTTCCTGCTTGGCTTGGTTAGAGCCAGGGCCAAACAAGGACTAAAAGTACCTAAACTGTTCTAAGGGCACGTTTCCACTAGCCCTACTTAAAAGGGCACAACCAGGATATTGGCTGGATTAATATTATGTGAATGATACCATATTTTTAGGTGAATGTTAATTTTAGCTTAGAATTTTATTTTAGAATTTCCACTCACAAAAATGTCATCACATTTGCCACAGCAACAGAACCCACACTTTTTATAGTCATTATTAGGAAGTCTGAAAAGGAGAGACAGCTAAAATTCATGATGGCTGCCTTATGCTTTACATGTAGAGCAGCTGTTGCAAATCTAACACTGCAGGGGGCAGTGTTGCACTTTACTAATTGCCTTGGTTTCAGTGGAAGTCACGTGAGGAAACTGTGTTCATACTTGGTTCATACAAGAACAATCACTGTATGAAGCTTAGGGGATTAACGCACCTGCCGTTATTATGACAGGTGTTTCCAGCTGTTCCTGTCCAATTTCGATTGTTATTACTATAAGCAATTCATAAGCTGTGCAAATACATTTTTAAGTCAGATAACCTGTAGTTTAATGGGTCCAATTAAACTACAGAACAATCTTCAGTCAGGGCGTTTACATGGAGGCCTGGAAAACTGGATAACTAGCCTTGTCCAATTTAAACCAGTTCTCTAAAACACATGTAAACCCGGACAGACCGACTGAGGAGCTGTAATACGTTTTTCGGAAACCAATGAGCACATGTGGTCCCAACCAACTGTAGTCTGATTTCAGTCTGCAGCTGGATCAATTTAACTGAGCATGCTCATAATAACCACTGCCACCTCTACATTCCAACAATAAAGTTAACATTTTTACAACAAAAAAGCGCCCTGCACAAAGCGCACACAAACTTATGTTTAACTACATGTTTAACACAGTCCTACATGTCTCAGAAAGATTAATGTGTTTCAGGCAATATTACAAACACTAGTTAATAATAAACAATATTTAGGTAAATGAACATAATGCAGTCTGATTCATGGAGCAGTGAATCTGATACAGCAGCACGTGTCTCTCCAGGGTAATCAGTTTACAATCTCACATGTAAACTGGAGCAGAACTGGTCCAATCGCTTTGAGGAGAAAACCAAACAGAGTTCGTTTGTTTAACCATGGCTGATTCTCTGACCATATAAACGCACTAATTGTCTCTATATTAGAACAGACTGATCCCTGCTAACTCTGTCTGCTTCACATAGTGCTGCAAAAAAATAATTTTGCTTTACATCTATATAAATGATATAACTATATAATACAAGTCTTATGTTTGTCTAAATGTATTCAAATTTGTTAAATATAGTTTAATAAAACTAGATATATAAAACACATTATTTTAGGAATGGGGGGGGGGGGGGGGGGGGGGGACCTCATCGTTACCTTAGTCTCCAGGACCCTGTGTGGAGCGGGCCGGTCCAGCTCCTCCAGGGTCTCTGCTGCAGGCTGGTTCAGTGTCTCTGGAGCAGCAGACCCAAGCAGCCTGCACTCAGACCACTCAGACAGAAGACGGTGAAGGGCATGGACTGGTGCACGGCTCGCTGAAACACACAAACAAACTACAGATGAACCGCGAGTGACTTTTTAAGAAACAAAAACATGCTTGACAAAGACTCAAAAGTAAAATATTCAGCATTATTTGCATAGTTCATACTTTTTAAACCTGCTTTTACATGTTTACAAGTTTCATATTTTAAGGCTTGGTTTAAGGCCTGGGGTTAATGTAGCTCTCAGATCAATGTTTATTGAGTTTTGCTGCTGATTTGGCATAAATGCTGGAGCTACAGTAGTCTTTCACCACTCAAGTGATTCATTTATATTTAAAAAGCACTTTTCAGCAAAACAAAGATTGAAATGTGGTCACTGAAAGACTGACTAAAGCATAATAGAGAAAATATAAATTGCTCTAAAATGAATAGAATGTTTTAGTTGTGTTATTTAAAATGTATATACTGTAGACAGGGTCAGACACAAAGCACTTGTATGAAACAGAAAAACAATGTTTAACAATTGTATCTACAGTTGGAAAAAGGGGTAGGATTTGCATATGTTGCACTTGTTTTGAATACAACTGCTGCACTGTGCAACTTTCTGGAAGTGAAAAGTAAATTACACACTTCACTAGAATTAGAAAGCTAAAACCATACTCTGAAAGGGTCTAAATACATTTAAGCCATACTGCCAAAGAAATACAGCTACACGAACCACCTTTCTATAGAAACAACATGAGCGGGCCTCCTTCAGTACAAATAACAGTTCATATTGTGGTCATGCAAGCCTGATCGAAACAAAGATGCAAATTTTTATTTTTTATTTAGTGCAACAAAGAAATCTAAATAACAAAAGATGGTTTTATTCAAGTCTAATTTGGCCAAAAAGTTACACAGTGCACCTGTAATCCAAAAGCAGTCCCTTTTTTTTTTTAATTTGGAAATCTTCTACTACCCAACTTTTTCCAGTTGCGTCCCCAAAGACGTAGGCATTCTCACCCCTAAACACAAAATGTAGGCTAACTACAAATAACTGGTACCAACAAATAGGAATCTACATCTATGAAAGGTGTCAAACCTTGTTTAAGATATAAATCTTTAATTTTCACATATCATCAGAGGACCCCCTCATTTTGTGACCCCCCAGGTTGAGATCCACTTGTCTCCTTGTGACCATTATTAAAATACACAAAGACATTATAAATAATATGGCTCCTCTGCCTCTCAAAAGGTTTGCCTCAATGAGCTCTGAACAGATGACCAACATGGTCCACATGTCACAGTCAGTATGGAATACCCAAAAGAAAGACTGCACTTGGCCAATCAGATTTCTCATTCAAAGCAACAACAGAATGAAATAAATCAGGCTACCGATACAATTAAAGCTATGTAAAGACTACAAAATGTTTTATTATGAATTGAAAAAAAACATTTAATAACCAATCAGACGTGTAACCATTGGTAAGCTGGTTTTAAAATGCAAATGCATATAGACTGTACTTTGTTTTATGCTGTGTGTGCCTTGTGTTTTTGTCTGTCTCAGGGACTGCAGATGGAAATGAGCTCTTAGACCTAGCACTATAATCTGGTACCAAGCATCTCTTCAATATTTTTTGTTTAATTAATGCTCCTGTTCATGGTCCCTGTCAAATAAACTAAATAAACTAAACTAAGACATTTCATTGTCCAAAATGACCCTACTCTCTCTGTACATATTTAACTGTAAAAATGTTTGTTTTGTTTTTTTTTTCCATCAGTTTTTATGCTGTTAACCCTTGTGTCCCGTTAGAAAAAAGTTCCTAATCTCCTGTTAGCGCCCTTTTACTCCACTTTTTTTGACGGCTGTAAAATTAAAGTAAAATATATTTTTTTCAAACTTTTTTGCTTAAATCTGTTAATCCACTTCTGTTCTGACTAAAAATACCAAGTTTGAAACAAATCCTCAGTGTTTTAATATTTGTACAGACTGTAAAAAAGTTGATTTTCAGAGGAGGTGAAAATGTGACACAAAATGGCCCATTTTTCATATAAAATGAAAATATAATCTGGATTTTTTTGGACCTTTTATTACAGCCTTGGCATGTTCAAAATGAGTCCCGACTTTGACTTTGGTGATTTTGTAGTTTTTGTGCAGAAGCAGTTAACAGTATTTTCTTCCTCTTGTTCTGTTAGCGCCATTTTTTCCCCCATTGACTTCCATTATAAACACTTTTTTTTACTGCTCTGAAAATCCACTATAAAAGTATGATTTTCCAAACTTTTATATTTGTTCCTTTTCAGAAGAAGTGAAATAAGTCATTTTAGACTTGGTGATGAATTATGTGTATTTACCATTGAAACAGGCCTGAAAAGAGTAAGACACAGTTTCCCCATGTAAACCTATGAGACATATAGGACAGCATGGACCTGCATATATGGATTAGACATGTTTGGATTTAGGAGGCTCCTGGGGGCGTGGCCTAACCTGGGCGGGGTGGAGGTGTGTGGGGGGCCACCGGGGGGTGTTGGGGAGTATGTGTGTGAAGTTTGGTGTATGTGCATATAATGGTGTATAGAATAGAGCTGTTCAAAGACAGCTTTTCCTATTGTAATAAGGACACTACATTCAAATATGCATTTTGTTCAAAATTCACGCACATACTCCCCAACACCCCCAGTGCCCCCCACACACCTACACCCTGCCCCAGGTGAGGCCACGCCCCAGGAGCCTCCTAAACACAAACATGTCCTGTCTCCTGGTGGCTCCATAGGTTTACATGGGGAAACTGTGCCTTTCTATTCACAGGCCTGTTTCAATGGGAAATAAACACATTTCATCTAAAAGTCTAAAAATGACTTATTTCACTTCTTATGAAAAGGAACAAACACTAAAGTTTGTAAAATCATACTTTTATAGTGGATTTTCAGAGCAGTAAAAAAAAGTGTTTATAATGGAAGTCAATGGGGGAAAAAATGGCGCTAACAGAACAAGAGGAAGAAAATACTGTTAACTGCTTCTGCACAAAAACTACAAATACATCAAAGTCAAAGTCAGGACTCATTTTTAACATGCCTAAGGCTGGAATAAAAGGTCCAAAAAAATTCAGATTATATTTTCATTTTATATGAAAAATGGTCCATTTTGTGTCACATTTTCACCTCCTCTGAAAATCAGCTTTTATATAAGTCTGTATAAATATTAAAACACTGAGGATTTGTTTCAAATTTGGTATTTTTAGTCAGAACAGAAGTGGATTAACAGATTTAAGCAAAAAAAGTTTGAAAAATAAACATTTTACTATATTTTTACAGCCGTCAAAAACAAGTGGAGTAAAAGGGCTCTAACAGAACATAAGGACAGTACATGTGTAAATAACAAGACTATGGGTTTGGCAAAACTACAAGTTGATTTTTTGAAAATATGACTCGATCTAAGGTTTGCAACAAGAAATCATTGAAATATCTCCATAACTGTACCAATGGTGGACACATTAAAAATGAAAAGTGCCAAAAAATGGAGTAAAACTCCCCAACGGGACACAAGGGTTAACCTTGATCAAAATGAGTTGCAAAGACTTGTAACAGTAATAATAAAAATGCATACACTGTGGACAGTTTAACTTTGGCCAGTAGAAACCAGGCTGCCACAGATTGGCCTGTTGCCCTGTCAATCAAACTCACTGACCTAGTAAACAGGGAAGGAGGCAGTGGCTCTGGGCAGTGACACATGTTCAGCTTCAAAACACAAGTTACTCTAGACTAACTTTAACAAAAAATCAGGATGAGCTCATTTTACTTGAGTTGGAGTAATGTTCTATATTCTGTGCTGACCTGTGTTCCTTTTTAAAAACTGCAATAATTGGGACTTTCTTCATGGTTGCTATTAATACTTTCTGTTACCGAAAGCAAGACTTGACACTTGCTAAGTTTTAAAATAGTTCAGAAATCTTAGGAAATTCCACATGACAAATTAGCCCCACAGTGCTGGAACTTCCTCTTCTTAGAAACCTTCACCAGTAGATGTCTCTGTCCCCTCTGCTTTTCCTCCAGCCTGGTTTAGCCGAGGTAAATGGGTCTGTAACTTACTTAAAAGCTTTTCTGCATTTGTCAATCTGTGTCACGCCTAGGCCAAGGTCAGCTCTGCCGTTAAAGCTGATTTACAAAGAATGACAGCACAAGTTTACCGGCGACCAACATCCCGGTTATGACGAGGATCTGACGCTTTGGGGTGTGTCTGTCTCCATGGAAAATAGCGTTTATT
This sequence comes from Mugilogobius chulae, assembly GCA_038363315.1. Classification (NCBI taxonomy): domain Eukaryota; kingdom Metazoa; phylum Chordata; class Actinopteri; order Gobiiformes; family Gobiidae; genus Mugilogobius; species Mugilogobius chulae. Next base: position 5,370,555 of record CM076407.1, read on the forward strand.
AAAGCATATTTTGAGACTACAGAGTGACAGATACATTTACCAGTATTACCCAGCAGTTTATTGGGTTGTGCCACAGTTGTTTTGTTTACTTTTTATGCATTTTTACAATTCCTAAGTTGAGCAAACCTGACAAGAAACATGCTGGTGCCATTGGTGTTATTGGGATGTTTTTTTTATATTATTTTTAAATTATTGCTAGAGGACAAAGTTAGAGCTCATGAAACTGCATTTTCCCATTTTTGAGCAAGAACAACAGTGAGATTAAATGAATGAAAGATGAATAGGTTTAACACAGGCCTATTCAACTTGCGGCCAGATGCCCTACAAAAATCTGATCCGGCCCCCAATTCACTTTTTAAATATTACAAAAAATGTATTTTTGTTTGTAGATTTATGTCTAGCTTATTTCTAAGGAAAAAGTGGTCAACCTAAATTTCTTACGGTGTCAATAAGCGATTGATTTCATTATATTTTACTGTCTGAAAATAAGATTTGCCTTGTTTCAATTCCAATTGCATTTTTTTGACAGTGACAAAATGCTGTATTTTTCATATTTTAGCAACAACACCCTTTGCTCTTGTTCTAGTTGCAGATAGTGTTTTTTAGACAGTTAAAATATGCTCAAATAAAGATAAATATGACTTCATTTAAGCATTTATTCACTCATTATAAAGTCAAAGACAGTGTATTCCTTGGACTTGATTAGGTCCTGTTTCAGTCCTGGTTTGATTCTGTTTTAGACCTTGTTTGGTTCTGGTTTAGACCTTGTATGGTTCTAGGTTAGATCTGGCTTAATGCTGAGAAACTCCAAGTTCAGATTTGATTATTACTGACAATAAAAACAGACAGCAGCATTAGTTATTATCACTGTAGAGACAAATAGTTCTCTGAATATTTGGCAAAACCTCATGTCAAAAGTGACTACCTAGTCCAAAAGCCATTGTTCTTGATACAATATAGTTGGCGATATACCTATGCTATATAGTGTTTAACTTTGTTATATTTGTGTGTTTCGGGCTATTTTAGTTACAGTGTAAGTCCCCCTTTCAAACGCCATGTTTTACTTCTTTCATTATTTGTGTTTTAGCCTCTGCAGAGCCTCCACTGTCTGGGCATAGGTTGCTTTTGTTCAAGATTTTAGAGAAATCAGGAACATCGGGCTTCTTTATTTAGAATGTTGCTTTTGAGTTTTGACTGTCATGGGTTGTGAATTTCTGTTTGTCACGATTGGAAAAATCAGCTGTGATGCATGTGCATCACAGCATGTGCAATTATATCCCGATATTCTAAAGTAATAAGTAAGTTTCGAGTCATTCCATCCAAGTTACAAGTAAGTCCAAGTCAGCAGGTCATCAGGGTCAAGTAAGTCAAGTCAAGTTGTTGTATTGACATCAAGTCATGCAAATCATACACCTATAAACAAATACATAAAAATAAAAAAACATGATTTGAATGAACATTAGGAGGCACTATGGCTTTTTAAAACGGAAGAACACATTTGCACTCTGACCTACTTTTAGTTAAAATTTTTGACAAGCCTTACTCCATCTGAAATAAGGAAAAAAAGGGCCAATATTATATATAATTTTATTTTATCAACATGTTTTAGCAGAATAAAACTCATTTAAAATGTAATATAACAGACACGCTTAACAAATCCCAGCACCTCTTCGTAGGCCTAAAACTCTTGGGGGGAGCATTTGGCCCCAGGGTTCGAGTTTCGGCACCACATTTATAATAAATAGAAATATATTTAATATTCAAATTGTCACAAAAAAACTTGAACTATGTACATTTTCATTGTTTGTGTCAAGTCCAAGTCATATTAAGTCATTAGTCTCAAGTCAAGTCTTAAGTCAGAAGTCGAGTCAAGACTTTTGGGATCATAAGCAAAGTAACTCACAAGTCATGAAAAGTGTTAAATGGGTCAAGTCAGTCTCCCACCTCTCGATTAGCCATTGATTACAATTTTGTCAACTCTTTTGCAAATAAACTAAAATAATGAAGTGTGGCTACTTTAACAAACTGTGAAAAAAGGAAAGTATCTACACTAAGTCCTCGTCACATCAATAGTCTATACGTGCACTGATATTTTGCCTAGCACAGCTTCAGAACACAATGTATCGAGTTACAAATGATTGGAAAAACTCACAAACTTAGTTCAGTAGCAAAGTGTCAATTGGATTAATGCTATCGCTAACTGGATTACACTTAATGTGTGCCAGGCACATCTTTACGGACGCAACACATGCAAACAATCTGGAGCACTCACGATGAATGTAAATAAACTATTCAACAGCAAAATTAACAATATACTGTATACTGACAAGAAAATAAAACATAGCTTCAAATGGAATTTTAATTAATTAATTTAAGCCACTTGTATCCACATATTTTCATGAGACACCGTAGTAAAGCTTCTCAATATATTGAATTTCGACCTATAAAAGGTCTCAGTCTTGTCTCGGTCCTCAGTGGCCTTGGTCTCGGAAAGGTCTTGGTATCGATTACTGCAGTCTTGACTACTGCACTAAAAAAGACCAAAATTAAGAATTGATCAAAACCAAATTGAACATATAATCTAGTAATGTTTGTGTGGTGAATAACTAAAAGTAACTAATATTGTGGACCGGAGAGAAAACCATTAATAACAGTTACTGTATTTAATTTAACATATTATTGCATTTTTCTAATTTTGACTTGTAGTGCATTCCAGTGGTACTCTTGTAACTTGTAAATTCCCATTGGAACAGCCCTGCAACTCGGAGTTCCTATTCAGATACTTACAGATTTTCAGAGTCTGAGCTATGGAACATGGCAGCTTCCTGCGCCGCTTACGCACTTCTGTCATTATTAAAGCGCAGTTATGTGCTGCAATGCTAATGTTATTAATGGCTACACAGAACTATTGTGAACAGGAAAAAAGGACACATTTAAGGAAGGCCCTCTTTATTAAATATATTTGGAAATGTATATCCATAAGAAGCCTGACGTAAACACAAATATCAGTCTTTTTATATAAACTTAGTCAATGTCAAAACTGGAACCATTATATATCGACCATCCCTCAGTTCTATAAACTAAAAAAACTTAATTTTGGGTCTTAAAATTGGCACAGTTACTTTTAGTTACTTTTCTTTTGTTCTTACGATTATATTGTGACTCACAATTCGATTAACCCTAATAATCTTGACATGTAACAGCAAATTTCGAATTGATAAACTGACATAAAGACATCTATAATTTGACTGTTTTGGGCAAGTTCCAAGTTATTTGTTACTTGATTGGCTTATTACTTACTTACAGGAAGTCATCTGGGCTTTAAATGAAAACTGGCCTAAATCTATTCATATAATTTCTTATATTCATTCATATAAGTTAGTTTCAAACAGACTGCTGGCTATTCACTGCAGTGTCTGGCCTCGAAACTCTCCCTAGTTGTTTTGAAGCTTATATAGTCCACATGCTTGTTGGTTTGTTTGTGGGTTATGTAGTCCACACGTTTGTTTGTTTGTTTGTTTGTTTGTAGGTTATGTAGTCCACACGTTTGTTGGTTTGTAGGTTATGTAGTCCACACGTTTGTTTGTTTGTTTGTTTGTTTGTTTGTAGGTTATGTAGTCCACACGTTTGTTGGTTTGTAGGTTATGTAGTCCACACGTTTGTTTGTTTGTAGGTTATGTAGTCCACACGTTTGTTTGTTTGTTTGTTTGTTTGTTTGTAGGTTATGTAGTCCACACGTTTGTTGGTTTGTAGGTTATGTAGTCCACACGTTTGTTGGTTTGTAGGTTATGTAGTCCACACGTTTGTTTGTTTGTTTGTAGGTTATGTAGTCCACACGTTTGTTGGTTTGTAGGTTATGTAGTCCACACGTTTGTTTGTTTGTGGGTTATGTAGTCTACACATGTGTTTGTTTGTAGGTTATGTAGTCCACACGTTTGTTTGTTTGTTATGTAGTCCACACGTTTGTTGGTTTGTAGGTTATGTAGTCCACACGTTTGTTTGTTTGTTTGTTTGTAGGTTATGTAGTCCACACGTTTGTTGGTTTGTAGGTTATGTAGTCCACACGTTTGTTTGTTTGTTTGTTTGTTTGTAGGTTATGTAGTCCACACGTTTGTTGGTTTGTAGGTTATGTAGTCCACACGTTTGTTTGTTTGTTTGTAGGTTATGTAGTCCACACGTTTGTTGGTTTGTAGGTTATGTAGTCCACACGTTTGTTTGTTTGTTATGTAGTCCACACGTTTGTTTGTTTGTTTGTTTGTTATGTAGTCCACACGTTTGTTTGTTTGTTTGTTATGTAGTCCACACGTTTGTTGGTTTGTAGGTTATGTAGTCCACACGTTTGTTTGTTTGTTTGTAGGTTATGTAGTCCACACGTTTGTTGATTTGCAGCTGACGGTAAACAGCTCAGGTGAGAGCAGGCTGCAGCTCCAGCTTAGCACAGATTTGGAGCAGGTTAAAACTAATGGATTTGGCTCTAAGTAGTTAGTTCAATTAACACTCTGCCGGCTTTACTCTGCTTTAAACAAGGAGAGCAGCCCACATAAACATCTGTCATTCTGAACAGTGTTTCATGTAGAGCTGGGCAACATCAGAAAAGGCCGTTTCTCTAAAATACAGTTAGATACAAACGAAAAAAGATAATAGTAGAGCAATTCAAAAATATTGTTATTTTGTAATTAGGCTAGTCATAATGTAATTTCTCTTTGTATGTCTTTCCGTGTGGCTTATGTCACGTGTCATTTCTGTATTTAAAGACACCTGTTGCTAGGGCTGGGCGATATTGACTAAACTGAATATCTGAATATGTTTTGGGAGTATCTCGATAACGATAATCAGATGATATTTTACCAAATCCAACTGAAATGTGTTAAAAATGTCTTTAAATTGTTTTGTTAATGTTATTAGGATGCGTTCACATTCCAGAATTTGATGTCATAGGTCCAGATTTTGAGCAATAACCACGTTAATAATAACATTGTAATATCAAACATTTTGACTAGATGAATTCACTTTTTGTATTATTTTTGCTGCAAGATCCCCATATGTATTAAATATTATTGACTTTTATAATGTGTTGATGTGATGTGGTGCAACCTCTTGCCAGATAAATGTGAAAAGTTGTCAAAATTAATCACAAAAGTGTAAAATTTTTCAATAACGATTTACGTGACGTTCAACATTCACAATATTTTCCAAAATTCTATAGATTGTCCAGCTCTTTTTAAACTTTACAATTCCCTGTCGAAGACCGATTCTTGGTCGAAACACATTGGCGTCAGTCTGAATCTAGGACTTCTATTCAACTCAGTGAGTGCCTCTTAAGCCCATGCTTCTTATCAGAAAGGGCTTTTGTTTCATCCACATATTTACATATATTTAGCGCGGGGACAATCTATACTTTTGCTAAATATATAAACACAGTATTTGCTGAGTAAACCTTAAATGACTTCTGGCATGTGATAACATTTCAGTGCTCTTGGCATCAGGAAGCTTTGCTGCTGACTGAGTCAAAAAGAGAAGAAGTCTGATCGTACAATCCCACACATTTATTTGCATTAAAGGCCCCAAATGGAAAAGCTCAGCACCATCGCTAACTCGCATCAAGAAGAGTAGGGCCAAGCAGGTACTAATGGAAAAGCCCTACATGTGTACCGGTGTGGTGTCGAAACAAGCTCCCCATCGAGACGTGCACCCCTCACTAGCTTTTGTGACTGTGCGTGACGTAGCAAGCTTCCCGCGGTAAATAGTTTACAATTAATTCGGTTAAGTTTAGGCATAATTCGAAGGTTAAGTTTAGGATTAGGGCTTGGGTGAGGGTTAGCAAAAGTAATATGAAAATAAAAAAATATTACTTATTTTCTAGCACTAACTTTAAACAAGGGGGTTCCCATCTCGACGGGGAGTGCCATCTCGACGTTACACCGGTACTTTAAAATTTACTGCCAAAATTCATTGAAAAACCTGCAGAAAGCTTTACCTTGACAGCAAAACTTACTTAGTATAAAGCACTCCTTAACTCATTGCAATGAATAATTTTGAGACTCTATGACTCACTAAGTAAGTTACAAAAACATGTGACTGGTGTAAAAAGTTTCTAAATAAATAGCTCTGTTTCTTTCTTTATCACAGTAAAACTGTCTCTGTGAAACTAACTCATGCAGTGACTATTTGTGAGTTTTATGTTAATGTAACGGTTCGATGCTAAATTGAGCCAACTTCCCCATTCTGAAATACGACTGCAAGAGACAAGAGAGAGGGCGAGTTCTGCTTTTCCACATCCTGCACTTACCATTGAGGGCACAAACGGAGCAAGGATTCCTCCAAATCTGCAGGACATAGAGCACACTCCTAATCCGGCATTTCTGGGAAACAAAAACTGAAATTAGCCCGGGGTTTCTGCAGGTAGCAACAGGTCACACACAATGCTTTTGAATGCTGCTTTATTAGAGCTTTCGAAGAGTCAAAAACAACTGTTACCATGTAAATAATAGCTGCAAATCCACTATGTTTGTTGCTAAACGTTTATTGGATTAAACTAGGCAAAGCAATGTTATAGGTTCCATGATAATTTAATCCAATGAGCTTTATTCATGTTAGAATGTTATTGGTATCTCACTGAAAACAATTCATTTATCTAGAGGCGTTTTCACCACTATTTTTTTCACACATAGAAGTACCAACAACTAGGTCCCAACCCTTCTCCAGCCCCTGTTAAGTCAGAGGTTTATGTTCACACAGCAACAATTTCTGAAAGTGGGGCTAAATAGCTTTAATATTAAAATCTATATAGAAGGAAAACATTTAAATATGAAATTATGTGATGTTAGGAAAACAAAAGTAGTTTTTGTCTCTACTACATAAAACTGTCAATAAAACACAATTATTAACTGTCATTCTTAACAGTTATTTACAAATTTAAGCATTTATTTTGGGAGTTACTGTTTTAAGCATTTTTCTTGAGGATAAGGAAAGTTGGTCTAAATGTGAGAACGAATACAACATGTTTCCAAACAAAGCCAGTATTGCAAATGTGCTTGTGTCACCAAAAAAGTTCCTGGTCTGACTGGAAAGTAGTTGCCCCAGAGTAGAAGCTAGAAATGTTCTTCAAGTGTGGTGCCTGTCCATAGTTCTTGCTCTGTGTGAACGCGCCTAAAATGGGGACTAAAACTAAAAAAAAGTACCAGGAACTTGTTAGCATTAGCCTTCAAGAATGGCAAGTTGTGACTGATCCAGAGAGTTTCAGCTGGTACAAACCTATTAGTCACATTTAGAAACCTTTTGAGCGAAGCTTACGATTACAGTCAGTCAAAGGCTAAAACTACAAAGCGTCAGTTTCACAAAGAGTCCAGAAAGTTGCTTGAAGGCATATATCTATACCAAATGTCAATGCACAAGCTAACAATGCAGCTTCTTTACCTGATGACTGTCGGGTAGAGCTCTGCCGTGTAGACGTAGGTGATATTAAACGCTGCACTGACCATCAGTTTACCCAGAAGTGCCAAAGAGGTCACATTCAACAGCATTTCTGAAACAAATGAAATATCCATTTCAATATTAATTTAATACATCAAAATATATTCAGGCAGGGTTGTGAAAATTAGTCCAGAACCGACTGTGTTCAAGTCCCAAGTCAAAGAGAGACAAGTCCAGGTCCCAGGTCAAAGAGAAACAAGTCCAAGTCAAGTCCCAAGTCAAAGAGAGACAAGTCCAAGTCAAGTCCCAAGTCAAAGAGAGACAAGTCAAGTCCCAAGTCAAAAAGAGACAAATCCAAGTCAAGTCTCAAGTCAAATAGAGACAAGTCCAAGTCCCAAGTCAAAGAGAGACAAGTCCAAGTCCCAAGTCAAAGAGAGACAAGTCCAAGTCCCAAGTCAAAGAGAGACAAGTCCAAGTCCCAAGTCAAAGAGAGACAAGTCCCACGTCAAAGAGAGACAAGTCCAAGTCATGTCCCAAGTCAAAGAAAGACAAGACCGAGTCAAGGAGAAACAAGTCCAAGTTCCAAGTCAAAGAGGGACAAGTCTAAGTCAAGTCTCAAGTCAAAGAGAGACAAGTCCAAGTCCCAAGTCAAAGAGAGACAAGTCAAGTCCCAGTTCAAAGAGAGACAAGTCCAAGTCCCAAGTCAAAGAGAGACAAATCCAAGTCAAGTCCCAAGTCAAAGAGAGACAAGTCAAGTCCCAGTTCAAAGAGAGACAAGTCAAGTCCCAAGTCAAAGAGAGACAAGTCAAGTCCCAAGTCAAAGAGAGACAAGTCCAAGTCAAGTCCCAAGTCAAAGAGAGACAAGTCAAGTCCCAAGTCAAAGAGAGACAAGTCAAGTCCCAAGTCAAAGAGAGACAAGTCAAGTCCCAAGTCAAAGAGAGACAAGTCCAAGTCCCAAGTCAAAGAGAGACAAGTCCAAGTCCCAAGTCAAAGAGAGACAAGTCCAAGTCAAGTCCCAAGTCAAAGAGAGACAAGTCAAGTCCCAAGTCAAAGAGAGACAAGTCAAGTCCCAAGTCAAAGAGAGACAAGTCAAGTCCCAAGTCAAAGAGAGACAAGTCCAAGTCCCAAGTCAAAGAGAGACAAGTCCAAGTCCCAAGTCAAAGAGAGACAAGTCCAAGTCCTAAGTCAAAGAGAAACAAGTCCAAGTCAAGTCCCAAGTCAAAGAGAGACAAGTCCAAGTTAGTTAGAGACAAGTCCAAGTCTAGTCCTGAGTCTTCTTAATGGTTCTCATCCATTAACATGTATAGAAATAAAACCACAAGAAGCTGCTTTTACAATATGGTATTAAAGGGGATGTCTTGTTCTAACAGTTGTCTCCCCTCCCAACATTCTCCACGTGTTTCTGAGTTTGAGTCATAGAAGATGAATTCGCACCCAAATGAGGTCAGAGCAGTTGGGCCGTGTGTTACCTCTGTTACAGCCAAAGTTGAACCAAAGTGTGGTTGAAGTCTAAGCCGTGTAAACTCAGCAGAGACAGGAAATGAAATGATTTTCTACTGACAAAGATATAGATAATATACGTAGTGTCTAAATCAATGTGTAATGGGTAGTTTTATTTACAGGAAGATGGTACTACTCAGTCATGTTTTGCTCACAAGATTTAAGAGTATTTCTGTGAGAAGAATTGCAAATTATAATGGAATTTAAATACGCTTGACTCAACTCTATGCTTTAGGAAACATGTTAAAAGAATTGCCAATAAGTTTTAGGCAAATCAGACCGTTGATGCTGAAAAAATGTTTCTCCATCACTGATTTTATCTAACATTGAATACTGTGTCAAAAGTTGTGTCTTTAAATACTGCAACTACACTCAAAGTAAATGATTTGCTATATAGGGAACAACTTTCAATTCATGTTCATTCATGTCAAAATAAAAAAAAATCTTTTGAGTCTTGATCATTTTCAAAAATGCATGCTTTACATACAAAGTGAGAGAAGAACTATACATTATCCACATTAAAACCCAACTTAAACTGTGGTTAAAACTGTTAGCTAGACAAAAAAATGAAATGTACTTTTAAAACTTTTTCATATATTATTCCAGTGTTCTATTTGTACAGTACAGTATTTGTTACCTGCCGAGTGACTGTGGATGTAGATCAGCTTTGTAGCACAATCCAGCATTTACATTTGTTCACAACAATTATTCACTAATGTGCATTGTGCCTATCAAATAAAATAAAATATAAAGAGTTTTGTTGGGTTGACTATTAACCTTTATTTAACCAGGACCTGTATCAGAGAAGCCTGGTGCTAAAGGGTGGAGCCTATTGTCCATGTTATTCCACAAAGAAACATGCAGCTAACTACAGTAGGTCTGTCAATATTTATTTTAGTAGTAGATAAGTTGGTATTATTTAATCATTGTACACTGAGATTTTTTACATTGTAACAATGAAAGTTAAATAAGTAAGTAAGGCTTGAGAAGAGTGTGTGCAAATAAAGTGTATTATTAAAAGTCCTATATTCAAATTGACTCTTGAGCTATTAGCCATGTTAGAATGTTGTTTGTTTCATTGTCAGAAACAAAAACATATTTCCTTTTCACACAAAAATCTTGCGCTTTCTATTGGCAAAGCTCCAAATGCTTTGTTCCACCCTTTGATGTCATTATGTTGTAGTTTTAACATTACAGCATTAACATTCAGCATTAACTGAACTGTTTACACCACAACACACTAAAATAACATTGAGTTGCTGCCTTTTTTATTTAAAAAAAGCTTCCATTAGACTGACAACTTTACGGGATTCCCGCAGGGCATGGGAATCTTGCGGGAATCCCGGAGGAATCCCATAAAAATCTTGAAGTTGCAGGAGTGGGCAAAATCGGAAGGGAGGTAAAAAAAAAACTGCCACCAATTTTTCTTTCCTGTTTGTGAATAGAAAATCTTTCATTTTGAGTAGTTTCACTTCTTAGATGATCGCTCTCTCTCTCTCTCTCTCTCTATTTCCCCTTGTTTCTGCTCCACCTCTTCACAAATTGAACTCAGGCTGCTCCGCCTGTGTGTTTCTCATGTGTGTGTAGAAGCGGCCAGTGCTAAGTGCAACATCTGTAATATCTGCCCAACAAGCTCAGTGACTTTTTTTTATTGCTGAAGTACAGGCACAGTATTCTCTATTAACTCACTCCACATTGTGTTTCTGTAGAAAACAGGCGCAAGGACTGTACTTTCTGTGGTAATGTGTTTGCATCAGTCTGTTAGTTCTGTCCAATACACTGGTGCTAAAATGAATCTGCATATGTATATTAAAAGGAGGTATTCAGCTTGATCTGACGTTTTATTCAGATGAGTTTGGTACCTAAAGTATGTGGTGCACAAAGTAAATAATAAGTTTAAACACGGCTTCCAGAGCAGAAATGGTCTGACCTGAGTTCTGGGGGATGAACATAGTGAGTAGACAGGCAGAACCAGCTAAAGCCAGAAATCCAGCCATGCTCTTCCTCCGCCCCGCCCTGAGACAACAAAAAACAATGCACATACTCACTACGCTGCCAAAAGGATCAGATTACAAAAGAAACGTCACACTACTTTTACACACAACATGCAGGCTTGTGTTAAGGATATGGGCTGGTGACACTAGAGTTGAAGCTTGGTGGAACTCTTGTGTCAAAAGAGACTCTTCGACATTTCTCTGATCTACACACTGCTTCTCAAACTGTGGTACATGTGCCACTGATGCTAAGCAGGTTACCTCTGGTGGTACATGAGGTCCTCTTAAGTCAAAGACAATTTACATACAAATGACACAGTTCTTGGAGTTTGTTATAAGATGTTATCACTTTATTATCACTTTGTTAAATTGTAGTGTCTGTGTCATTTATGTGGATTTTAGCCCAGATTTACAATGTTACGCCAACATATATATATTTGCTGATTAAAGACAACAATAAATCTCAAACAGCAATTGGTGAATGTTTAGAAATCTTAAATATAATCCTTCACTTTCTTGAATAGATTATGTCCAGACAGGTTCTATTTTAATAACAATTTTACTTCTCCATGAAATATTAAAAAATAAGATAAATAAATCTGATATTTAAATGTGGTGTTATTTGCATTTAACATTAACTTTTTACATTTTCCATATGTATTTGTGGAAATTTAGTTCTTCCACATTATCCATCTGGAACATCCCTCACTGTTCGGGAAAAGGTGGGATGTTACTTCAAGCAGCAGAAACACGTTCATCCACAAGAGCTGCCGTTTTTGTTTTGCTCGATTCAGGAGCTACTTCCTGTCATCTTGCTTACAACCCCCCATCCCCACGCTGCAATGTGATTGGGCCATTAAACCAGTGGTTTCTCGAGTTTGTTAATTCTTTCCCTGCCAATGACGTCTATTTCCGTCAAGACCTTTTATTGTATGCGGCGATAGAGGGCTCTCTGATGCATGTGCTGACTTTGTCTACAGTCAAATACATGATGCAGTTTCACAGGTTCACCAGCAGAGGGGGGAAATTGGTGAGCATAAGGTTCCAGAGAAAGTCACATTTGTTGATTTTTAGGCAGCGCAGTCGGCTGTGTTTATGTGATCAGCTGATTCTGGAGGTCGGCTTTTTTTTTCAAACAGATTACAGACAAAACATGTTGGACTAAAAACATTGCTGAGTAAGTTTGGAGGAGAGATATTATCTTTAAAATGAAGAAAAGACAATCCTACTGGACTAGGTCTCTGAGGAGAACGACACATGCAGCGAGTCTAGAAACTTCTTCAGTGAGCGAGTGAAAAGTGTCAGAGGAAGTCAAACTACTGGATTTCTTCATGTTTGGAGGGTTAAATATAATCTCTGCTCAATGAAAGAGGCTGAATCTTTAGAATCTGCATCAGAAAGTAGAAAACGTCTGTAACACAGCTTTTGTTGGTTTAAAGATGAAAAAGACACTTGTCCTCATTGTTTTAATCATGTAAACCTCATATTTTTATTCTAAGACATTATTTCATTGCAGTAGCTCATATTCTTTCATTAAAGGGACTGTACCTGATTTTGCATCCTAAAAATGTAAACAACAGAAATAATTAATTTTAACCTTTTTCCTTCAGGCTACATGATTTCCTCACGTAGCTAATGCATTCTGAGCTTCAGAATTGTTCATCATGATGAGTTTTAATGTTTTTTCACAGCTTTTAACAGCGAGGTGAGTCACTATGCTAACAACAGTTAGCCACAATGCTAAAAACAACAACAGAAAAAGCTGCACACAAATGGGATTTTATTAGACATAGACAGGACTTTGGGGACTAATTTCCACCTGATTAGATACATTAACAAGGCATCAGTGCTAGGGGGAAATTGCTTTTAAGTTATCTTGTTGCAAAAAAATCGAGTACAGTCCCTTTAAAAAGTTCACCAGACGAAAACACCACTGACATGAAGTCAGATTTAGAAAAGGGCGCTGAAATCTAAAGGGTCTTTCACACCAAGTCGAGGGTCGCCCGTCTGAACCAGTTTGGCAACTTTTGCCGACAGGCGGCTCACGTGTGTTTGGTGTAAATGGGGTTGTCGGGGTCAGAGGAGCGCGGAGCAAGTCGTGGAGGCGGGTTTTTGAAGACTCGCAGGTAAAGTCGGTGTCGCCAGTTGCCGCAAATGCAGCTGTTTGATTGGCCCGTGGTCACAGAAGAACCAGTGAATCAGTGCGCAAGAATATAGTGCCGAAAACCGAAAATGACGCTTACGGAAAAACAGTATTTAGCCGAGCATGGATTGTTGTTATTTACACCCGGTCAAACGGGACGTAACTACGAAGGAGAATGGCTACTATTTGGATCAAGGAAAACACGGGGGAGTTACGGTGAGCGCAGTACGAAGGCTGGACTGTGGAGGCAACACGAGTTGATCTTAATCCGTGAGGTAAGACTAGAAACATCTGTTTGCCATCAAAGTTGGACAACTTCTACTCGCGTGCAACTTATGTTTCGTCATTTTCGTCAAGCGTTACATCAAGCGCATGCTCACTCGGCATTTGTTCGCCAACTGTTAGCTGCTTGGATCGTGTTTGTCTGAATGTTCTTTCACATCAGTGCGCCCCATAGAGACGTGAACAGACCCTGCGTTGCTCCTCCCTACCGACAGCGACTGGGGATTGTGTTGGTGTGAAATACCCTTAACAAAAACAAGGAATACCCATGAAAAGAGAACAGATGAATATAGAATAACAGTTGTTTTTTTAACTGAAAGTAGATACTTGCAGGTCTCATTTGATGTACATGATTCCAGTTGCACAAAGTTTTTTTTGTAGAGCTGTGAATATTGTTTAAAATTATCAAAAAGGCCTGGCTGGAAAGGAGGTTCAAAGTGAGAACAGGACTGGCAGTGCAAGATAATCCATCTGGCTTGTTAACCTTTTGTATTACATAAAAAACAGCATTTCAATAATTTTCATTTCAGCTGCTCTCCACCTGAAATCCTATTGGGCTGAAGAATGTTGTGTTGTCATGTTTACAGAACCTTTCCTAGTCTTGCTCAGCTTGTTCAAAGTTATGTATGTGAGAGGATCTTACCAGTGTTTGTTGATGAAGTAAATACAGAGCGGGTATGCGGGCAGCTCCACCAGGCCGTACATAGCTACATTCACAAAGCGGTTTCCTGAAGTCTCTCCTGCTCCCAGAGTCAGGCCGTAGTACACCAGGCTGCAGGCGTACCTAAGACCACACAGACACAATTCAGGGGTTTCTACAAGGTTCTTTCATTTAGACTGATGATGGGAAGTGAAGATGTGTTGTAGGCATACAGAGTGTAAAGTGCAGAGTAAGGCTCATGTCCATGTTTACAGTAAAGTGAAGGTATGAGTCATTGAAGAACAAGAAATGAACTTTGTCTGTTCAGCTTAGGAAAGTCACCCTTTGACTGTGTGGGATTACTGACTTTTGCCAAGCTTAGAAAATCTTGATTCATTCTAACCAAATTGCAAAGCTGTGTCAGGTCGACACGAACAGCCTCGTCTGGAGGCTGTAACGCGCCTTTTCGCAAAACATCAATTGCCCAAACATTCTTTTCTGGGAGAGCTGTAGGTTCATTTAAAAAAAAAAACTAAATCTTGGATGTGTCAGCATAAGCACTGCTTTCATGTATAATTTGTGTTTTTTAAGCCTGTAAATGAGGTCTGGGCATTGGGCAATATATTAATATACAGTATATCGTACATCGAGGTATTAAGTAAATATCAAGATATTGTAAGTACAGGTAAAAGAGCACACAAATGTATGAAAAGCAGCTACAGTTAAAGTGAAAAGCGACAAAGAGAATGATAATTTAAATGTTCTATTTGTTGTAATAGTCAATATATACATGTGTTTTATACATGGAATTTAGTTTAATTTAGCAAAAGGCATCACAAAAAATGATTTATTTAAAGGAGATTCACATTTCTACTTCCTAATCAGCAGACTATGCTTAAAAAACAGGCTTAGACAACATTTATTTTACTTCAAAAATGTCATTTCAAAGATATTGAGATATATCCAGTAAATTAAGATATGAAAAAAAATTAGGGGGATTATTTGTTTATCATCTAAAAACATGTCCATTAATGCCTCCCTGACCCTTCCCCCAGGGCTCCCTGCAAAAGAGATTCTGAATCTCAGTGGGACTTCCCTGGTTAAATAAGGGTCAATTAACATGAGCGCACTCAATATGCAGAAAGAGATGCCGCTTACTGACTAAGTTGGAGAAACGAATCGAGCGAAGGTTGTTGTGAGCTAACTACAAGAGTTTATCACTGTGAAAACAAAAGTTATGCTGCTACATTTGTGAAGGAAATTTAATCCTACGACCCTTAAAAGTTACATTCAGGTGAAAAAACTGCAAGAAAAACACTGTCTCAAGCTTTAAAAGCCGGATGCTGTGTTACAGTTTGTCAAAGTTTTTTATGTACCCGTTCCTATTCAAATAAATAAAGACTCTGCTTCAGATTAGTATTAATTTGGTACAAACCGGAGCCTGTGACATTGGTTGACAAATGAATACACACACTGTCTTCAACAGAGACAAATCCAGTCATTTTTGTAAAATGTGCCAATTGTAATGAAGAAACTGTGCAAAAGTCAAATGAGCCTCAGCTTCCTTTCCTATTTTAGCACAGCAGCCTAGAGCAAACACTGATAAGAGTCACTGAATTCATTTTACATGAATGTGTCAGCAGACTGTCAGAGTAAACGGGTGTCAACGCCTAAATCACACATGTTACTTTCTTTGATTAATGTAGTGTGCAAGTCGACTCTTTACACATCTCTGACCACAAAGACTCAAGAGCAAACAAAACCCAACTGATGCGGTTAAACGGATTCCTTTGTTTCAGTTCACATTGGCAAAAACACACCACATCAAAGTTGGGCCTAATCTGTAGCTGCGCCAGGGTCAAAGAGAGACAAGTCCCAGTCAAAGAAAGACAAGTCCAAGTCAAGTCCCAAGTCAAAGAGAGACAAGTCCCAGTCAAAGAAGACAAGTCCAAGTCAAAGAGAAACCAACAATCAAAAAGAGAGACAAGTCAAGTCAAGTCCGTCAAAGAGAGACAAGTCCAAGTCAAGTCCCAGTCAAAGAGAGACAAGTCCAAGTGAAGTCCCAGTCAAAGAGAGACAAGTCCAAGTCAAGTCCCAGTCAAAGAGAGACAAGTCCCAAGTCAAAGAGAGACAAGACCAGTCAAGTCCCCAGTCAAAGAGAGACAAGTCCAAGTCAAAGAGAGACAGTCCAAGTCAAGAGAGACAAGTCCTAAGTCAAAGAAAGACAAGTCCAAGTCAAGTCCAAAGTCAAAGAGAGACAAGTCCCAGTCAAAGAACGACAAGTCCAAGTCAAGTCCCCAGTCAAAGAGAGACAAGTCCAGTCAAGAGAGACAAGACAATCAAGTCCCAGTCAAGAGGACAGTCCAAGTCAAGTCCCAGTCAAAGAGAGACAAGTCCAAGTCAAAGAGAGACAAGTCCTAAGTCAAGAAAGACAAGTCCAAGTCAAGTCCCCAGACAAAGAGACAGTCCAAGTCAATCCCATGTCAAAGAGACATAAGTTCTGAGTCAAAGAGAGACAAGTCTGAATCAAGTCCCAAGGTAAAGAGAGACAAGTTCCAAGTCAAAGAGAGACAGGTCCAGTCAAAGATGGACAAGTCCATGTCAAAGAGAAACAAGACCCAAGTCAAAGAGAGACAAGTCCAATTCAAGTCCCAAGTTAGAGACAGACAAGTCTATGTCAAGTCCCAAGTCAAAGAGAGACAAGTCCGAATCAAGTCTCAGTCAAAGAGAGACAAGTCCAGGTCAAAGAGAAACAAGTTCAAGTCAAACTGAGACCCAAGTCCCAAGTTGAAGAGAGACAAGACACAAGTCAAAGAAAGACAAATCCAAAGTCAAAAAGGGACAGACCGTATCAAGTCCTAAGTCAAATAGAGTTTGTCAAATCTAGTTTCTGTAAAGTAAGCTAAAAACATTTAATTTGCCTCTAAAAGTGTAACGATCTTGTGACTTAATAAATCTCCATTATCGGTTACCTAATAATCTTGACAACTTTAGTCGGACAGGCTCAGGACTAAGGCTGCTGCTTGCTTCAGGTCAGAGGCTGCTCCCTAAGCCTTTTAGTGGACCTTCCGGAGTAGTTGATCAGGCCCGAAATACTCTTCTTCTCCTGGACTTCTGATTGATCGGATTACTCACTCAGCATCCACACGCTGCAGCTTACACACTGAACTCAGCCTTCTCACCTCAACAAGCGAGAAGGACATTTGTTAAAGTATTATCATTGTCTGAATTTACTTATTCCATTCTTTTATTTTTGTTGCTGTTCGTAAACCTTATCATTTGGTTTGGACTATTTTTGACAAATATTACCATCTGTATCCTGATAATGATTAGGGGTGTAAAATTAATTAAGTGCATTAATTGAGATTAATTAATTACAGACATATTAATCAAATAAATTTTTAAATCGCATTCATTATTTTGAAATCTTTAACTTCATTGTTTCCATATGCAAGTTGCAAAGTGACATAAGGGTTGTTCAACTTGACAACTTAGCAACAAAAAACTTCCTAAAGTCTTCATTTTTTGTAATATATTAAAGGGACTGTACTCGATTTTTTTGCAACAAGATAACTTAAAAGCAATTTCCCACTAGCACTGATGCCTTGTTAATGTATCTATTCAGGCGGAAATTAGTCCCCAAAGTCCTGTCTATGTCTAATAAAATCCCTTTGTGTGCAGCTTTTTCTGTTTTTGTTTTTAGCATTGTGGCTAACTGTTGTTAGCATAGTGACTCACCTCGCTGCTAAAAGCTGTGAAAAAACATTAAAACTCATCATGATGAACAATTCTGAAGCTCAGAATGTATTTGCTAAGTGAGTAAATCATGTAGCCTGAAGGAAAAAGGTTAAAATTAATTATTTCTGTTTGTTTACATTTTTAGGATGCAAAAATCAGGTACAGTCCCTTTAATATTTCTATCTGCAACAATAGTGTAATTAATTAAATCGGAAAAAACAAAACAAAAACACTTAAGTTGAATGTTTTTCTCAGCATTTTTAGGTGAGATTAAAAATAGATTAATCAGATTAATAAATTACAGATCATAATTAATTAATCTCTTCAATTTTTAATCGCTTGACAGCACTAATAACAATATTTAGATCATACATCAATCCAACTGAAATGTCTTTATAACTTATTATTCAAGGTTTGTCAGAAAAATATAAATATAATAATTCTGTATACTTTAAATTGGTCACAAAAGTTACCAGTGTTTTATTCACTGCAAAAACTATCAATCTAGACTTGCTTAAAATGACTTGGAATGAGAAATTCAATCCAGATTTGAGCTGTTTTAACTGGATAAGATTAAATTGGTTGTGTAATGTAGATTTAGGTTCAAATCCTAGAATCAAGCAACTTTAACTTGTCTTGAAATCCATTTTTTTTAAATGTTTGCGCTTTTTGTACCTTTCTGTGCTATAAATAATATACTCTATGATTACATTTTTGCATAACTAGACGACTAATGTACATTTTGGTCGACTGACACAACATTGATTCATTGACGAATTACGAGTCTAGAATTCAAGACTCCGAGCTGCTGGAGTTACTCACCAGACATACATGAGCACCAGTGTCCTGAGGCGGAGCACAGGGTGGAGCAGCAGCTGGAGCACTCCCGCAGAGCGCCCGCTGGGGTTAGGCCCGACTTTGGCAGCTCCCACGCGCTGCAGCACCAGGTTGTTGGCAGGGTTTCCGTTCCTCACAGCCATGTAGCGCAGCACCTGCACAAAAACATCAACAGTCCTTTAGAAACGGACAGGTTTCCCACATTTACACTTTTGATTTATTTAAGGTGCGCTACAGATTGTGGACACATGGTGAACAATGAGTGTGTGTGTGGAAAGAACTCTGCTTATTTCTCCGGCTTTAGCTTTGAGTCGTGATAGCTAGCCCACGTCTCCCTCCTCCTCTATCCTCTTCACGGAAATGGAACAAACAAGAAAAGAGCATCTAGAAATCATCAGTGTGTGCTGTTGCTGTTGAAATGAACAATACTTGCTTGTGGTCACTCACTTGTGTTAATTACATACTGTACTATCAGACTTCTGGCTCCAGCATTGGCAAGTGTGAACGTAGACATATGTATTTGTGAAACTAACCCTTTGTCAGACAACACAGGACTTGGGTGGGTAAGGAGAGGAGACTGCCCCTCGCCTTAACCAGTTATGTCCAGTATGCGGCCCTCTGACCAATTTTTGATGGCCCTAAAATCATCTGAATGCCCTTGATGAAAAAAGTTTGGACACCCGTGCCTTAAACCTTTGCATGTCTCTTGTCTATCAACCGGTGAACAATCAATTGAAGCCTCTCAGTCAGAGTGCCAAGTCTGCTTCTTTATAGCAACTTTGGGCTTCTTTTTTGTGGGTTACCTTTTTTTTTTTTAGCTTTCCCCTGAGAGACACTTTGACGTTATAAACAAGGTGAGTTTTTGCCAGTTTTTCAGGTTTGATTCACGGAAATATACTCACTAATGAAAGCAATATGGACTTTAAACATATTTTCATTCTTCAAAGTCTTTACCAGTGAGCAAATATGTCAAAATTACTTTTTTATTGAGAGGCTGAGGTAGCTTGTTTTGGGCTTTTTTTCAAAGGCTAGGTCGCTTGTTGCTCTCTGAAAATCTGCTCACTGTAAACCACACCTTTTCTGTATTGGCTTTCATGATGGGTTAGGGCTGTATCTCTGTGCATAAAATGTTTTGAGCCTTAGGGCGCTCTGTACAACGAACACCTGCAGCAGAACAATTGTCAGCAGAACAATTGTGCACAAAAATGTCAATAAAGAACACTCATGAACTCAGATTATTTCCTCTACAGGTTTTTATTCTTAAAGGAAAAAATCCACAACACTGTTTATAAATAAGATAGTCTGGGTCTGGAGTTGAAGCAGTGGGCAATATTTGTCTATTTTAATTGGTCTACAAGTCTTGGCAGGCAACCATCTTAGCATTTTTTACAACCTGACTCAAAAGATGGCTATGACCTCAAATGTAACGTCTAAACCTTGTGTTGACACTGAGCGAGGTGATTTCTTTAACCAGGGTTGTTTGTCCAGTGGTGATTTTCTACACTGAGGAGGTGTGGCCATCTGGAGTGTGCTTCAAATCATGACTAACACTGCCAGGTTAATCACTAGCTTCGGATATTTTAGCAGAAATCTTACTTTAAATGCAGCTCTAGTGGCTGGTCCAAAGTGGTGCTTATCATTGCTCACTGTGTACCTTTAACTCTACCTCTCCAATAGTGTTTTGTTTTAAAAAGAAGGCTCTGGAGGCAAGGCAACCAGTATTGGCTTGTTTAAAGAAAATTTTCAAGAAACAGTATTTATCTGGAAAGAATAATAACTTCTACAGCCTTGAGTCTAGTTGCGTTTTTATTTCCATTTACACTGGTTAAAAATCTGCTGCACTGGACAAACTGTAGTACGTGTTTTGTCAGAGTTTCCTCCGATAACGCACATCCTGTGGTCTGAGCTGCTACTGCAAACTGTTGCCTGTACGACTGTGCCACCTCGTCTAAAACAAAACCAAAACCACTTTGAACTCTGGCCGTGTGAATATGAAATAAAACCACTTTCTGAAATGAAAACAACATGTGATATGCATCTTTAATACAGCAGCTTTAAGCTGTATCTGTGTTATTGAAACCACAACGTCCTCGTGCTAAAGAAAAGCTTCAGTCTGTAAACCTCGGGTGACATTTTAAGCACAACATCGTCGGCTAGTCAAAGTCTCATGTGCATTTAAAGTGCATATGACATGGCAGCCTACATTTTTCAGTAAGACATAGTTATGATTATATTTAAGATTTCACCAAACATTTTACACAGCTGTTACCTAGCATTTGTGTTGTAAACAAAAATCCACATTATTGACACAGATGTTTCAATTTCACAAATTTATATCTTGTAACACATTAAAGGTTGTATGGAGGATTTTTCAAATACAACAGCTGTTTGCTGTTTTTCAAACGATGCACATCGTTATCTATTGGTCAACGTTTTACTGGATTTATTATGTCCACAGTTTCAATATTTTTATAATTCTTTTTTTGTTTAGCATAGGTACACGTCTGTTACAAATCTATGCAACTGTTTTTGACCAAGACTGACAAAAAAATGTTTTTGAAAATCCTCCATACAACCTTTAATCGTCAAAAAATGTCCTACTTTTTGTTGCTGTTCAAAAAGAATCTTTATAATCTAAATAAAATAATTAGTTGACTAATACAAGTTTTGTCCGATTATGATGCGTTCCAGACAACTGGGATATTTCCCACTTCCCACTTGTACAAATGAACTGGAACGCCACTCGAACTGGTAATCCCACTTGTGAACTGGGACCTATATGAACTCAACAAACATGACAATAAATGAATCTGGGGGTTAAACTGCCACAAAAACGATGTAAACATTACAGGTTATTCAGCGTTACTTGCTAAAGGTTAGCTTTAGCCATAATAGGTGATTTCGCCAATGAAAGTACCAAGAACTAGTCCCTAAATTCCTCCAGTCCCTGTTTAGTCAGAGGAACCACCCTGTCCCCATGTTTGTGTTCACACAGCAAAGTGGGTTTGTCTGGCTTCAACATTAGCATCTGTTTAGTCTGGAACATTTAAAATTTAAATAAGTCGTTAAGTGGTGTTAGAAAAACAAAAGTTGTCTTTTTCAATTCCACATAAAACTACTTTCTACAAAACCTAAAAACATCACTGAAATTAACAATAAAACTGAATTGTCAGTAGTCACTGTAATTCCTAGTGATACTAATTACATGTTAAAGAACTATATTTTGGGAGTTGCAGCTTTTAAATCATTTTTCTTAAAATAAGGAAAGTTTATCTGAATGTGAGAACATATAAAACATGTTCCCAAACTAAGCTAGTATTGTAAATGTTCTTGTGTCACCAAAAGCTCTGACTGGAAAGTACCTGCCCCAGAGCAGGAACGAAAAAAGTCCTTAAAGTCCATAGTTCCTGCTCTGTGCAAATGTGTCTAAAATATGGACTGAAGCAAAAAAAAAAAAAAAAAAAGTCAAAAAAGTTCAAAGTAAAAAAGTCAAAGAAACTGAAAAGGTTCCTAGAGTGGGAAAGGCCTAATGTTAACATACGAGTTGATTCAGTTGGAACGCTTTGAACTGCTGGTATTTTTCAACTGGAATATATCCCAGTTCCCAGTTGCCTGGAATGCAACATAAGACTTATTTGACGGAATAATCAATTAAACTACTACAACACAACAGCGCTAGTCATTTTATAAAATTCCTCCCTAACAAAAGACAAAATTTGGTCACATTTTATCTGGTGTTCTTCTCATACTTTTGCCACTCAGTCAGAATGTTGAGATCATTTTTTAAATAGTCTAAAGTAATATTTGTGCAAGACTTCTATTGCAAAAAACTAAATAATAATAAAACCTGTTATTAACATCTTCATTTGCATAAACTATCACATTTTCTCTTTTGTTCCAAGCAACTTTCAAATGCAACTAAACAATGGAAAATATTTACCACCATTAATCTAAGTAATCATTAACAGAAAACCATGGTAACCTGTCATTTGGGCTGTGAGCCAAGAGTTTTTGAGTCACGTCTAAATGTGCTGAAAGGTTGTGTCAATGGCATGGGAATGGATTCATGTGACAAAACAAAATGAATGGTTTGTGAAGGCACGCGGCGCTAAACATGGCTCAGGTCCAAGTGTCTGTTCTAATGTAAACAGCTGAATATCTTACCTCCTCAGCTTCCCCTGTGCGACCCTGGGAGTACAGCCAGCGCGGAGACTCGGGAAGAGTGCTGCGCGAGAAACACAAAAGACATCATTCAACATTTTTAAATAAATGCTAACACGAAGCAGGTTCTGTAGGTTCTGTAGGTTGCACTCTCATGAGAAGTTATACGTAATGATCAGACTTTGCAAAACCAGATGACAGCAGCTTGCAAAACACACGTGGAGCATAGACACTAACAAGTATTTGCTTAACTTTATTTGATTTCCTTTGCAGATTCATGAAGCTTCTATTATTGTAACTCAGCTGTGCCTTTTCTTGTTGATAAGACTGTTCGGAGTAAAGTTATATTGTTATTAGTTCACAGGGTTTTCACTCACAGCCCATAAATATTTTCCAGGACATTTCGGAGATATTCGCAACGAGGGTTTTATGTAATCACAACATTTGACAAGTTCGTGGCAGCCCCGGTGTCCACTTTTGTAAACAATGGCCAGATTTTTTAAAATCTGATCTTGGCTTGGAGTGAGAGAGGGACAATTTACAAAGCAGCAGCCCCTTGACAGCTTATCTTTTAGTGTGTGTCAAGGCATCACACTTACATTATTTCAGCAGTGGTGCAGGTTAAAAAACATAGGTCTTCCCCCTTAATTTTTGAAAAAATTTAGTCAATTTTGGCAATCTGATACATTTTTCCAGTGGCTGAATGAAATGAGAATACAATCTTATTTGACACTTTCTACCTCAACCTACTGTTGTAGGATATTTTGTAAAAAAATATGTGTTTCCAATTAAAGCATTTAGTTAAACAGCCAGCTGAAAAACAGATAAATGAGAATTCCTGTTCAAATGGCTGTGGGAACATATTTTGGTTTGGGGCACTGAGATAATATTTTTTTTGCAGTCTGGGTTTGCAGATCCTGTTTCATAAAAGCAGTTATTTATTTATTTATTTTGAGTCGGCTGTGCGTATTACAAAAATCTGATTATCATAATTTGTTTGTATGTATTTTATAAATAGGTCTCAATAATTTTCTAAGAAAACATTTTCTTTTCTTATGACATTTGGCTGTTTTTCTCATCTCCTATGTGTTTTCCATGACTGGAAAATGGGCTTTTCATTTTTTCAAATTTTCAGGTTTCCCAGGACGCGTAGGAACTCTGGTTTATTTTGTATTAAGGTTTTAAATGTGTTTTACTTGTGAATCAGAACCATCAGTGTGTGATATTAAACTAAATCCTTGTCAGTTTGTCATGCTTCCAATCTCAGCGTCCAGCCTGTAGCCTTGTTTTTTGACGTAAACTTGGGAATTCGGCCTCCAACACTTCCGCCAGTTTCTGAGCTAAAATTCTGACTGGAATTCCAACTCAAGAGGCGTTCAAACATGTTTTTCCCAGTCTGAGGTCAGAACTTCCCAGTTTCCGAGACCACATAAATGCAGCAATAGACAGATACAGTTGGCAACGCGTCAGTTGTTGGATATATTATAGTTCACTTTATTCATCTCCAAGTCTTCCTATCTATATTTGACACACTGTATTTCCTTCTGTCCACATTTGCTGTTGTAGTTATTGATCAGAGAGTGATAAAGCTGTTGCTCTGATGCACTATTCATGTTATGTTCCCCCCCCAGATGTCCGTTAGTGGGCGTGGCCTTTTATAGCGACTGTATCTATGCTCAGACATTCTTTAGTCTGAAAAGTCTCCTCAAAATTCTTACTAAGTGGCAAAAATCTGATAAGGACACCCGATAAAATGTGCTTCTTAGCTTTGTTTGGGGCTAATTTTTTTCTGGTGGGAGTGTTTGTGTCGCAGAACTTTGCTTTTCTGTTGTCACGGCAACAGCACAGACTAGCTTCTTTGTTCGCTCAACAAAAGGACTAAAAACTATATTTTTTAAACACAAAAGGGTAATGAGTTCAACTATGTGCGATCGACTAATCTTTGTGAATGAGATTGTGAGAGAAGCAGATGTGTTCCTGTTGTTTATCTGCTTCTCTGCCACTGTTTGCCCGATTTTCTCTCATTACATGTCACATACAAACTCAGTATTTATCATATGCAGTCGTAGTGTTAATAATGTTATCAGTCTGCAGGTGCTTTTTTCCCCACTTTAGCTGTGTTTTAACTCTTACAGGAGAAAATGTTTTTTCTATCCATTGACGCTCATTCATTTTTGTCGCTCACTGCTGACATTTAGTATGTTGTGATGTCTTCTGCATAAGATATTTTGTACATGGGGAGAAGGTAAATAATAGTATCTAAAAAGTGATTGAAAATGCATAAAATTACCTTTGGAATATTTGAAAGTACAAACAGAACGACCATTGACTTAAAACACATATACAAAGTGAGCATTGTAGTTTTCAGTAATGTAAACAGCATTTGGGAAACTCCCTTTGTCAAACAATCTTTCTGTGAATCACATCTTGTATTTCAAAAGTGATTTATTCTGTGTGCTAACGGCTAAAGTAACCACCGACCTCACCACAGGAAACAATAAAAGTGCTTTTGTGTTGCAACTTTAAACCTACCTACACTTAAAACAGAAAAGAGAACCCCCTAGGTCAATGCTTATATTATGATACATATTTTTTTCGATGGCTTTGAACTACGTGTTTTACATACAATTTAAAATGTTACTCGTTACAAGAAATGTTCCATTGTGATAAATACAAAATAAAAATGTACTATCACATAAAAACAAGGTAAAAACAGAAATCAGTGTCAACCACCAATCAGACTTGAGCTCGAGCAGAGCAGCTGTGTGAGAAGGCCAAGTTCAAACCAAGAGCAAACCTAGTTTATGACAATAACAAGTTCGAGGCAAATCTGGTAAGTTGGTGTTTTTTAACCCCATAAGGAACCAGCCTTTGTCACTAAATTGCCTAGTTGTTCTTTGATAAACATAAACAAGAATTAAACTGGTGGCAGTAGCTGCGGCCAGAATAACACTAGTTTGAGCAATATGTGGGTTTTGAAGATGAGAACTTAAGATAGGTGCCCATTAAAACGTCCTTTTAATTTTTGTGTTTTATGTTCATCAGATGTACATTTAAACAGGCACAGAGGTGTCTTAGAATGTCTGATTTGACTGTAACATCAACTAAGTAAGCCTTTCTTCAATATATACAGAAGTTAGTTTGTAATTATGAGAAAACTAACAAAATTGAAATATAGAGAAAAATGGGAGGTACCACACGTCCTCTTTGTACCTTAAGTTAAGGTACGGTTAAGGTACACTTTATTGTCCCGTAGGGAAATTTGTCCTCTGCATTTGACCCATCCTTCAATGCCTCTGCAGCATCTCCTCAGGAGCAGTGATCGCCGCAGTGCAGCGCTCGGGACCCATCTCCAGGTGTTGTTGCTAGGCTTGGTCAGGACTACCGTAGCTGGAGGATATTACCCTAACATGCATGTTATTGGTTAATAACGCCAACGCACTTCGATTCAATAATAATTGATACTGCCCTGATGAAGACTGATTGAGTCAAAACGCGTTGGCGTTATTAAAAAACATCAACCAGACGTGACTCTGACTTTTTTCTATTGTCATAATTTTTGCCTACAAATCCACAGACAAGCAACATCAGCCCATAAATAAAGTTATTCAAATTATTGATTAATCAGAACTTTGTGTGATAATACAATTTAGCTTTTTTAACACTAATATCAGCTTTTGAAAATATGCTAAAAATCCATGTTTCATTCATAAAAGATATATTTTTGTAAGTCAAACCTGAAAGTTTGCTAAAATTCACTTGAAACTGCAACACAAAAGACCTCAACACATGCAGCCCGATCTTGCCCTTTGTCTTAGCCGGTCTTAGCCTTGGTCTTAAGTATTCCTCTGTTGGCCACTAGTGGCTCTCTCCAAGCTCTATACACTGTCAGTGTAGAAGGTGTGGCTTCAGTCAGATGTGGGGATACAGTTTCCTTCAGTGAACCAGACACATGCTCACGCCTGTGACAAGTGAGCAGTGATCACAGGCAAATGTTACTGTAGCAGCAGCTTCAGTTTGGAAAAAAGTGTAATAATAGAAAACTATTTGGTGAAAAAACTATAATAATAGAAATCTATTTGGTGAAAGTCTATTTACTTGACAGACTTAACAACTTTGTCTAAAAATGTGTCTTTTCTTTTACATAAAGCCTGTTGACTTCTATTATTATAGTTTTTTTCCAAACTGAAGCTGCTGCTGCAGCTACTTTTGCCTGCGATCCTAAAGCAGCTGCTCACTTGTCACAGGCGTGAGCATGTGTCAGGTTCAATGAAAAAACTGCACCCCCTCACATCTGGCTGGAGCCACACCTTCTATACTGACAGTGTATAGAGCTTGGAGAGAGCCACTAGTGGCCAACAGAAGAATATTAAGACCATCAGCTAAGACCGGCTAAGACAAAGGGCAAAATCGGGCTGATGACCTTCAAAATTCAAAAGATTATTAAAAACAGACGACCAAATTCATTATAAAGAAACGAACTTGGCAACTCTGAGACTAAGAGAAGTAGGTTGGAAATAATTGTCTGTATTTTAACAAACAGATGCCGTAAATAGAGAAATGGGAAATCACGATTTGACGATTTCACCAAAAGAGCAGATTGTCACAACAATGAGCTCACGATTTGATTTTTATCACGATATTGCCCAGCCCTGATTCCAAGTACCCTTTTTAAGTCCTTGAGTAAACAATGAAATATAAAAAAAACAACTAAAATTGAAGGACTGTCTATCATTTTCCTAGACGATACTGAATGTGTCACTAGCTTTGACACTAGACCCTGTGGTGATGTGGTTACATGTCAATTTAGACCTGAATGAATGAATGATACCTTTATTAGTCCCCACAATGGAGAAATTACAGAACATGCTGTGTGTGAGTATCCACATGTCACTTAAGATGTGGGTTATTTTGGCATGACACCAGAGAAAAGGAGTGCATTAGGGAGGAAGGATGACGCATTCCTTAGTTGTCAGCAGAAGCAGCAGCAGCACAAGAGCAGTGCACAGAGCTCATACAAACTGAAAAAAGGTCAAAAGCAAGGCTGCAGAATGTAAGGATTAAAGCAACATAATTCTATATAGAGGTAATGCAGGTGACATGACAGCATTCTAAATGTGAGTGCTGAGAGAGTTAATGGAGAGAAAGGACATTTTCTCTTGTAAGAGTTCAATAAACAGCTAAAACTGGAAAATAAACTACAGATTGACAACAAATTTAACCCACCACAAGTCCACTGAGCACTGGGTTTGTAACTGACATGTAAAAAGAGAAAATCAAGACATTGAAATCACACACAGTTGAACTTATTACCTTTTTCATCCTAAAAAATATGTTTTTGAGTCCGTTTGTTGCAGTTAAAATGTCCTAAATCATCAACTGTTGTTTGCAGACAAGCCGTTGCCACGACAACAAAGAAACACATTTAAGAAATGCCACTCATTCTAAATGTTGCTAAGCATTTTTGGAATAAAATTATGTCAGAGCATAACCTCTATAGAGGTTATGCAGGTGACTTAATTTATTCCAAAAACACAATTAGGTCTCCTTTAAGCCCATTTTGCAAGTTTATTTTTAGCTTTGTTCTTTTTGTTCCTTTTCAGACTAAAAGGTTATGCTTGCTACTTTGTGCTCTGTCACCATTGTACTGTAACTCTTGTCGTTTCCTCGCCCACTAGACGACTTCCGTTGTGAGGACCCCACCCAGGAGCTGGCTGAGTTTACTCAAGTGTCACACAAGGTCAGCGCTTACACAGAGAGGAGGAAGAAGAGCACGCCTGTAGAGTTAGCCGCCGTCGCCAAACTCCTCCAGGGCCGGATGAGGTAACCCAGAGCTCCGAAGAGAGAAATACCCACTGCAAACCCCATGCTGGCGAGTGTGCCTGTGCAACACAAGACAGACCAAAATTATCAGTGTTTTGTATGAAAAGAACTATATTTGACTATGTAAGTGTAGGAAAAATAAGGGCCTTTGCTTGCTAATGTGAACTCAACTCATCAACAGAAAAACAATTATGTTGGACTGATTTTCTAACTTATTTTTAAATACAATAATTTAAGAAATTACATAAATTACATACCCGGGAGAGACGACATCTGACACAGCAGATGTCGTCTCTCCAGGGTAATTGATTTACTCTCTTGCATGTAGACAGGAGCAAAGCTGGTCCGACTGGTTTGAGGGGAAAACTAAATAGAGTCTGGTTTCTAGCCTGGTCTGAATAAACGCACTGATAGACCCTTTTATGTTTGTAAACTTTGCGTTGAATTCTGGTGGCGGAGCTTAGCCGAAGGCAGAAAAAGACTTTTCGTCCATTTAAACCAGTGTAAACTAGGTTTTTGAAGGGATTTTTAAACACAAAGGCAGATTCTGTTTGGAACTGTCAGAATATATTCATGACTTATCTGTGGATCTAACGCAGACTTCAGTGAATTACTTCTGGTGGATGGAAGCATTTTGTCTGAGCTTGTTGTTGATTCCTCAGAGATCTGGTTCTGCTCTTTCGCGTGGCTGAAGAGGTGATTTTTACATTCGTTTCAGGTTTGTTTTACTTTGCTCGCTCCAATAGTGTTCTTTTCATGTCTTGAAGCTAATGCTAAATATGCTAATGTATGCACCTCTCATTAGTGCTTCAAAGACGACAACATTTACTAGTAAATATTTAGAATTTACATAACTTTGTTAGACTAGAGTCGCTTTTTTAGGCTTTTTGTCCAAGCTTGGTTGGGTTAGGGTTGGTTGCTTGTAGCTTTGAAATCTGTTAGCTCTAATCAAAGGTTTACTAAAGCAGGAAATGTTTTTGTGAAGAAAATGTCAATGATTGACAACAGTATAGTTTTGCTAGATTTCTAAATAAACTCAATTTGCACATCAGACTGCTCATGCACGGCTGATAAGGTCAAGCTAACAATTATTTTTGTATGAAATGCAACGATGAAAGCAGCTGTACCAGTCATGGCCCAGTAGGACTTGCCCACGTACTCCTGAGTGAGGACGAAGCACACCAGGCCGATGCCTCCGTTCATGAGGCCCACCAGCAGGCGAGAGGCCGCGAACACTTCATAGTTGGAGCAAAAGCTGTACGTAGCCAAACAGCACCTCGAAGAATAGGCCTGCGACACACAACAGACAAGTTACACTCTCAGGTAACGGTTTGTCAGGGTTTAACAATGAGCTGAGGCTGCTATAATAGAGACGTGTCAGGATGTGAGAGACTGACAAGCATCTAGAACAGATTAGACAACTCATTTCACTAAAATGAAGTTAAAGTGTGCATGACAGGTTCTTAAATTTCCATTTCAATTTAATTAATCCATTTTTTATTATTACCAGAAACCCCTTTAGATTCCACTGAGGTGGTTGCTAGTCTTCCAAGGTCGGTTTAAAACCTACATTCATATGAAAATTTTTTGGTCGATAAACAATCTGTTTTTTAAACAGCTCCACTTTTTGGTGTTTTGTTTTAACTTTTTATCATAGTTTCTGGACATTCTAATGAGCGCTGTGTGATTTAGCAAGCGAACGCATGAATGAAGCAGTCGAGTTGTTCATTTACCTGACAAATACACTGGTCTTCTGCCAACTTTATCAGAAAGTGGTCCAAAGATGACATTACCGAGCAGGAGACCGGTGAAGAACAGCGACCCGGCCAAGCTCACTTTATAGGCCTGCTGCTTGATAAGAAACCACTGACAAACAATAAGAGGAAGAATGTATGTAGATGTATTTTATTTTATTTGCATTGGGATTTTGTATGCAAACTAGCAAATCAGTCACTCACCTCAGTCACTATGCTATCTACGTCCTCGGTGAAAATGACTTGGGAGCTGGGAGAGGGGCCGTCCTGCTGCTTAATCTGGTACGAAGGAGTAGTGCCACGAGGACGATGAGCATAGACTGACTAGCCATATACACCTGGAAAGAAGAATGTGTTAATGTGTAATTAACAGGACAATTGGGGAGGTTTTTGTGGCAAGCAGAGGAGTTTTGTAGAGCCTTCAAGCAATATATAGTGCTGGTGTATATTTGGGTAACCCAAATTTGTGTCAAAAGTGGTGACGCTTTTTGTCGAATAGCCTGATTTTACAAGTTGGTGATATTTAGCTAATCAATCACCATTGTTGTCTTTTTTTTTTATTAGTTAGAAGTACTTGCAAATTTATTAGAATTTTTTACATGGAAAACTTGTTTAGCTGCATTTTTTTCTTTATGAACCAGTAAGTTAGCACAAAACTCTGCGTTTCTGGTCTTGAGAGAGCAGATTGGTCAAATCTTTGGTCAGAACATGGAGACACTCACTAGTTTGTGAGAGAGGACATTTTAGTTGACGTCTTAAATCGACCAACATGTCTTTAGTTAGTTTAACTTTAACTTATATTCTTAAAGTTGTGTGTTCGGCTGGTTTGAGATAAGATTGTCTGAAAATCGCTTTCGAGATACGACCAAAAATTATCGAGATATACTTTTGGTCAACTTTGCCCAGGCCTAGATACTTTGAGAGCGCTTGCATGACCAAAACTACTACTGACTGACTGTGAGCAAAGGCTTGACTATTTTGAAAAAGCTAACATTTTACCTACATGTTCATTTCCTATTCAGTTTATTTCTATCTAGGATTTTCACTGTGTCAGTCTAAAATTAAAATATACTATAAGATCGGGCAGTGAACAGTGATTGTGATTGGTTTCTCTTTAACAGACTTTACAAAACATGAGAAAGCTTCACCAAAGGACAAAAATTAATTGAGCCTAATAAGTTTGAAAATGTCCTCTAGGCCAGTGGTTCCCAAAGTCGGGTCGGCAGATGATTTTGAGATGTAATTTGCAAATATTACTCTGTATTTAAATGTTTTTATACATTGAAAACCGTATGTTGTAGAGAATTCCAATCACAAACTATAACTATGCAAATATATGAGCTGTTGGTATGTATATTTTGGGGGTCCCTGTCAGAAAAGTTTGGGAACCCTTAATCACTATGAGAGTTTATAAAGAGGCATTTTACTTCCTGAACCAGGGCGATCTTCTACTGTAGTGCTCTATTAATGATGAACAAACAAACTACTGAATTGTGTAGTTGACTTTCACCTCCAGAAAGTTACATAGTGCACCTTTAAACATTTTGCATTTTAAAGTTTTTCAGATCTTAGTGCTACACCTGTCCAGCCCTGTCCAGTTTTACAAGCTCAAGAATTCAGTAAAAACAGAGACAGCTCCTTTTTCTCAGTGGTCCGTACTTCTTATTGGTTCTTAAAGTTGACCTGGCTCAAAGGTTAAACACGTATTACAGGTTAAACTACATTTTCAGTAAAACTTTTAGTGTATTTTCAACAATTTGGCTGTTTTGATGAGGTTTATAATTGCATTTGCCAAATTATAGATGTAGACTAAGAATATTTAACCTTTTAATTGGTTGTGAATAGTCTTATAATTGCAACAAAAAAGTCAGACTTAGAATTAAGGTGAATTCTTCATATTGGCCTTTAAGTAAAAAAAGAAGGAGAGATTTTCTGTCCAATAACAGATGTACTCTAAGTTTTGAAAAGTGGCTGTGGGAGTTTAGAGGTTCAGCATTGATTTAAGGCAGTTGTTTGTCCAAAACAGATACTTTTACCCACCAAAACACTCTTTGTAAGGCTTTGGTGACAGCCGTTTTAAACAAGCACCAAGTGAAGTAGAAGTGTAGTAGAAGAAGTAGAAGTAACTCTTAAAGTAGTATATAACTTATTTACATACCTAGCAAAAGTAGACAATTCCAAGTGTACATGAATCATAATCAAATCAAAACTCTGGCTGCAATAATATTTTGACTTTCTTTTTAGCCCTATCGTCAACCTGTTACTGAAAAAATAAATACCTAAGCATCAATTGGCGACAAATATATATTTTATGTGTGTTGGCTCTGTCAATAAAGGCACACTTACATTTTTCATTTTACAGCATTTATCCCAGTATTGGTCCGCGCTTGCTTTCAAAAACTGTCCACAAGTTTGTTTAAATGTGTGAGGTTATTGTGATGCCAATGTGGCCTTACAAAAAAGTAAGACACCCTAGCTACCTAAATGAGGACAGAATAGAGGTTTAAAGATGTTTAAAAAAATACTGGCGCTTCTTCATTAATAATTCATAACAATATTGCAGTGTTGAATATAAGCTGTAAACCATGAACAGTGAAAGAAACTAACATTGTATTTAAATGTTTTTGTGGTAGTTATTTGTGTAGGACAATTTGAAACAAGAATTTAAAGATATAAAACATATGGACAAAATAAATCCAACCAACTATTGCACTGGAGAAGCCTTGTTTTATTAATGTGAATAATGAGCAATAATATTAATTAAATAAAACGTGGTTAAGAGTTATGTTGTCACCGCTGTTTATACTGTTTAATAACATTTTAAGTCTCGTGCTAGAAAGTCAAGTGAGCACACAAGCCACGTAGCATTAGCGCTCAGATTGAAAGTTAGCCAGAGTTAGCTTTGCGCGTAAACAGAAGCAGATGTCGGGACAGGCTGTCACTAACCTGGGTCAAAACGAGGATCACTACGGCTTGCTTCTGGTACGGCCCGAACTCGCCGACAACCTGCAAAGCCTCCTCTAGATCCATCCCAGGCAGCGGGCATGAGGAAGGGTAGTCGCCGAGGGACTCTCCAGCTACAGCGGCTAGCATCACCGCCAAAGAGGCAGAGACAAGAGTGTAGCTGACGCGCACTTCCGCCATCGTCTCCTCTTGTTAAAAAAGTTAGCATTATAGCGTTGTAAGTAACTCAAGATGCAAGCACTGTAAACGAACAACATGACAAAGAAATGGTTATCAAAGCGAAGAATTAGCTCTTAATAAACTAGATATATAACGCAAGGAAATAGTATTAAAAGATAGTTTGAAATAGGCTAATAACAGGCTAATAATACCACAAAATGTTAGCATAGTGATGAATGGCAATATAAAGATAGCATTGAATAAAATAACATGTTAGCATTACATAGAAAATACAGCAACTTGAAAAAATACTCAAAGATGTTAGTAAAAATAATTTAATTTAATAAGGTAACCATCTTGGGGACAACAGAGTAGTAACCATTAAATTACTATTTAAAACATGTTTTGATGACTGTAAGGAGTCAAAACAAATATAAACTAGTTAATTAGCATTGTGATATAAATAGTAAATAAATAAAACACATCAAATAAAAAAGAAGAAAACTCCAATCTAGCAAACTGCATCAATTTATTTCATTCAAAGGCACTTTAACATCCAGTCCAAAACTTAAATAAATACAGTGGTCATTTTCTATGGTCAGGAGAATTTTATGAAATGCTTTTGTTCTGAGTCTGCCAAGCATGCATTTGGAGGGACAAAAAAAAAAAACAAATCGAAGAGAGCCATAAAAGAGACAAAAAGATAGAGATAGAATACAGCATGACCACAAGTCTATTCAAAGCTGCACAAATCATAAATGAACAATTATTGCATCAAGAGCTGCATGTGAAAACACATTTCAATCGCTGTTGTCTTAAACAAGGATCCCTAATGTTACTAGTAATTGGTCAGAATGTGGTTTCAACGTGCAGCATGCTTTAACACATTTCAAGTTTTTGCAGTTCAAATCATTACCCATTTGGCCGGCACAGTTCAATTACTTTTGGGCTTTAAAAAAAGTTTTTCTAAATATAAAAACTGACAAAAACTATTGTCAAATTGACAATTACAATTTAACTCCCATGTAATGGCTTTTTTTTGCTTACCCATACACACTTTAAAAATGTGTAAGCCAAAACATTCTAAATTGTACAATAGAGGCAACAAAAAGTTATTTGAATGCAGACAACTTCGGAATATTCTTAAAGATTAGGTTCCACTGGTTTATGCGAAGACTATTGGTTCAAGTGGGTCATGTTGAATGAATGTATTTAGTACATATTGTGAAATACCGATACTTATTATCACTTATTGCCTCTACTGATCAAAACATTTCTTACAAATTAAATATAAGTACTTACATATGTTTATTACAATGCTATACTTCATAAAGTAGCATTCATTCAAATTTAGCTTGTTTTCAGACTATGGGGGCAACCATAGTCTCCTTTCAAAAACATTGAAAGACACAAGATAATGAAGTATTGTATTGGTTGTGTAATGTCTGTCAGTAGCTCGAAAAAAACCTCAAATTATAGCCAAATTAAATTTATGTGAAGTTGAAATACTGAATAGTATTTTTTTCCCTCTTGTAGCTAACAAAAAGCAAACTATTTAACGTTCTATCCCAAAAGTCAAAATTATTGTTTGATTTTATTATGATTAAAATAGGATTTTTGTATTGCCTCCATTCTGGTTACATTGTGTTTTAGAGGCTCTTTGCACACATTACCATCATGTCCAAGCATTGTGAGAACACCATGCAAAATATAGACAAATTGCTGCAGATACAGAGATGGGCAGACGCTGACCAGATGCTGTTATAGTTTAGAGGTCAACATAATCATTACAATATTACTCTTCACAGTGCTTACATTTATCAAGTGCATTGTTTAAAAACAATATTCTAAAAACGAGCTGTTATAACACTGCAGTAGCAATCGTATTTGCAATTCTAATTGATTCCTGTGTATTTCAAAGTATAACTTGCATCTTATGGTAGTGTTGCACTTGCATGTAGGGCTGGGAAATTAATCAAAAAATCAAGAGACTGAAATTGAATCAAATCGAATCGCCAACTATTTTGGTTGTGGGTTATGAATCGAAAGATCAAAACATCCTTAGTCATTTGGAGCAAAGTTCAAGCAAAATTCAGGCAGAACATTGACTTACAAATTTAAATAAATGCAACATATCTGTTTTTGTTTTAGTTTATGTTCACAAAATCAAATCAAAAATTAAAATTACAATCGGTCATTATGAGGGGAAAAAAAATGTTTTTTTCCCAATCGCCCTGCATGTGGATATTACCTTTGGCTTCAAACACCTCACACGTATGACTGGGCAATGGATTAACAATAATTCAAATTTAGTGCAAATTCCATCTTTTACAAAACACAACTTTCTGCTGGCATGTCTTAAAAATTATATATTCTTCTCCAATGTGTCCAATTAAGTCTCCTTTCCAAAGAGTTGAATAGTAACAGACTAAAAGTCCCTGGAACATAAGACAGCGACATCCAGGGGTCCTCACCTTCACCTCCACCTCCACCTCCACCTCCACCTCCACCTCCATTTGGTTGATTGAGTTCTTCTTCTTCGCCAGGTTTGACGGTCTTTCCCTTTTGGAATTTTTTTCTAAACCAAGTCTTAATGCTTTCTCTAAAGTATACACATGCGGCAACCCCACCCAGTAAGATGATTACAGGAAACACAATTGTCCACAGATGCTTCTCCGATTCATAGAATGGGTTTATGTAGGGCTCGCTCTCCTTCTCCCCACCTACGTTACCAATTTTGCAATACAAAAACTCAACACGTTTCGTTGTGTCGTTTTTCTCCAACGTGATGTTTCGGCCCAGTTCGATCCATTCACGAGGGTCACGTCCGCTTATGTCCCACCAGAACGTCACACGTCCGGCTTTGTCCACGACTCCATCGCAGACCACAGGGTACTCGTTCTCATCTTTCCCAGGTTTGACCCACACAGAAGGTTTTGGGACTTCCTCGACAGCGACAACTTGATAGCCGTCCTCCTGCAAAATGTTGTCTATTTCCGTCACGTACCGCCCAGCGTCCAAGGCCTGCGTGGGCTCAATGGTCAACTCGCCGGTGGTTATGTCTAAAGTCGTACGATTCTTAAAAGTGCCGTAGTAGTCCAGACCACCGCCTGAATCCAGTTCTGCCACCAGGTCCCCGTCTCTCTTCCAGACAATGCTGGACGTGTGCTGTTTGCCAGGCCGCAGTTTAATAGGACTTTTGCCGATTACAAATTCGAACTTCTCGTCTATGGCAAAAGCATGGTGAACAAAACAGATCAGAAAGAGTCCAGCGGTCCAAAGATGTGCCATTTCCTCCAAAAATCCCGTCACCGCTACATAGAAATGTCAAGATTCATGGCAAACGAGGAGCAGCCACTGCACCACACCTATGGTCGACGTGAAGTGCGTAATACGGCACAGAGCGCGAGGAGAAGACCTGCCACTGCCGTCAAGTGTAGTGATGTAAGACGCACCCTCTTAATATGGAAAGGGCCCTTAAAGCGCAAATAGAACACTAGAGAGTTAGAACAGCCATCTTCACACTGTTATTAGAATCTGTTACTATGAAAACGTATTGAAACAAAGCCTCATAAACACTCAGAACATAAATTAGCTTTTACTTGGTGTTGCAATTCACAGTTTAAGAGGAGTAGCAGAAAAGAAACAATCTGTAAAACAAAATAGCTAAATCTATATTGTGATTTTTAGTATATTCAGGAAGTAATTAGATAGGAAGGAAGTAGATCAATAATTCACATTTTGTTCATTGCAAAACACTGAAAGAACTTAAAACAGGTTAGAAATAGAAACAGGTCCA
Source organism: Mugilogobius chulae (assembly GCA_038363315.1). NCBI lineage: Eukaryota > Metazoa > Chordata > Actinopteri > Gobiiformes > Gobiidae > Mugilogobius > Mugilogobius chulae. The sequence continues at coordinate 5,407,762 of CM076407.1, forward strand.
TTGACTTCTTGTTCAAATTGCAGAACTCATAAGCTCTGCCTCTACATTGCAAAATTTTACTTAGCCTACTTTTTTTTTTTTTTTAATCTGTGGCTTATACATTTTTTGTTGTTGTTAGAAAGTGTTTACACGACAATGAAAAGTAGATTTTACACAATAGGTCTCCTCTAGAAATATAATTAAATCTATCAGACCATTCAAGTTACGTAAAAATATACATTTCTGTGTACAATAATTTGTTGTGACTGAGCACACTGCAGTAAATGATAATGAATAAATGTTGGAAAGTGGCATCAGTATTATTCTAGTATTATTATACTATTACTATAGTATTATAGTATAATAGATATTCAATTCAATCTATTCTTATATAGCCCAGAATCACAACAACAGCCATCCCAGTGGACTTCACAAGAAATATAAAACAACAATACTTAAAATCAATAACAGTTTTGAATTAAAACCTATTAAATACAAATACAAATATAACAATAGTTAAAATAATTAAAATGTCAATCCTCCCCACCCTTTCCACAATTGGCTAAAATAGTAATAAATAAATACTGATTAAAATAACAGTGCCTACCATAGGCAGCTACAATATTCCAGAGTGCCCAGTGGGTTTATCTTTATTGCAGACAGTATTAGTGTAAACCAAACAGTTCAACTGTGACCACACTCTGGTTCAGAAAACACACCATCACCACAATCATACTTTGTTGTGGTGATGTTGTGGTGTCTACCTTTGAGAAAAAGTAGGAAACATTTGATCTGAATCCAAGCAGTGGCTGGTCATTGTTGTTGAGCTTTTCTCCTTTAGTTTGCTGTAATAATAAAACTTTAAAACCCATCAGACATTGTAATATTGATAAAGTAGAAGATTACTATTTCCTACTTTGCCAAAAGCACAACTTTACCCGTAACATACAGAATACAATATATGACTCTGTTAGATGTAAATGGCAAAACATATTTGAATGTATAAAATGAATGATTGAATGATTTTTTACACAGACAGATGTCTTCCAAAGTGCTTCACAGAAACAGTTTTTGGACGACTTCAATTTGTGTTAAAAGTGGTTTTGGTCGTGCACCTTTGTCGTCAGGAAATTACAGTTGTAGGCTATAGCCCTTCTCTATAGTGAAAAAATATGTTATTACTAAGTAATGCATTAGACCAAAGGAAAATTATCAGTTGTGTGCGCAGTTTCGAGCTCTTATAAGACCTTAAATATACCTTTATGTCTAATATAAAAAAACAACAATGCCATCCCCACACACAGGCCGGCTCTTCTTACAATCACAAGATGGCCGCATTGTTTACCACAGCAGCAGAACTTATGTTGTCTCTAGCTTTTCCCGTCCAACTTGCTTCGACACAGACTAGTAAAATATAAAAATACAAGCCATGCCAAAGTATAAAGTCAGAAGATACAGCAAATACTATGTTAGAGATACAGACAAATCATATCGGTTTGAAGATTAGTTAAACAAATGTGTAATAAGGATGATAACAGTGTGAATATACACAGCAGGTCACTAAGCTATTGAATTAAATATGATAGGCCTAATTTACCTTTACAAAGCGAGCAAAACCTAAATGTTTTTGCAGGCAGGTAATAATCAGTAGCCTAATTTATTTTATTAGGTCGGGAGGTCTGTGGTTCCATGGAAATAATGCAAATCGCCATGTGTTGATAGTTAGCAAAACTTCATAGGAAAATTAACAAAACGATTAAAAAAGTAAACAAAACAGCATAGCAGCCAATAAACTGCTTCAGTACTGGTAATTTATCTCTCACTATTTATTCAAATGTGATTTATAAAAGCTATTTTCGTATTTAGCATTTTAAAATCTCCATTTTAACATTGACCACTGAACATTCTACAGCTTATGATGTCCGATCCGACTATTATTGTCCATCCATCTTCAACTGTCACAAAGACAATGTTTTTTTTTTTTAATCAAACTCATCATTTATTCATTTGAAATACTTTTTCTTCAAATAAATGTTGCAGTTTCGTTTTTAAATCAAAATTTGCATGGCGAGACTTTCATTCATACGTTATGTGGTGATGTGATAAAGCCAGGTGATGTTTTTTTTCTTCCCTTTTTGTACTTTGCTAAAAAGGCAATTCACACATTACCACAAAAAGGCATTTAACAATATTTACTTATTTTATAACGTTGAACGGAACTGTGTTAATTCTTTGAAGAACTACATCCGTTTTGTTTTTCTTATGGTAACCAAAGTCATCACAACACCACCGAAGAAACCGAAAGTGAAAATACTCACGCGTTTGACAAGTTCATGACGCGCCCTCTGGTGGCAACGTAAAGCAATAGGTTCTGTACGTGAGATCACATTTGTCAGGCTGACGTTATTTCAATCAGGTGAAGCGATAATGTTGTTTAAATGCAGTTTTATAGTTGTAATTTTGTCTTTGTCACCTCAGAAATGACGTTTTATTTAAATTTGTGAAGCAAACTGTGGTATTTACAGGAAAAAAATTATCTTGCCAACGAGATATGCAAACGAGATCACAGCGTTCTAAATGTTAAAACTCGGTGGCAAGAAATAATGAGAGTCAATGGAGATTACTTTTTCTCCTGCTGTAAGATAAAATAGGAAAAAGAGGCTTTATGCGAGGAATACAAAAGTCAACATAATAACTCTGCTGAACACTGGGTTGTAACTGACGTGTAAACACAAACAACAGGTTAACAGTGGCAGAAAAGCTAACAAACCTAAAGACTTTCTCGCACTTTTATCACAGACTTTAGAATCACACACAGTGATGTAATTACCTTTTTCTTCTCCAAAAAATTGTTCTTGAGTCTTTTTGATGAGGATATTTGTTTTACTGCTGTTAAAATGTCAAAAATGTCCAACTGCCGTTAGTAAACAGGCTACGCTGTTGCCATGACAACAGCAAAACTATTGTTAGCTTCCATTCGCTACATAAAAATTAATTTATGTAAAACAAAACAGTCCAGGGATGAAATTTAGTCCGTAAAAAGTAAATAGAAAGTATATTTTTTCCATTGTGTTGCCCACAGTTTTGCCTCAGTCAGAATGTTTAGGAGAATGTGTCAAATAAAATGTCAGCGCATTTTGACAAAGGGCCACATCGGCATCGGGGTTGTCAACGAAGGGCCTAACCCTAACCCTGTAACTAAAATTAACCTCACTAATCCTGGACATACTACAAAAAATAGCTGTATTTGATTATTGTATATTTATTAAAGTGACAAATACTGACTATACATGTGCATTAGTCTGAAAAATGACTTGCTCTTTATGTTTCAGTAAAATTTTTCATTAGGTAAAACACCCATATTACTCTTGGCACTAAGTAAACCTCATAAGACCTTGAGGGTCGCATGAAACGAAGTGGAGGGCCGCATTTGGCCCCCGGGCTTTGACTTTGACATATAGGCCCTAGAATGTGAAGCTAACCTATTAGCTTAAATCAAAAGTTCGTTATTGTGAGTTTACAAGTGCATCCAGCAGCCTATTGCAGTCCAAAACCAAAGAGAGACAAGTCCAAGTCAAGTCCTGAGTCAAGAGACAAGTCCAAGTCAAGTCCTGAGTCAAAGAGAGACAAGTCCAAGTCAAGTCCCGAGTCGTTAAAGAGAGACAAGTCCAAGTCAAAGAAACAAGTCCAAGTCAGTGCAATTTCTGTTCCTAGTATTTTTTTTTATATTAAAATTGCCTCTTGCATTGATAAAATTACAGTTATGTTTTATAAATTACTTTGGGTAAAATATAATTCTTAGAACGGAAATGATGAAGTGGGTTTGGACATGTTCCAGTTTAATGCAAAACTATTTTCTGAGAAGCATCAAGTCTCTACTCACAGAGCTATAAGTTCAAGTTTTGGTCTAATTTATCAAGTTACCTAAATATTGAATAGTAAAGTCCAAGTCACCATTTATTACATTTTTAATTCAAAGGACGGGAACAATACAAAAGTCATATTTGTTCCTTAACTGTAAAAATATAGAATATAAATGTATGGGTTATAGATTATTTTTATCTTTTGTACAAGCACAAATTGCAAACACAAGTGACACTGAATGACAATCATTTATTACATTAGGTAGAAAAGCCCATACATTTTAAAACGACAGATACAGTTTAAAAAAGCAGATGGCAGTTTCTCATTCTGACATTCATACAAATATTTAGTGACACGACTACACAAAGATAAGAACACGTTACGTTAGATGAGGGTGAAATGTTAGTTCTGGGAGCGCAGCGGTAATCTGGATTGTTTTTGTGGAGTGGAAGTCTCATTTTCTGCTTCTTTGGGCCGTGAAGGGATCTTGGACTCTTTGCGGCCGCCTTTCTTTTTCTGAAATAAAAATGTTAATTGTTGACAATTGTATGACAGGTTACACTACATTATATAAGATTTCACTAAACATTTTGCCTGTTGCTTTGCACCTAATTCGGCTGAGTTGATGAGTTTTTATAATTGTGTTTCGTCCGGTAAATATGACATAAGTAGCGGTAATTCCAGACTGAACTGGGGTAAAAATTCAGTCATATGACACAGAAGCTGCCATTTAACAAGTGATAATATCTTCTAACATTTATTTTGTTAAATGGTTGTTTAAATGTCAGGAAACGAGCTGTTTTAAGCAAAGACATAAAACATGTTCCACGATCATTAATCGGCTAAAAAACACGCTAACGCATTTAAGCTTTTGATCGGATAATTTTTTTTACCCAAACTGTACAACGAGACTAAAAAGCCTTGCAAAAACAATTTATCAGGTATTCTGCAGGGACAAATGTAAGACTTTTTAAGGTCATAATACACAGAAATTTAGATTTGCAAGTCGTGACTTGTAGTATTTCAAAATGCTGCTTCATTTCCAGAGGCTTCTTAAGATATAATTTTATATTCTGCTACAATTGTGAAAAATTAATAAACAGCGAATGCAATTTTTTTAAGCAATCAAACTTTCAATCTATTACATCAACTAAATAACAGAAGAACCACACCAGTTGTTATATCTTGAGAATATTGAGATTTTTCCAAAAGAAAAAGCTGCAGCCGTGTGAAATAGATAGAGAAATCTGACAGAAATTCCTTACCTGTAGAATGTTTACTGCATACTAACATAGTAAATGGTCTGCGCTTTTCTACCTTTCCAGGCACTCAAAGCGCTTCACAATCTAGTATCCACTCACCCAGTGTACGCAGACACTGAGGCAATGTGGTTAAGTGCTTACACAAGAAACAACTGTCGTCCACTGTGGTTCTGGTGTTCCAGCGATTCCTCATCCAAGTACTAACCAGACCCTCACTCACTAGCTTCTGAATCTGACAGATCAGGCTTTGACAAGCAGTATAGCCAGTACAACTACGTTTCCAACTAAGCCTAAAATACAGCTCTCAATAATAATTTTAACAACACAAAGTGTTGCAATACATGAGATATAAAGTCATCCTGTGAATCTTAATATTCACAAATTCAAGTTTTCAGGAGTGTGTGGGTTCTTGTGAGAAGGGGATGCATTTTTTGGCATAACACTGGTACTTTTTTGTCAACTTAAGCACTGGCTTGTAGCTGGATGTGCCCTGTTCCAAGTTTTTACTATTTTCTAATTTTGACTTAATTTGGTAAATAACACCTGTTGTAATTATGAATTATAGTTTGACATGACTCAAGACCGAGTTTGTGGCAGAATTCTAAACTGATGACATCAGACTAGGGGACACAAGGACATTTTCAATTTTACTACGAATGACACCTTTTTTTGACCCCTGAAACATAAACTTAACAAAGTCACTGTGTTCTAGTACAGTTTAAATTATCAAGTTAAAAAAAGCATGATACATTAGAGTTTTGACGCAATATGACATGATCTCTAGGCAACTACCTAGTGTGATGTCATTTATGAACAGGAAGTACATTTTAATCCTCAAAAATGCCATACTGGGATGAATTTTGTAAAATGTTTAGTGAAATCTTAAATAAATTGATCAGTGAAATTAGTAGTTCAACCTGTCAGAGGAACTTTAAATGAGTAAACACTGAACAAACAGGGCAGTGATTTTTATTGTCATGATCTTTTAGATACTTTTAGTTTATCTGTTGAAATGAAAGTATGTGAAAATATTTGTTTTAGTCAGACAGAAGCTTTTGTTTCATGTGCCGTGTGAATTTCAGCTCATTTCTGCTGTTTTCCTCAGAAACAAGCTACAGGACACTTTTAAGGAAGGAGACAGGAAGTAGCATGCAAAGCAGATAAACAAATGCTTTTGTCTGACTGGAAATGTTTTCACTTAACTGATATAAAACTCACATTGTTCTACTAAACATTTGCCTTCAATTGAGTTATAATATGGTACTTTATTAATCTCAACACCAGCTCACACAAGGCTTTTTGATTGTTTTATTTGGCAGTGTAAAAGTGTTTATTTCAATACTAAAGATGCATCAAAATGAGAAAAGTTTAATTTGGATTTTATAGGCTAGTGAGAGTTATAGAGAGAATTACTGCTGAAGTTTCTTAGTTCTGCTTTAAATTTATCAGGAGGCACAGAAAAAACTCCTTATTTGTGCGAGTTGTGGCTGCTTACCTTAAAGAATGGTCGTCGTTTGCTCTCGTTGCAGATCAGGTTTTCATCGATGAAGGACGGCTCCGTGGCCAGACTTTTGTCACATGTGCTGGGCTCGTCCTCCAGAGAGTCCTGCAGAACAACAAAACAAATATTTAGTATGCTTGTTTTCTGATAATTCTTCAACGCCACCATTATAGCAACATTTGAACAGAATACCAGATGAACTACAGTCTCTAACAATAAGTACACTGGCATTTTAGAGTAATGTTGAATAAAGTCTCTTGTACTTTTGTGCATTGTTTTTTTTTTCCTACATTTTCTTTTTTTTTAGTGTTCAGCAGGCGGACTGAGCCAAATAGAACGTGAATTTTATTGCTGTAATTATACTAAACAGAGTTTAGCCTGCACCTGTTCATAAACTGGTTCAGTGGTTCTAGGCTTCCCCTCTATTGTTCTGAGCCTGCCTAGACGGTTCCAAGCCCAATAGCATTATTTAGGGCTGGAAACAGTCTAGGCAGCTCAGTCAGAACAATGGACTCTGTGCATTGAAGCTGTTTACTTCAATTGTCAGACTTTACCGTTAGCATTGACAGACACCATCTTTTTATAACTCACTTGGTCCTTTGGTGTAATATTCTCTTCTTTTGTAAGTATTTAACATGTTTCAGAGAAAATCATGTTCGATCTTTGGTCTTTTTCATTTTAGGCTGAGTTAGTGAACCTCTAGAATGAACTAAACAGGATGAACTGCCGCAGATGTAGCATTTTGAAAAACAGTCGAAAGTGAGGAAGCAGACAATAGAGTTGAAGCAGATAATAGCGGGGCAAGACAACATAGAGAGGACCCACTGCACCAGTTTATGAACAGGTTTTAGGTGTAGCCCTTCCTCAGGGGCAGGGCTAAACTCAGTTTAGTATAATTACAGCCAGTCTCAGGTCACTTCCATCAGACTGAAAATGACTTTCGGATGAGAGCTGAAACGTCTCAATCTTCAAAAAAGCTGTCCAGATGACAAGTTTGAAGCCTTTCTATTCTGTCACTCCAACGTTAAATGGTGGTTTTTACATGAAAACAAATCCAGTAACAAGCTTTTTAAACGAACATGCTCCACAGTCTGATGCATGAGCCGGCTTAATTCATTTTATAGAAACCATGACACATGTTTGTCAGCAATGTAACTAAATACTTAATAAAACTGATCCCAAAATCAAGATTTGTCCATAAAAGATAAACAATCTTACACATTTTCTTCTCCAGATCAGTAAATCCTACTTTAGCCAGTGTGTTGTATGTGTTTACCAGATCAGCCTGGCTCTGTGCGTCGTCCTCCTCTTGCTCCTGCTCCTCCATCAGAGCGGTCTGCAGACTCTCCTGTTGTCTCCTCAGGCTCTCCAACAGCTCACTGCGGCTCAGGCCTTTCACCAGCTGACGAGGGTAGACGAAGTCACGCCTCTGAGGAGTGGTACCTGCAAACACACACAAGGATCAGATCAAACCTATGTTCACGTCTTTCTTCTGTCCCATGACTGTTGATCACCAGGGCTGACTGCAGAAGTCATACGCACACCGATACAGGGAAGTGTATCGGGATACGTATCAGAATACGTAACACTCAGAAACTTTGAACTGACAAGGCTAAAACTATAGAGGGATTTTGGGTCGACGTCACTTTCCGCCCTACTGTGCATGCGTTATGCAGAAAGAACTCCTCTCCATTTGATAACATGGGGAAACTTCTTTGAATTAAACACTGTTTGTGTCTGTGAGCGGCGGCTCTTTCTACAGGCGGGGTGAGCGCGCATCGCCCGTGTTGATAAAAAAAAAATCCCTCTATAGAGCTGAAAAAAGACTTAATAGAAAACTTGTATGTAACAATAAAATCAGTGTGAACATACAATTCTTCTGCATTTCGTTTTTCTCGTTATTCTTAACAAACACTTTGAAAAACTTTGAAAACACTTTTTACAGGTGGTATACAATACTTGTTTACACTTTTAAAATTTTGTGAGTAATATCTTGATTGATACCTATTGGTCTTTATCGGACACTGACCCATAGAAACCAATATGTCTCTGTGGGTCAGTGTACCGGGATTTACATGTAGTTGAATCGATCGAACTTGTAAACAGCCTACAGTGTTTCCATTTCAGGAATTCAGTTAGAGCTCCATCTACTGAGTTACAAACAAAATTATAATCAAGGTTTCTGCAAGAATGGAGAGATTAAATTTAAGTCCTGATGTGTAGTATTTCACAATGCTGCTTTTTTTCCAGATGACTTTTTATGATATAATTTTAGATTTTGCTACAATTACATACAATTTTAAAAATGTACAAAAAAGAATGCAATTTATACAGCAACCAAGCATGTAATTTATCCCATCAACCGAATAACAGCAGAAGAAACACACCAAATGTGTTGTATTACTGAGAATTTTCAGACAAAGCTGCAGCAGTGAGACAGAAATTGCTTCATTAAAAAATGTAAGACCTGTGCGAACATTTCAAAAACCTACAACAGAAAACTTAAGACTTTCTAAGCCCTGGCAGAAACTCAACCTCGACATTCCTGATAGAAATCTTACCGGTGGGGACGTCCTGCTGCAGCTCGCTCTGGAGGAAGTCTCTGACCAGCTGCTCACTGCTCTCCACACTCTGCTGTAGCTCGGCCGTGTGGACCTCCAGAGCCTCCCGGTCCTCTGACGTCTGCTTCTGTAGAGCCTGGAGAGAGCTGTTCACCTGCTGCGTGTGAGCCGAGAGCCGCTCTGCTGTGGAGCTGCGCCGGTCTGAGCACACAGACTCTACACTCTGTAACACACACGAAAAACAACATGATATACTCGATAATCAGTTTTTGCTTATCTTCAAAACAACATTCACAATATTTTCTAAAATTCGATATATTGCCCAGCTCTATTCCACAATTTGCCACATCTTATTGGAGGTAAAAGAAATCAAATGAGAAGTTGTAAACATAATAATGTGTGAAAATAAGCGAATGCATTTACCTGCTGCAGAGCCAGAGCGTCTGTAGAAACACTGCCCAGGAGAGTGAGCTGTTCCTGGGCTTTAGTCTCGCCGTGTTCCTTTGTTTTGGAGGCCCACTGGAGGTCCCTCTCCACCAGACCTGCACAACACAGGACATGTCAGCGGAAGGAAGTATTATCAATAAATAATAAAAAAGAGCAGCCTATTAATTTTCAGTACAGCATGTGAAGTTTGTAGAGGTGGGCCATAAATAGTGGCATATCTGACACATTTATAAACCAGACATGCTTACGTATCAATCAATAACTTCACATATTTCCACAGTTGTTACCTGAGACTGAAGTGTGGACGTGTGCACAGCTGGCCATCATCTCCTCCAGAGCCTGGTGACTCTCGTCTGCGTTGTGTCTGAGCGAGGAGGAGATGGAGGAGGAGGTGGAGCAGAGGAGCTGAGACTGAGAGGAGACCTGCTGCTCGCTGACTCGCAAACACTGCACACACAGATCGAAAAGAAATCAATAGTTTTTTACATCTTTATTTCAATACCGGTCAAATTAAAGATTCTGTGTCTGATTTTTAAGTCTCAATGACATTTTTTTGCAGCAGCAGCAGCTAACTTACTAAGTGAGAAGAACACGTGACTGCTGCAACTATCAAGCTATTGTATTTACAGTGTTTCCCATTCTTCAGAAACACAGTCCATCTAAAGGCCTTAGCATTACATTTTTGTTTGTGTACTGATGCTCCTGGTTTCCAGATTGCGATACCTGCATGATAAATTATGTAAAAGTAATGCCTCATGAAGTCACAGTAAAGACGTGTGTGTGAGAAGGAAGAGAAACTCCCATATGATGTTTCAAGACAAGAAATTCAACAATCTGTCCAATGTTTCAAATTTGTATGACGATAAAAAAATGTTCATAGTTCATTTATTTCATAAAGACTATTTTTTCAGTAATTTGCTTTAAATTGGGTCAATGCTGCTCTTTTGCTGATAAAGGAAGACTGCAGTCTAGTGTAATTTGCATACTTCAAACCAGATCCATTTAAATTGCTAAGACCTTTTAGAATAGTAGATTTCTAGTTTATGGAGCTCAACAGTGACCGCTCACTTCCTGGTTCAACAAGTACGAGCTTCCATTATGAATACTCACAGGGATTTCGAAACTTTTTTTTAAAAGTTGGAAAACTTCAGAGCTAATCAGCTTAGTGTAAGTCACAAGAATAAAAAGACCAACCCTTATTTAAAATCTGCTTCTGCAGCTTTATAAACTACAAAGTTATGATGTTTTGCTGAATTTTAGAGTTAGAACATAAGCTGGCTAGCCAAAAACATGCCTTTAAACTGGTAACATTTACATTTTTGAAATTCCTATAGCATTTTAGAATACAGCAAAGTACTATCTAAACTAGGATGCTCCTCCACAGTTGAGCTCCATAGTACTATTCCGAATAGTTTCTCTAAATCTTCGTCCCACTGATAAATATAACTGAATATCCTTATGCACAGACCTGCTGACGTGCTCCTGGAGGCTCTGCAGGGGCGTGTGCAGAGCTCTGGAGGCTGACTGGAGCTGACTGTAGTCCTTCTCTGTCTCCAGGCTCAGGAGGTTCAGCTGGTCCTGTAGGCACTGAATGGTCTGCTTCATACTCTGGGAATAAAAGAAACAAAGTTATATTCGAGTATAGTTCATTTAAGTCTTTGATTTTGGCACTATCTAATTCAGTATTTTCAAAAGCTCTTAAGACCCTGAAACTATTGTAAACACTGAAGCAGCTTCATACCGTCTGGTGCCGGTGTTGTGCTTGTGAGATCTGCTCCTCCAGTTTGTCTCGGTCCTGCTGCAGACAGTTCAGACCTGCACGGTGCTCTCTCTCAGCTTACACAGGTCTGCAACCAGAGAACTGAAGAACACACCCATCTCCTTCATGGCTTCCACCTGAAAGCAGACAGAAAATAATTTACAGTGTTGCAGCCTAAAGTCTTATTCACATGAGATAATATTCACCTTGGAACCTCGAGTAAATAGTAATAATTACAAACAACATTGGAGTTTCTAATCTTTTCCGAATTGTGCAGGTCTGTAAAAACGTCCGTAAAGTTTCCTCTGAATTATACCTCATATCATCGAAATGTGCTGTATGTGCATGTTTAAACTAAAGAAACTGTCAAAAACTTTTGTCAATTTCACAAATGCACAAACAAGCAGTGTTGTAAGCCTAATGTAGCTTTTTATCGTCGACAGAAGACGCCAATGTGTGGCAGCTATAAATCAAAAGAACAAGAATCCCGCCAAGTTCTCACAGATTTGTAGTGAACACTTTATTGAAGTTAAGTCAATGCTAACACAAAACACAAAAAATAAACGCTCGCAATCATTAACTTTTCCAAAAAGCTACCCTTGTGTGTGCCTAAAAGTTGTCCTACTTCCATGGACAACTACACTGAACATGCACTAGATAGAAGAACAGTAGCCATTGCTTTCTTACAAAAAATCTGAAAAATCGGTCAGTTTTGCACTCCCTGTAGGTAACGTTGCTTTCAGGCACTTTTGCCTTCATGTCATGGTGTACCCACGTGATCATGTGACATAGGTGCAAATGAAAAAATAATAACAAAGCCAAAACAAAAGAAATGCTGCTGTCATGATTGAAATAAAAAGTTATTGCTTTAAATCAGTGCTTAGTGTATTGATCGTCATTCTAACAAAGTTCTAAAAACAAAAATTACAGACATTGCAGATTCTGTGCGGTTTTTGCCTGTAAAACTCAGAGGAAATGGGTAATTCAAAGTTTACAGTTATCCCAAGGTAAATATGATCACTTGTGAATAGGAGATAAGAACAGACAGAACAGTTGTGTTGAAACCTTATCAGCCAGAGCCTCTGAGTCTCCACAGTTGTCCTCAGAGCGTCTCCCAGCTCCTTCACAGCAGACAGACTCAACAGTGTACGAGTCACCAGGACCTCCTCCATGTCCTGCTGGTGCTCCTCCTGCAAAAACACAAGGTCACACGTTTTTATAAGTAAAAGGGTACTAATGCAGCGCTCTGGAGATGGCCTTGTTCCCTCACTGGATATTTAAAATCTAAGGAGACCCATTAGACGTTTTGAAAATCTGGCAACCCTCGCACAAAATGCAGGCGATACTGACCCAGAGTAAAAGTCTTTGTCGTGACTCACCAGCAGCTGCAGCAGTCCTTCTCTGTTCTGTTCAGTCAGACTCTGCTGCTCCTTCAGTCTGTCCCTGCAGCGGTTCACTCCCTCAGACACCACTGTGCCCACTCCACACACAAACTCCTCCACTGTGGACAGAGAGCCGTGGAGAGCCGATTCGTTCTTCTGCACCAGGCCATCTGAGAGAGAACACAGACAAATACAAGCTGGTTATACAGGAGATTTACCATATTTTCCGGACTATACGTCGAGCCAATGCATATTTAGAGGAAAAAATCGTATAGAAGTCGCACTATTTTTCCATCCTGCTCTGTCTGAGCTTTTTTATGACATGAAGATTGCACAAAGGCCAAAGGTGGCTGACGTGAGGCAAAACTACAAGATGCAGATCAAAACTCTGCATAAATCATCTCTGCAATAAGCATTGTGTCCATTTACATTCAACAAATGTCAAATGGACACAATGACTCGAGTGTAGCTGCTTTCTGCAGAAAGTTCCACACATCTATTTCCACCAAATCCACGGCCTATTTTGCACGAACTTCATTTCCGTCTCTCCAAGTCCGTGCATAAAAAGCAGTTCTTCATTCATTCCAATGGAAAGTTTTCCCCCGCGCTGCTTCTGCTGAAGATCTGCGAGTGTTTTGTCTTTCAAGCGATCATGGACAAGAGAACTACTCTTGAAATCAAACCGAATCAACTCTCTCTGTCCTATTATTTTTGTTGAATGAAGCACTACGCGCTAATGTGAGCGTTAGTGCGGTTCATGAGACTTCAGCCTCCAGGTCTGCAGTTTTATAAATGTTAGCTCCCAAAAGTGTCTGCACCTCGAAGGCGACAGGTCACGCCTCACTGGCGGAACAGCAGCGCATGAAACGACATTTGTCCCTCGTTTGAGAAGCAGGAAGAGCATGAGCCCGGGCGGGACCCGTAATATATTAAAAGTTATTCACAAATTCACATTTTATATACAGTATATAAGTCGCACCACCTGTCAAACGATGAAAAAAGCGCGACTTATAGTCTGGAAAATATGGTAAATGCCCACCACCAATCCAAAGTATATGAACTCAAACACCCATCATACATTAGGAACATAGTGAGTTGGATTGACGGGCCTCACTATATCCACAGTTATTTTTATCATTCTTAATTTTGTTTCACATATGAGCAATACTGTTACATTTCTAAACAACCATTTTTGACTGATTTTGACAGCAAATACATTCAAATCCTCCATACAATCTTTAAATGTGACAATACAGGTAGACAGAACATCATTCCTTCTAAATCTAATACTATAAGCAGAAATATGTATTTCCATACTGACCAATGGCCTGGGAGTAGCTGCTGAGCATGTCCTGCTGCTTGGAGCCCTGCTGCTGGACACACTGCTGGATCTGGCTGAAGGCTCCCTCCATCCGCTGGGCAAAAGTCTGCTGGATCTGCTGGTTGCTCTGCTCGACCTGAGAAGAATAAACACACATGGGATTCAAATCAGAAAGTAAGGCTGGGGTTGTTGTCCTCCCAGGGTTGCAAGCTACTACTGATACTGTGCCAAGTATCAGATCTGCCCCACCCACCATTAGTTAGCATAACCCACCCAGCGAGCTCATGTTGGACTACTGCTGCAGTGAAACCAACTTAAACTGTAAATCTAATAAAGTTGAAAGCTTCCTCTCCTTTACAGGGTTTGTAAGTCATGGAAAACCTTGAAAAGCCCTGGAAAAGTTTTGGAATTCTATGGGTTTTGAAAAAGTTTGGGAAAATGTAAATGATTTTGGGGATAATATGTTCTGTCCCGCTGGTAGGACGAGGCAATTAATCAAAAAAATGGGGAGGTCAAGATTCAGTTGGTTTTGAATCGAAAGATCGATAACTACTTTTTACTAACTAATCCTTTGTCAGTAAAAATCCATAAGAACATTGTGTTAATGAAAGACGATTGTTGACTGAAAAGTATTTAAACATACATCAGGTTACGGTCATAGAAAAGTTGGGAATTGTTATGGAGAAGTCATTGAAAAATCATGGAAAAATCTGAAGTTAAAATCTGTACGAACCCTGCCTTAATCTTTATTCAAATCTGCACAATTTCATTGTCTAAATCTTATTTATCTACATCAGTCACTATTTGGGTGATGTTTTGTTCCTTAAAGGAGACCTAGAGTCATTTTTCTATATATTTAGGATGAAACTGAGGCATATGCAGATCAAACTTAACTTGTGTTTTACCTATTCTGTTTAGGTAAAACACAAGTTAAAAAAAACAAACAAACAACAACTTAGAATTAGAAACAGGTCCACTAACTTTCTGTTCAAAACTGCAGAACTAATAAGATTGTAAATTATCTTTTTTTGTTGTTGGAAAGTGGCTACAGGACAATTCTGACCCATACATGTTTTACTCGGAAGCTGAATTTTTGAGTAATCACAAGTAAGACAAGACAAGAGGGCGGGATAGGTGGTAGGTGAAGACAGAGATTTTTTTGGCCACTGGAGCATCAGCTGCAGAACAATACAAGATTTACTCTGGGTAAACTAAGGATGAGAGAAAACTGTGGTTAAGAACTGGAAAATTAAATTGCCAATAGCATTAAAACTCTGGAAGAGCTGCTCAACTCACTGTGGCTTTGAAAGTTGCAAAAGACTTCTGCTTCTAAACACATGGTAAACATTTAGATAGCTCACTATGCATTTGATAAGCGACAATACTTGTGACAGCTGTAAAAAATGTCCCAAACATTGGCTGATGAAAGCCTCACCTTTGTCTTTCTGTCCAGTTTGTCGTGCAGCCCTGAGACGTCGCTGGTGCTGACGTCCACAGTGTTCAGCAGCTGCAACAAAACAAAAACATGACAAATCTGAATACTCAAGATACTCATATGAAATCATCTATTCTAATCTTGATATCAGAATACGTATATTTAGTCAACAATGATAAAAGTTTTTACCAGTAAATACATCTGTAGTGGTCTAGCCTAAAAGCTACTCTCAAAGTGATAAAAAAGATTTTAGTCTTATGTGCGACTTTGGTTTTGAAGCTATACTGTAAGCAGGGTTTCTGCATAGATGGAGAGGTCAAGTTTAAGACTTTTTAAAGGGCTGTACTGTGTAAGATTGAGAGGAATTTTAATTATCACAAATAGTCCACAACATTTAAATCATATTATTCTTTACAACATGAATACTTAAGAGAGCACTGTTAACCAATCCACATCATTATGATTCATTTATACGTATTTGAAATGTTTTATTACGGGCCGGAATATGGATCATTGACGCTAGATGGCAGCATGCTTAATAGGCAAAATGCATGTGAAAGGCTCCCTCTGGTGTTCAAAAGTGGAAATCACTTTGTTTGTTTGTTTTTCTTACATAGTGCCCTTTAAGACCACACAACATACAAAAAAAAATTCAATTTGTAAGTCGTGACCTACAGTGTTTCACAATGCTGCTTCTTTTCCACAAACGTCTTAAGATATAATTGTGTATTTTGCTAAAATAATGAAAATGCATTGAATTAAGTAAGTAAGTAAGTAAGTAATCTTTATTTGTATAGCGCATTTCACAGACACAGAGTCACAAAGCGCTTCACAGTGAGATGAACCCCCCTCCCACTCAGTGACAGTAAGCTGCCCTGGGGCAGCTCAGCAGAGGCGATTCACCTAACACCTGGGCCTCAACCTCCGACTATCACTAAGTGTTCCCTAACATGCATGTTATTGGTTGGTGGGGAAACCGGAGTGCCCGGAGGAAACCACCCAGACACGGGGAGGAACATGCAAACTCCACACAGAAAGGTCCCGGGCCCATGCGGGAATCGAACCCGCGACCTTCTTGCTGTGAGGCCAGAGCGCTATCCGCTCTGCCACCGTGCCGCCGAATTAACAAAAATAACGCAATTTATGCGGCATTCAGTCTGTTCCATCAACCAAATCACAGCGGAAAACACATCAACTGTGTTATATATTATAGAATAGTAATAACAAAAAATAGAAATTGCTTCATTAAAAATGTAAGACCTGTGCAAACATTTTTAAAATCTATAATGGCAAATTTAAGACTTTAAGGCCTTAAATTCAAACTTTTCTACTTACACAGGGGTTTTTGCAGGATCTATTAAGTCTAAAAAAGTTGTAAGCCAAGATAAATTCATCTGGTGCCAGCAAATAGGAATCTACCACTATCACAGCAGAACTCAGAATAGTGAACAAATGAATTCTGTGCAAAAATCAGATTCCTCCCTGAATAAGAATGCATTGATCAGAATAAGATCAGTGTCTTTGTACCTGTCCAGCGATGTTGTAGAGCGACTCATGAGCCACAGTCAGCTCTGAGCACACAAACTCCTCCTGACACAGCTTCTCTTTGGTCTCCTCCAGCCTAAGAAGCACAGAGACGAGGTTAGATTTCACCTACGCGAGTGTTTCAACAAAACAAAACTCTGTGTGTACCTCTGTTGTTTTTCTTCCAGATCCACAGTGCACTGCTCCAGTTTGGTCTTACTCTCCACAAACAGCTCTGTGATCTGCACACAAACAAAAACATTTTTAACTACTCCAGTGATTCTCAAAGTGAAGGGTCGTGAGGCGAGAGCTAGAAGTTGTGAGATGACTTAAAAGATGTGGATTATAAAATTATGATACTGAATTTAATGTATTTTTAATTTAGCCAAATATATTCAAGTGAAATTATGTCATAGAACACACCAAGCTTTTCAGTTCAGAGTAGGGCTGGGCGATATGGCAAAAGAAATATTATCACAGAGAGACAGATCACAATTTCGATTTTATCACAATTTCTTGTAGACTTGTCTTTTGCCTTTGAGGTAAATACAATCTGCTTTTTTCTGAAAGTTCCTACTTTACTGTGACTGGTTAAATCCAGCTGTCACTCACTCAGAGCAGAACAAGATTTTCAGAAAAAAAAAGTGACCAAGCCTTTGAAAAAACTTCAAAGACAAGCAACCTCAGCCCATAAATAAAGTTATTAAAACAATCAATTAATTAGAACATTCGATGATAATACAAATTTGGCATTTCTAACTCTAATACCAGCTTTTGAAAATATGCTAAAATTCATGTTTCTTTCATAAATAGATTTTTTTTTGTAAATCAAACCTGAAAATTTGCTAAAATTCACCTGGAACTTTACTTGAAGTTGCAGCAGAAAAGACACGACCAAACACACGACCTTCAAAACTCATAAAACTATTAAAAACAGACGTCCAAATTCATTATAAAGGAACAAACTTGGAAACTCTGAGGCTAAGAGAAGCAGGTTGGAAATAATAGTCTGTATTTTTACAAACAGATGCATTAAATAGAGAAATGGGAAATCATGATTTGACGATTTCACCAAAAAAGCAGACTGTCACAACAGTGAGCTCACGATTCGATTTTTATCACAATATTGCCCAGACCTAGTTCAGAGTCACAATGTTCCCACGCAAAATGAAATCAAGATTAGTGTTGATGACAATCCCATGGGTGCTGTGGGCCAGAGCACCAGAGTGAAAAATGGGCGACACGGTGGCGCAGCGGTTAGCGCTCTGGCCTCATAGCAAGGCCAGAGCGCTAACCTCTGAAGGTCCTGGGTTCGATTCCCAGTCGACCCGGGGCCTTTCTATGTGGAGTTTGCATGTTCTCCCCGTGTCTGCGTAGGTTTCCTCCAGGTACTCCGGTTTCCTCCTACAACTAAAAACATGTCCATTAATGCCTCCCCTGACCCTTCCCCCAGGGCTCCCCTGCAAAAGAGATTCTGAATCTCAGTGGGACTTCCCTGGTTAAATAAAGGACAATTAAATTAAATTAATTAATCTCTGAACTCATAATTACTGTATTCTAAAAGCGAGCGCACGGCAACTCTGTCAGTCATTTAGGTACAAGGTCTGGTGACTCTGATCTGGTCTCAGTGCAGGTGCTGCCCCGTCCCTGTTTAATAATGGTTTAATCCACAACTCTGCACAGAGCGGGGAAATCAAATTAGAAACAAAACAGAAAATATAACCATGTTAATTCATTAAACCAAGATCAACAGATCACCAGATGATCCCAGAATTTGAATCCCAGAATCTGCAACTTTTTTTTTACATGTTACATACAACAGGGTGGTGGTTGTTTATTTTTATTATCAGTCTGTAGCTGCTTTTTCACTCACTGCTTACATTTTGAACACTGTAATGTCATCTGCATAACCTCGATAGCCACCCTATTCAACTTATGACCCGGGGGCCATTTTAGCCCTATAAAGATTTGATCTGGCCCCCAGCCCAGTTACAAATATTTGGGCTACAAAATATATTTTACGTTGCTTTCAGGTTTAAAAGGTTCAGTGTGTAACTTTCCGCAGGAGAAAAGTCAATTGATGAACACTGTGCACTAGGCAATAGTTGAACAGCCCTGCTATAGAAAGGCGATTACTAATTAGAGTAAATATTAAAATTCATTCAGTGACTTTATGAAGAAAACCCACCTTCTTGATTTCCTCCTCCATGGCAGCGATCTTCTCCGTGTATTCCGTGATCTGCTCCTCGTGAATGTTAATCTGACCCACCATGTTCCTGAACGCACAAACACACATGAATACACAGTAAGAGTTAACCTTTGACCTGAGGAGACAGCATCATGGGACATACTCGTAGTTCTCCGCAGACAGATAAACCCCGTGCTTGTCCCGAGTGGCTGCCAGGTCTCTCTTCAGCCTCTCGATCTCCTCAGTGTACTCCTGTAGACAGTTTTTGGGATTATTGAACAATACTTGACACTCACAGACATTATTATATTTGACAGTTGTACCTTGATGAGCGTCCTCTTGGTGAGTTTCTGGTTGACTTCGGGTTTGTTCATGATGTTCTTGGCTCTGCTGGCGTACTCCAACGTGCTCAAAGTTTCCTACACCAAACATAGACATGGATGATTAGAACTTTTTCAGCTCAAAATGTCACACAGATCAGGGTTTTTAGAAGAACATACCTCCACGTTGCTTGATGAAGGAGAAACTGTGGCTATGATGGAAGTTTTTGTTCGTCCTCCCAGAGAATCCTGTAGTATTCTGGTCAGCTTGGACTCTCTGGACAAAAAACAAACAATTAAAAGTCAAAAACCTGGTTTGTAAATAACACCTTAAATATATACATAAAAAAATATTTGGACTAACATAAACATAAATCCTTTTTTAATGAGTCTTGGTCATAATTAATAAGACAATACGATTGTCTAAAAGTGTATTTTTTTACACAAACTTGTTACAGTAAAATGTGACTATGAAAAAGCGGAGCTTATCATAACGCTGATCACTTGTTAGATTAGGCAGTTTTGACAGGAGGTCAAGGGGCATGTTTATATTACTTTAGAAGGATTATCAGTCACTTTCCACTCTACTGCGCATGTTCCATGCAGAAAAAGACTAGAGCAGGGCAATATGGCCTAACATTTTTTTTATCACAATATAAAAAAGAACATTGGTGATAATGAGCTAAAGATGTCATTTATAAATTATAATTACATTTTATAAATGTTAATTACATGTTTCGGGTCATTTCAGTTACAGTTTCATTTTAGCCTCCGCAGAGCCTCCATAGTCTGGGCTTACATCGCTCATGTTCAAGGTTTTCGAGCAATTACACAAAAATTGTGTGTTTTGGGGGGTAAGCTTGTGAATTTTTATAATTTGATGGAAGTAAATTTTGGCTATTTTCCAGGTTCATCCAAAAAAAAAATTACCCAAAATATATAACAAAAATATATAACGATGCAGGCCTTTGTTATAGTTCAATAACATGAAAATTAAAATGTGGTGTGTGTTACCTGTATGGTGCGTGTGTTACCTGTATGGGATGTGCGGCCTCTTCTCCACCAGAGCCGTGATGACTCTGCCCAGAGTCAGCAGAGACTGGTTGATGTTTCCTGCCTCTCGAGCGCGTTTGTCCACTGCTCCAGAGCGACCGATGTTCTCACTGCCCGCCAGATCCACCTGAGGCAGCAACAAAAAGATGATACGCTCTCATCCCAGCCCAAAAGTCCTACATTGATTCTTCAACAAAATAAAACAACATTTACCAGATTGAGCTTGCCAATCTTCACCAGCTCCTCTCCGTCCAAAGTGATCTCCTTCATGTGGATGGTGACAGAAAACACTGAATGGGAACGACTGAACAAAGAGAACACGAAACAGTTTCAATATAAATGTTTTTATGATGATATTATGAGCGGATGGAATGTTCTGGAAGCACCTGGAGTAAGCGTTCATCAGTGTGGAGGCGGTCTTCCTCTTGGCTGCTCCTCGCTCCAGAATCTGATAAACCTCGTCTTTGTTATGAACCGTGATCTCCTCCAGGCCTTTGACCACCACTCCACGCTGAAAATAGAGAAGCAACAAAACATTTCAGTCGACTTTTTATCCACTTGAAATTGCAATAACTGTCTTTGCGTTTTTATTTTTAATTGTTATGTAATGTCACTTTTTGATGACACAGGTGGAGGGATTCAGTTTTAGAACTCAAACTTTCATTTGTCCATTTTGTCCTGTAAAATGATGACAAATATTTACCAATGACAAATTATCCAATTAAACTAAGTTCTAATTAGTAAAACATTCACCATCCCCACCATGATCTGTTCCAGTGGCTGCCATCAGGCAGGAGGCTTCGTTCCCTCAAGGCAAAATCTGAGAGATTTAAAAACATTTTCCCTCGGGCCATACGCCTAATGAACATTTTTAAGTGTATTTTGACTGCTTTTTCTTTTTTCATGACAGAGGAAAGATTCCATGAACATTTCACTACATGTTATTGATTGTGTTTGTAGCATTGTATTTGACAAATCTATCTATCTAGTTTGTGAAAAGGGCTTTAAATCTTTCATAGTGTATATGTTACAGGCAAAGTTGATAATCCAGGCATTCTATAGAATGCCTACACTATACTACATTCTATAGAATGCCTGGAATATCAACTTTGCCTGTAACATATACAATGTACAACTGTATTATAACACAAATTCAAGACCCTGAAGAGACTGGAAGTAGATATTGCAGTTATCAAAACAATTTTCCACTGATCTTTTGTAATAAAAGTAAACAAAGTGACTTTAAAAAATGACTTTCTACAAGTGTTGTAGCATCACGCCGCTCCAAGTGCACTTTTTGATCTAAATGAGCTGTTGTAAAACAGACAAAAATGAAAAAGAAACTCCGTGTCAGTGGTAATTTTACATAAACATTGAAAATTGCTTTCCTGCATTTATAAGTCTTGAATTAGATCTTCAAATTATTTAATTTAAGTATTTTGTAAAATGCAATACATTTTAAGACCTTAAATTTAGCCCTAGTTTTTGGATCGTACTGTGTTCCTGACCTTGTTGCGCGGGTCGTCGAACAGCTGCAGTCTCTCATTGACATCGTCCACAGGGCTCAGCAGATCGAACAGCTCCTCGTTGTAGATTTCCAGCAAAGACACTTTAACTGAAAACTCTGTGCCGTTCTCCGAGAGCTTCTCAAAGATCTGGTGCAGAGTTCTGGGGATGATGCCTGCCAGTGGATCCTACGGTCAGGAAAAAACAACAAACAACTGCTTATGATACGTCCATAGACAAAATGTTATCACAAGATTGTGTAGCATTAATAGAAAGAACTAATTTTATTTCACAATTAACATCGAGGTAATATTAGCCAATACCCAGGTACTTTGGATCACATATTCACACTGATATTTGTTTCAGTGTAGAACAAAAACAAAAAGGTGCAGTCATCATAAACATACCTCTTCCCAGGTAAACTCTCCATCCGGGCTGCGCTCACCCTCCATAGTGAAGGTCTTTCCTGTCCCAGTCTGACCATAACTGGATTCAGAACAAAAGAAATTAACCACTGCAGTTTGATAAGAGAAAAGAACATTGCAAAAGAGTTACTTACGCAAACACAGTGCAGTTATATCCCATAATGACCTCGTCCAGGATGGGACAGACCACACTGCGGTACACATCGATCTGCTTGGCTGCTGGAGCAAACACCTGAAAAAAAAAACAACAACTTATTTTATTATATTGTTTTAATGCATGTTTCCTTTTTTTGTTGTTTTTGAACTTTTATGGGACAAATAAAATACAATAATTAAATTATCGTACTAAGCAAGCACAATATTGATTTAGCAAAACAGACAATGATAGTAATTGGATTGAAATTTAGAGACTGCATCTGTAGACACAAATTGCACACAGTTTCTTTTACAGTATACAACACGCACAATGACACATTGATTAATGTATTCTGAATGTAGTACATATTTTCTCCTTTTGGTCAAGATATAATCTTGATGAATTACTACTTCATCCACAAATGCAGGGTAAACGTGTTCAAAAGTATATATATATATATTTTTTTTTACTCAATGTAGGGATGGGGCAATTAATCGAAATATTAATTTAGAAGATCAAAATCAGTTAATGTCAAATCCTAAATTATTTGGTTGTGGAGTTTTTTATTGAGCAACTGGGTTGCCCGTTGGGACAGATAAGTTAGGAACATTGAGTTTGAGCAGTCTGTTCTGTGATAGGCTCATCCAGTTGTTTCCACAAATCTAATCTCACCTGTAATGATTCTTCTAACTTCAAAATTAATTTCAGGCAGAGAATCGGTGTTAGTTTGAGATGGTGGTTCTCAGGTTATTACCCAGGATTCATAGCAAATCTTGTTCCTGATTGGTCTGTAGCTTCAAATCTGCTGCAATTTTACACAACCCAAGTACGTACTGTGATTGCAATACATTTTTTATAGCTTTGAAAAATATATGAGCACTTAGAAACACATTTATGGGATTAATAATCACAATTACATATTTTTTGTAAACGATTACAACTATAAACATAATTGAAATTTGAGTAATTACACAGCCCTACCTCTAACAACAACCAGGGTTCCTGCACACCTTCTATAACAAAATTTAAGACTTTTTAAGACCTTTTTAAGACCTTGCATAGCAAAATTAAGACCACGTGCACGTTTAAAAACATTATTTTTGTGACAAAAAATAAATATCTAATAAATAAAATAATAATACAACTATATTATTTTTGTTTTGTCATATACACACTATTTATTGGCTCACAAAATTACATACATTTCAACAACTATCTACAAATAATATTTGTAGATAGTTGTTCCTATCTGATGCAGTTCACCTGTCACATGATCACAGACAGGTGCTGCACCTGTCTCTTTCACTGGGCTCATCTGCAGTCAAGTGTGGCCAGCTTTATGTGACCAGACGTCCCGAAATTCACGCATGTGTCCCGAATCCCGAATCCTGTCCCACGTGTCCCGAAACTCATCAAGCCCGACACCTCGCAGATTCTGTGCTGCTGTAATTAAGCCAGGCTACACACATCCACATTTACGCAAACACAGCGGCTAACAACTTGAAGCTAACGCGGAAATAAGTGAAAAGTTTTTTGTACACGCGGCGATTTAAAAACTGATATTTTCACCACATGTACACGAACTATCGCACACCTTATATAAATAAAGATAATTTACGGAATGCACGCAGTGAATCATATGGCACGTTACGCGCAGCATCTGCAGCGCTAGCAATGGTAAAGTCAAGAAATTTTCAGCCCGAATTAAAGCGCTGTGAGCTTACCTTAAAACTCACTCGCTAAGTGAAACATGCTTTTCCTTTGGCCAAGTTGAACAGTTCTTGTTTAATCCCAGAGTTGTGAGGCGATTCGTGCTATGCTAACCGTGAGCTCAGGCGCTCTGCTCCACGCACCTCTGTTGTGCGCTGTCGCTCCATCTGACCCTCGTTTACATGACGGGCATCACAGCAAATACAACTTCTCTGACACAAACACGCACATTCTTCATTTAACTTTGATAAATCTGCTCCAAATACAAGGTCTTAAAAAAGCCACTTCGAATTTAAGACCTAAACACCTAATTTTGACATATTTAAGACTTTTTAAGACCTTAAATTTCCCTTTTCAAATTTAAGACTTTTTAAGACTTTTTAAGACTCCGCGGGAGCCCTGAACAACTTTGCAGTTGTGTAAAAAACAAAATTTGAATGTATATGGAGCTATATCCTGTTTATGCAAAAAGACAACACTGGCTGGTGCATTTAAATGACACTGCAAAACTTTTTGAAATCAATGAAAACATTTTCTCCTATACAAGCTCCATTTGTGGGTATAGTGCGGTAGTTACAGATGTGTCTGCCATAAAAAATAAGCCTTTTACCACACTTCTATGCACAAGGTGAAAAGACTCGCTCAAGGACCCAGCAAATGTTTGAACTACCACTGAGGCAACAATTACCGTAATTTCTGGATTATAAGCCACTACTTTTTTCTTGAGCTTTGAACTATGCGGCTTATAAGGCAATGCAGCAAAATTGTAGATTCTCATAGACTTACTATTAACAAGTGCGGCCTATATTTGTACTTTATCATTTTTTTTTACTTAAATCTAGTGGGTGTGGCTTATATTTAGGTGCGCTCAATAGGGCAGAAATTACAGTACTACAATAACAAAAACATGATGGATTTTCTAAGAACAGAAGAAGCTCTTACCATGTCAAAGGTGTAGGTCTTCCTGGATGCCTTGTCATTGGGGCCTCCTGTCCTCACCACCACCTCTCGTCTGCTCTGGTCACAGTCGATCACACTGTACGACGACTTACGCTCCACAGTGTTGAACGGCCTAGAGACAAACAGCACAAAAAATACCTAAACGAAAGGGATTGATGCCTTTAACAGTAAGTTTTATTTGCGAAGGTAACGGTTGTGAGTGTTTGGGCCTGTCTTTTGTGTTCAATGTACTTTATGTAGCACTATTTAACAGTTTTATTTGTACAAGTACATGGGGGGTGGATTTTCTAAAAGCGAAAGCTTCCACCATCCTCCATTTCAAACAAGGCAATGTTGGTATGTATATGATTATTGTAAGTCTGTTGTAAATTTTGTTGATGAAATAAACAAGCAAACAAACAACAAACCGTCACATAAGATGAAATTTTGGATGAACAGTTGAATACCTATGGATTTTATATATAAAAAGAAAAGACCAAGTTCTTCTTTAGGAAAAAAACATGTTTTTTAGAATAAAGGCCAGGGTAATTTCTATAATAGTTTGAAGTGAGGCATCGCATTGAGAAAGTTTGAGAAAAGAATATGTTGAAAATAAGCGTGCTCACTTCCTCAAAATGACAGCTACATAACACAGTCTTAAAAAGTCTATTAGTCAGCATTTATTTAGTTTTATCATACCTTTTTCTTTAAGCAGCAATCTAATTGTGCACAAATGGACAGCATCTCGGTTTTAGCTGATAGGTTCACCTTGAGTCTTGCTCAAAAGATTGTAGCGGCTACACAACATCCTTTGAACCCTGAATACTGTCTTCTACCATCTGGACGAAGGTTTGTAATGCCCAAAATGAAGACCAGAAGAGGCATCACATCCTTTGTTCCACGAAGTATCCAGCTTCTCAACAAACTCTGATGTAGATGTTTTTATAATACATAGACTATGCCTAATATTTTAATATAATTGTGTTTTACGTGTTGTATTTTTAATTTTTAATTTCTTTATCCCCCTTGTGCTCTGTGTGTGCAAGACAAATTCCCCCTTGGGGCAATAAAGGTTTCATTCATTCAAACTGTTAATGGCAATTTACCAGTATTTCTGACGCAAAACATATTGTCCAATATTACATACATAACCAAAAACAACATATCATCTTTGCAATGGAACCTCTTTTCCTCACAAGTGCCTTTGTTTATTATAAGTCAAGAGTCAAGACAACAGTATTACATATCCTTGGACAATGAATTAATTGATTTAATCTAACAAGACAGCTATATAGATAGTTTTCCAAATGGCAGAATCACAGTCAAAATAGGCTGTAATTTTAGTATTAGTTCTATATGAATGGATTTAAATGTTGACATAATGTAATATCAAATAAACTAGCTGTACAATTCCAGATTCCAAGTTGCTATTTGCACAGAAGAAACAAAACAGATGACAGAGCAAATGAAAGTTTCACACAGTTTAAAGGAACATTAATGTTAAATAAATTTGTACATTTCCTAGACAACAATCCCCTGACAATAGCATGTAGGTCCTCCTTACCTGCATCTTACCACCACTTGAATATTTCTTCCTTTTTCATCTCGTTTTACCCCGGTCCCACCGTTCGAAGTCATAACTGCAGAGACACGTTCACCTCTGCTAAAACAGCCTAAAAACAAAAAAAGAATACACATAAATAAAGCATTTCCATATTGTCACCTAATGCCAGAATACATTCAGCGTGATTAGCATTAGCCCCAACAACATCAAAAGAACAGCTAGCGTTTACCATTTAAATACATCAGCTAACCTTATGTTTCAACTACAAAAATAAAGAAGCGAACCAAGGCTAGCACAGTGTATTAGTTAGCATCTCGCAAAGCTACTCACCGGATAACGCGAATAGTCACAATCTCCTTTTTTTCAGTTGATATAAAGTTATTCCGAGATATTTTGACGTCTCTTCGGGAAGCGTAAAGTATCTGCTGATCTCAAACTCCGTGGCGCACTAACCTCACCGAATCAAAATATTCAAATTATACTTTAAATTCGTGTCTGCCCAATGACACGCGAGTAACGGACAAAGGAAGGCGCCATTGGACGAGTTCGGTCATGTGACAGCGTGAGCGCGCAGCATCACGGGAAATAGTAGCTAGCTTAGCCGCTAACAGTTAAACAACGAAATAATTTGAGAGAAATGTATCTAGTTGGATTCAGACTTATAATTATGTTTTATACGCATTTTTTTTTGCCGTTTTGTCATGTAATAAATAAAATTGCACTATAAGTATAAAGTAACGTTATTGTTTTGCGCCACTAGATGACGACATTGCTTCGTTTGAGTTTACGGTTTTTTGGATTCAGTCAAGTCATTTAGCATTAAAAATGTGCAGCAAATTAATAATAGATATTTATAATTCCGAAGATATGATTTGTATTCCTCGTTGCATGCATTTGTAAAGCAGCGTTGAAAGGTATGGAGATTCTGTACAAATCTATTTATTACAGTTTGTTGCACTTTTGTTAATTTTTTTGCCAATTTTTTACATAATCAACACCAGCATACATCCAGCAACATCGAATTTACATTATAGCCAACGTTTCAAGATAAGGTTTACTGCTTAATTTTTTTGTGTTATGGAAATTGCTAATACTTCAGAATATCTTGCACTTTTTAATCGCTGTTTATCAGTTTTGCAGAATGATCACGAAGTAAATCATCTCTCTGGACGTCCATCTGAAGACCTGAGGACACAACAGGCAAAAAGGTAGTAATCTCATATTCAGGAGTGGAAAGTACTTATTGTATTTTTTGTAATTGAGTGGATTTGTGAGGTAATATTTAATTTCATAATAGAACACAGTACATTATGAATGTCAAAAGGCAAAGAGGCTTGTATCAGATTGATCAGACTTGATTCTTTTTGTTTTCACTTTAAAACATCTTCAAAATTCATTTGCTGCCCTAGGCTAAATCAAAATGTCACACGTTTTTTCAAGTATTTGAATGTAAAACAATTATTTTTTATTACGCATTGGGATTTAAGTTAAAAAAGCAGTTTTTTGTGCCTTTATTTGTGTTCAACTACTAGCAACTGTACTGTCTAGAGCAGCTGTTCCCAAAATTTTCAGAGCTGCTGCCCCCCTATTGGCCCAAAGATTGTTGTGTGGACAACCTTGGGAGACCCCCCAGGGGCCCCGGACCCCACTTTGGGAATCACTGGTCTAGATATTTATCAAAATACACTTGTATTGTTGTGTACTACAGTTATTTATATAGTTGATTAGTCACAATTAATCGTAATTAAATCAATTCAATTCATCTTTTTTCCAGATTCAAGGTCCATTTAAAAAACAACAAACAGTACACAATAATACAGTTACTAATTATTGTGGCAGCTCTATTTAAAATAATAAACTTAATTAAAACATATATATTGTGTACAATCTACTTCTCTGAGTTTTTGCATGTTATAATAGTGTTCTCTCTCCACAGGGTTCACAATTATCATTGTCAAGACAAAAATAAAAAGTTAAAATCAGCAGCTATACTGTTCAATTTTCAAAGAGGCTTTTCTCTTCAACCATGGAATATTCCATGAATCTATTTCTAAGCTGGTTTATGCTTCCATTGTTTATACCAGTGATTCCCAAAGTGGGGTCTGGGGCCCCCTGGGGGGCCTCAGGAGCTCTGCAGGGGGGCCTCCAAAGGTTGTCCACACCACAAGCATGACAAAAAACTCAGTTTTAAAACTAACTTTATGTTATTCATTTGATTCATTTATAAATTTTTAATCCACAGCCACTGTTTTTGCATGTTAATCTGAGAGAAAATACATTTTTAATAGAGTGTGACATATTATTGGGGGCAATAGGGGGGCAGCAGCTCTGAAAAGTTTGGGAACAGCTGGTTTATACAGTTCATAGTTTTTACTAAATACATTGGGGGAAAGCCTTCGGTTAACTTCTTCCAACCATTTGTTTAAAAATGTATGTAAAGTG
Source organism: Mugilogobius chulae (assembly GCA_038363315.1). Taxonomy (NCBI): domain Eukaryota; kingdom Metazoa; phylum Chordata; class Actinopteri; order Gobiiformes; family Gobiidae; genus Mugilogobius; species Mugilogobius chulae. The sequence continues at coordinate 5,437,080 of CM076407.1, forward strand.
TCAATGTGCAATAGAAATATTAGTAGACATTAAAGTAATTGTGATTATACTCCTAAAACAAACTTAACTAGTATGTACCGTATGCTAAAGATTACACGCTGATATCAAACTGTTTTTTTCAAAGGAACCATGGTTTTACAGTGACTCCTGTGGTGATAATGGTTATATCAATATTAATACAGGCAAACTAAACAAGCCGTCTGGTCCAGCCCTGGCAGTCCACTCTAGCTCCATCTACAGGAGGTTTGGATGCAGCCTCGAGAGCGGAGACACCAGAGGAGCAGCTGGACACACAAATGTGGAGCTGTGAAGGGGCCTCAACGCAGCAATCTGTTTACAGTCGGGGAGTATAAACCACACGGCCAAAAACATGCTCAGAAACCGTTGTACAGGATAAAAATAATGTCATTCGTCACAGTTAGTCAACGCTGCATTTGCATATTTGGCGATAAGAGGGGTTATTTTTTGTTTAATTATTGTAATCTTATGCAAAATACATTTCTATATTAAGATTATATTAGGAGATGCTTTGATAAAACGGGCCAGCACCTTACTCAGAGCTTAAATCAGGCTGTCTGTCTGGAATATTAATTGTTGTTACCAATATCTGTGATTTTTTTTTTAGTTTTATTGCAAGACATGTGAGTATATAAAAAAAATGGTAACATGAGCAAAAATTATGTGTATGTATTTTTTATGTTCTAGCATGTTCCTTATCAAAACACAGCTGGAGTTTGTCTGTGAGATACCGTTCATTCCCTGTGAGCTTCAGAAAACACTGTTCTGATTGTTCCAGATCTGTGACGTCATATTTAGATCTCAGAGCTTTGTAGTTTAACCACTGATTCTATGGGACTTTAATCATAAGTGAGAAAAAGCTCTGCTCACAAGAAAAACAGATTCTTATTCCTGCCTACATTTTCTTTGATAAATATACAGAACATGTTTTAAATTTTTTTTTTTTTTATTTAAAACCAGTAAAGCTGAATGACACTAGTGGGGACAGATACAATTTTCTTCAAAAGCTGAAGGCAGTTTAACCAAAAAGTTATTTTTATGGACCTGTCACTAAATTTAAAAATGCTTTAAAGTCAGGCTCTCAGACTCACAGCCCCGGGCGCCAAATGCAGCTTCTGAGATGATTTCTGATTATTGTTGATAGAGGGATAGGTGGTAGGTGAGAACAGGGAATTCTGAGCACTTGAGCTGCAGCTGAAGAACAAAACAAGATTACTCCAACATGCATGAATCATGAACCTCGACCTAACCCAACCACTAACCTAATATAAAAATCTATTAAACCTTTGGGATTTTTTTTTTTTTTTTATTTGGTGGTTTAGAAACTAATTATCTGATTCATCCCAGAATGACTGATATGACCCTTAAAAAGAGGGTTCCAACATCATGATTGTCTTTTGCATTTTCAGGACCCTGATAAAAAAAATAATAAAAATAAAGATAAACTATTTTTATCAGATGGTGGACAAAAATGTATTCAATAAGAAAAAGTTAGAGGACCCAAAGTGGCAAAGTTATCAATGAAAAACATTTAAAACACATAATTGCAAGAAAGTGACGCATTAGAAGGTTTTCATCTTAAACATGGAACATTGCACATATTTGCTGCAGCCAAAGCAGAGACAAAAACATTTAAAACTGGTATTTTTGTAAACTTGATAGACACAAAGACTATTACAGAGCGGATTTGCCATCATTTTTCAGATCTACACCGTGTCTTTCATTGTGTGTCAGACTGAATAGTAAGTGAAATGAGCATGTGTTTAATTGGTTTGTGTTTGAGGTTACAGAGGAGATGCAGCAGTCATCCATCTGCCGGGCAGTGTCCGCCCACACTCTGCCCCCCGAGGAGGAGCACAGGGCAGGCCTCGCACAGCTCAGACCTGCCCCCGAGGAGGAGCCAGGGCAGGCCTCGCAGTCCTCAGACCAGCCCCTCTAACCAGATAAGCACACACACACACCGTACAGACATCATCAACATCACACATGACTCAGGCTTATGTCAGTGTCCCACCTGGTTTGAACAGAACAATGGCATTAATGGGTCACAAATGTAATTATAGGCTAAGTAACGGTTCTATTTCTTCTCAATTGAATCACATTTGGCAAAGCGTGAACTGTTAGTGCATTCATTATTCTGATTTACAAATTCAAAGGATTTCTAAGTCAATATGGAAATAACCGGTGAAGAAAAAAGATGGGTGTTTCCTTGTTTAGGACATGCATCTTTTGTATAAATGTGCCAGAGAAGTTTTAACTTAAAGGCCCACTATTTAGATTTTTAGCCACAAAATACTTAAATAAAACATGCTTTTAATCAGATAATTTTGTTGCTCACTAAAAAAATCTGTGTCCGACTGCGTGCAGGTTAAGATCTACAAGCCCTCTTTCTTGCTTCATGTAAATGAATCATGCAGGTGATGATTTTATTCTTTGTATATAATTGTACAGTGCATCACCTTGAAAAAAACTTCAAAACTTCATGCACTCCAAACAATAAAGAACCACACAAAGAAAAGAAATGAAATAAAAGGGCTTTGTTACTTTGTAAAGCTTGTGCCCTATTATTAAAGATTACTGTATCACTTAGCAGTTGAACATATTATTATCAAAGCTTTTCTTAAGTTCTGTGTATAACCAAAATACAGATGAGTGTGTAAATAACACATGTGAAACAGAATATCGATAGGAATAGCAGACTTGGGCAATCTGTGGCCCTGGGGTCAGATGAGGCCCTTGGACTGTTTTGTTCTGGCCCCGACCACATTTTCAAGAATGTGCTACTCTTTATATTTCTTTTATTTGATTGACTTGGTGTTGGAGCATGTGTCTTGCTTGCTGTCTTAATATTTATCATAATAAATGGTCAAAATAGCGGATTAAAAAGACGGCTTTACAAAAATGTGCTTACAATTATGATATTATGTTGCACCAGTGACCACCGTCTGTCCCTACGCCAGTTATATCTTTGCTTTGAGGGGTCTTTTTTTGGCCAAACATTGTTTTTGTTCTGGAGATTAGAGCTGCAACAAGTATTATTGAATTAACCGAAAAACTACTTAAGTAAATCGAATAGGTTTCCAAACATGCAAGAACTGAAAAATATAGGTTTTATTCAGCCCAGTCTCCGGAGAACTAACGAAATGTCAAAAACGTACGATTTCACACCGTTTTTACGTCAATATGTTACAAATAGCCAAAACGTAAAAGCCACGTGGCGACATTTTCTTTGGGCTTATCGGGCAAATCTTAACCTACCCCAAGCCCAGTAACTTGACGCCTAAGTTTACCTGTTAGAGAGAAAACCCAATCTTAATAAGACAGTGTTACTAAACAGAATTTTATTTGATTTGAGTAAACGTGACTTAAGTCGAATGGGTAGCACTTTAAAATAATGCTCGCTAGTTAATAGGTAATTACGAGGGTGCTTACTGGTACTTCTGGTGGTATTACCAGTGGTACTTAACGGTAACTACAGTGGTACTTATAGTGGTACGTAGAGTCACAAGTACTGGTAACCAAAGTGACAGTTACCAATATGTTAGTATTAATTATAGTGATAGTTACTTGTACTTAATTGATGGTTACTGGTACTTTTGTGGTATTCTTGGAGTGATAATTAATAGGGATTATGGTGGTATCATTTGCACTAATTAGTGGTACTTATACGGGTACCTTTAGTGATACTTAATTGTGTACTTGGTGGTTCTATTTGTGATGCTACACAAACAAGGTAAAGACTGTTATGAAACAAGTTTATTACTGCAAATATGGTGTATAACACAGATTATGATACAAAATAAAACTGGGCCATCTAATACATAGAGACACCTCTTTATTATGCTTACAGCACAACAGATATGAAAAATATATTAAAAATTGACAAAATGTTCTTCAACAAACCCCAAAACAAAACATATTGACATAGTACAGCTGGTTAAGCTTAAAATGGTATTTACTGGTAAATAATGTATTGAGCACTAGCTACATTACAGTAAAAGTGGGTAAAAAAACACTGACAGCTGGTCTTGTAAAGTGGAATACAGTGGTAGTTCGCTGGTAGTTACTTCATTAATTAACTGTTAATTAACACCGACAGCGGGTCATATTATAAAGTTACTACTTACTAGTTAGTACTATTAGTTACTAACTAGTGAGTTACGTCCTTGTCTCACTTTATAAAACGACCTGCTGTCAGTGTTATTCTGAAATTCTACAAACAAAATTTGCCAATAGAATGTGATTATTTCAAGTACAGTAGCTATTTTTGTTGTTTTCAAATGAGAAAATGCTTGTCATTTCTTTATTTTTAGCAACACAATCATTTTTATGTTTGTTCAATTGGCAAATCTTACTTTAAGGCAGTAAAAATCTTAATCAGTCAATTACAAACTCATGGTTTAATTTAATTTTAGGCTTTGTCTGGATTGAAATTTGTAAAAATCTTGTAGTAATGGGACTTTAGAGTTCTAAACAACTTAATCTAAAGAATAAACACCCAACTAATCGATTACCAAAATATCTTTAGCTGCAGCCCTACTGGAGATGTTCCTTTAGCTCATAATTAGTCCTTTGACTTTCCATTTTCACTCATGTAGTTCACCTTTTGCCCAGAAATGTCACGATAAAAGTGCCTTCTATACATATTCACTACATTCTCCAAACCAAACAATCTCACAAAGCAGTTATGAGTGAGTAAGACACATTCGCAGTTGTCTTCTCCTCCAGAAAACATCTCGCACAAGGAGCTCCTCTGTCCCCTCCGGCAGACCTTCTTCTTCTTCTCGGCATTTCCATCGCAATATAAGCAAGAGGGCGGCAGCGGCAGAGCGAGGTGGGCAGATCGGTATTGTCCGTGCATCCCACTCTCGCTAAACCCTGCTCTGTGTGTCTTTTTGTCATCTGCAGCCCACACCAGGAACCCGGGGTGACAAGTCGGCCTTTTCCGGGGGCAATTCCTTCTCTCTCTCTCTCTGTCTTTCGTTTGGTGGTGGGACGGGCCAAAGCTGCAATTCGGGAGGACATTTCTACGCTCGGTTCGAAGTCGGAAAGACATCAGAAGGTCTACGCGGAGTTTTGGAGAAGAAGAGAACGTGGATTTGGTTGTTCTAGAAGGTGAGGAGTTTGGGGTTTTTCTGGGGCGGCTTTGTCAGAAGTTTAGCGGAGCCTTGGTCACAATGGAGTAACGCGATTTGGTCGAATGAATGGACGCTTTAGGACATCACAGCGGAAGGAAATTCTAGAAAAAGGTGGAAAAGTGAGGAATTTTATGTCTTATTGTCTAAAAATTGTCTCACACTTCGAGGACCTTCAAACTTTGATATTAGACAAATAAACTGGTCGATTTATCTCTTGTTTTAACACTGGAAAAAAGCGATTTCAGGAGAAGATCAAATTGCTTTTTTGTAAGATTTTAACCTTAATTTCAACTTTAAGACCTATTTATTCTTAGATCTAGATCAGGGTTTCTGCCGATCTTAAAAAGTCTTAAAAAAGTCTTAAATTGACTGTTGTAGGTCTTAAAAATGTTTACTGAGTTCTTAAATTTCTGTCAGATTTCTTGATTTACTTCACACTTGTCATGAAAATTCTCAAAAATATCCTCAATAATGTAATACGATTGGTGTGTTTCTTCCACTGATTTTTAGATGAATCCTCTGTTGCATATGAATAGCGTTCTTTTGTTAATTCATTCGATTTTTCATAATTGTGGCAAAATATATAATTATGTCTTTGAGAATTCTCCTGAAAAGAAGCAGCATTGCGAAATACAACACGTGAAGAAAATCTGAGATTTTCTGCAAAGAAAAAGAAAATCACATTTTCTGAAAAGTTTTAAAATAATCTTGAGTTTCATCAAAACTGGTTTGAAACTAAAATGTTTGATCAAAAACTGTCAGTCCATTGTATAAAAATCTGACTTTCTAGAAAGTTCATTCTATTTCTCATTGTGGTTTCAAGAATTAAGTTTATTTCTTTGTATCAAAATCGGGTTGGACATTGGACAGCCTGCTCAATAATATTCTGTAGTTCATGCAAAAACTATAGTTTAAACAGAAAATGAAGAGGAAACAGTGTTTATATAAAAAAGGCAGTTCAAACCAATAATTCTGTTACTGTTGAATACAAATACCTTATAATCTAAATAAAAGAATTAGTCGACTAATAACATTTTTGGTCGACCAAGACTCCATCGACCGATTAATCGACTAAACGACTAAAGAACTGCAGCCCTACTATGTATATCTTTATTATTCGTTTGCTGCCACAAAAACATTTGAATAACAAAAACAAGATTTTATTCATTTTAGTTAAAAATGACACAGTGCATCTTTAAACATTTACTGTATTCAAATTCAACAATCTAAAGTCAGAATGTTAACATAACATAGATTTCTTTTTTCACAATCTGAATTTAGACAGTTGAATTTTAGACTTCTGTGCATTGAAAATTGTATATGTTATTATTTATTTTCATTTTGAATGTTTGAGCTGTGGAAGAACATGATCAAACTGGTATTTAACTACTATAGATTAAAATTATTAAATTTAAGCTTTTTCAAGGTAAAAAATTCAAAGTGTGAATTTTGCTAACATTTAAAATTCTAATTCTGAAGAAAAACGAATAATTTTCCAAAACAATTAATGACTAAAAATTACTTTACTTTAGGCCAAATTAGCTGCCAGTTGATTAAATATTGTAAGCCACTCAAAAACAAAAGTGTAATAATTAGAAAATAACTTCAAATTCAGAAAACAAAACAAAACCGTTGTTTTAGATCATCTCTTTCCTTCTAAAAGCAGATTATTTAATTCATGTTTAACTTAATGATAGCTTAGTTTTGTTTGGATTTAGAATAGCAGTCAGTTGACTAAAAAAATCAATAACATTAGCATAATAATAATAATAATATAAAAAAGTTTGTAGAAATGTAGATGTATTTATGTTTTTAAAAGCTGATTATTATTACAAAAACAATACATAAACAGCTAAGTAAATTTGTTATAATTTTTTAAACAAATAAAATACAGTAAATTAATAAATTATCAGACAATCCGGTCAAAAACAATAGTCTGTATCATAATTTTAGCTTAAATTTTAGCTTGATTTCATAATGTGTTTAATAAATGGATGATCTAATTAATCAGATTAGAAAGTTAAAAGTATATGCATGATACATAATTCATAATTTAGTTTATTTAAACTTAAATTAGCTGACAAGTGAATCATAGTAGTTTTTCTTAGTCATTTAAACCATTTACAAGAGCCTGGTTGTCTGACTTCTGAGCTACTTCACAACTTTTTATTTTTATTTTAGGTTCATAATATTGAATTGCATATTTTTATGTTTCATTTTTATGGCATTTTATTACATTCTAATAGACTGTTTTACTTTTAATAATTAAAAAAACATAATAAATATAATGACTTCATTTTGTTGTGGTTTCTAGTAACGTCCATATTCACTTATAAAAGCCTGATTTTACATTTCTGACCTAATTCATAATGTTGAATGAATTACTTGGGTTCCCACGCGTCCTGGAAAATCTGGGAAATTATTAGCACATTTTCCAGTCATGGAAAATGAGAAAAACAGCCAAATGTCATGGAAAATAAATTGTTGTCCTGGAAAATGATTGAGAATATAGTGCGCAAACAAATGAACCAGATTTTTGAAAAGCGCACAGCTGACTTTAAAAGGCCTTATGTGTAAACTGGTTGAAATATTCTAAAAGAAAATGCAAACCAGGATCTGCAAGCCAATATTGCAAGAAATTGCATCCAAAAACTCATGGGAGAAAGTCTCTAGACCCACTTCACATCTTAGCTCCCCCAAACCTACATATGTTCCCACGACCATTTGAACAGTATTTCTCATTGTCTGTTTTTTCAATTGGCTGTTTATCCAAATGTTTTATTTGGAAACATATGTTTTTACAAAATAGATTCAGTAGTAGGTTGTTTTTAGTTCAGCAACCTGAGGTAAAAAATGTCACAAAAACAAACAAAAAAAATTCTAATTTTTATCAGCTGCTGGAAGCCTGTAAAATGCCTCAGAATGCGCCAGAATTGACTTGTGATGCCCATGATTCATTCTAAAAAGAGGCTGTCAAATGTCAAACTGCTCCTGTTTCACTCCAAGCCAGATCAATTTTTGAGAGATCTGGCCATACGACTGTGCTATACTTTGATTGTCATAAATGTAAACTATTGGGCTGCAATGGACTTGGCAAAACAGGTTAAATATTGGTGATGTAGATGTCGTGATTACATAAACTTGTCAGCGAATGTCCTGGAAATGTCCTGGAATATACAGTATTTTTCAGTGGGAACCCTTATTACTTGTTTAGCCAGTTTAGTAAATGCTTTGTTCCTAAAAAAATCTATTGCATATGTGTCACCATTTTAATACCAGTCCAATACCAGTTCTCATTTAAATAATCTTTTTCTTCTTTAAAGACATTATGCATTCTCTGTCTGTGATTTGATTTCTGGATGTGGTCAAATGTGCACAAGGCAAATCTAGAAACGTGCTTTGAGTTTGTTGGTTAAAGGCCCGGCAGCAGGTCTTTGTTTGCCTGAGCTGGAGTTAGCAAAGGCCGCTGGGACAGAAGCTGCTGTTACTGCAAAAGGACCAGGCTGTGGGTTACATAACTGTTAAGGCACTTTACCACAGCTTGTAATTGTTCTATCTAGAATTGTCTTTGAGAAAACACTGAAAACTTGAATGCTAAACAAATATAAGAATCACATCCATGTTATTCACAAATCCTTTTCCAAATGATTGTGCTGTAAAGTGCCATAAATATCTTTCTATTTGTAGAAAGAGAGCAAAGCAAATGTTTTTCAAATCAGTTCAAACTGCTTTTTTATTACTCATGTTTGCTCTAATCTTTTCTTTGCTACCAGTATGAAAAATATAAAGGAATTTTCGGTCAACGTCACTTTGGAAACTTCTTTGAATTAAACAACTAAACGGAACTACAGCAGCTTTTTTCCATCAGGTCTGAACTGGTCTGACAGACGTCAGTCTCCTGAAGCGTGAGACAGTGTTTTTCTTGCCGTTTTTTCACTCGAATGTAACTTTTAAGGGCCGTAGGGTCGAATTTCTTTCACAAATGTTGATTTAGCGGCATAACTTTTGTTTTCGCACAGTGATAAACTCTTGTAGTTACTGACACCGGTGCCTTTTCGACTTGTTTCCAATGTTTGTGTCTACAAGCGGGGTGCGCGCATCGCCCGTGTTGATAAACAAAAAAATCCCTCTATAGGGCTGCAATAAGTTAACCGCAACTTATCAGTTATTGAAATAATTGCCAACTAATTTAGTAATCGAATAATTGTTATCTGGTCTTTATGCAGGTTCCAAAAGCAACAGAAATTACATGAAAATTGTGAAAATGTCATGTTTTAGTAGTTTGGCTGAGTCTAGTGTTGTCATGATACTAAATATTAAACTCAGTTTGACTTGATTCTTGATAATTAGTAGAATTAGTATTAGTGATTGTCACTCGGAGTCAGTGCCGGATTGGAGTCAAAGGTCGGTGTGCGCATGCCCAGAAGCTTGTGCGCAGGCGCATAAATGTTAGTGTTTGACTACGACAACACCTATGAGGACAAACAACATAGAATATGCTATATATATCATTTACTTTTTTAAATGTGCTTAGTTTAGGTTACATATCAGCTTAACGTTTGTGAAAACACAATGTTTAAGTGTTAATAAACTTAAGCAAACAGCTGGGAGCAGTGAAACTTCAAGGTCACCAACATTAGTGTTAAATTCAATGTTTTTATGAGTGTAGAAAGTACAGTAGAGATTTTACGTGACTTTCACAAAAATAAACGTTATTAAGCTTTCTTAACGGACGTTTTTTAATCTCATAATTGGCGATCTAAGGTTACAACTAACAAATAACATTTTTTACCGTTTCTGGCACTTTAAACATTTAAAATATAGTCAAGCTAACAACTAGCATGATTGACTCCAATTCGGCAAGTGACACCGATTGGGGAAATCTTAAATCTTATGATCTTAACTTTGTTTTAATTAAAGATGCAGTAGCTGGTTTTTACACCGGGAACTCAATTTAGGTTTTAAATCTGACAACTTCTTCTCATAAATCCTTCAACATATTGGTTAATATCAACATGTATTCAATTTTGGTTGCATTTATGGCTTTTTACAAACAACAAAGTGAAACTAGAGTAGACCAATTAAGCACAGCCAATCAGAGCGCTGCATTTGGTTCCTGAACTAAAATTCTTTATTATTCAATTCAGACAGTACACAGGGGTCTCGTTTTTTCACAAAGTGTTGCATTTATCACAGACCTTTTAGTGGAAACACAAAGTTTACTCTTTTACAACCAAAAAAGTTAGTTACCCCAACTTTAATTTAATGCCTCTACCTGTCATTGGCACTTAAAAGCTCATTGACTCTGCTCCAGCCTCAGAATCTCCCCTTTAAACTTGTCAAAAAGATGCGTTCCTGTTCCTGTTCCTCGGGGGAAGCGGGCCCTGCTCCGGAGCTAATTGTCCCGGGTGGACGTTGGCGGACGTGTAGAGAGCCGCCGCGACTCACTCTGCTCCCACAGATAGTGTCCCAGCATTCAGGACGCGGCCACGGCTGTCTATTATCTGACACTCACAAGTCAATACGAGAGCCATGAATATGCAATCAGAGAAGAACCCACCCACCCCACAGCCTCATGTGCACGCAACTTACACACAGCAGCTTTAAGGATAGAGTACAGGCTTTTTAAAGACGACATGTTGCTGTTTTCTATGTATTTAGTGATAAAATGTGACACGTGTAGGTCAGGAATTTACATTTTATTGTTACATTTTACCTGTTTTAATCAGGCCCCCAACATATTTTGAGAAAAAGAAATATATGATGACCTGTAAGAGACAAGAAAAAACAATATGAAACTTGTGAAATTTTGCTATTAAGCTCACAATGTTATGAGAAAAAAGATGAGGCTTTAAATGTTTGTTATTGTATGAGAAAAAGCTCATAATTGAACCAGAATAAACTCATAGGAGAGTGCAAATAAAAAATTGTTTTTTTCTGAGAATAAAGTTGAAGCCATAAAGTGAAGCACATTTTTTACATTAGAACTGTAAATTTTAATGTCCACACGAGTAACATTGTTTTCTTCTGCATTCTGACCCAAAGCGAACTATTGTTCTGCATCACTTACAGACAATGAAGAAAGCTCTGATGTTTTGACATTTTTTCAAAAAATTACAATTTCAATCTCTTAAAATTTGAAGTTTAGTCAAATCTATTTTTTGTTTTCTATTTCTTATGATTTTTTCCAAGAAATTATGACATTTTTCTTGTGAAATTAGAACTTTTTAAAGCTTTGACTATTTATTAAATTAATAGCTTAATCTCATTATGTTAGAGGATTATTCTTGTACCCCAACCTTTTTTTGTTATACCAATGATCGTAGTCTGGCCCTTCTCCACTTGTCTGGGTTTGAATCTGGCCCTTGAGTAATAATAATTGCTCCTGGTCTAAGACGACTTCAAAATAAAAACATTTCTTTGACTTCTTGTTTCAAATTGCAGGACTGATAAACTCCGCCTCTTTATTGTTACAAGCAGCAGATTGTAACTTACTCGTTTCTATTGTTGGAAAGATTACTACATGACAGTTTTTATGTTTTCTTGACTAATCAGAAGATAGGGATGGTTGGTGAAAACAAGGATTTTCTGAGCACTGGAGCATCATCTGCAGAGCAACACAAGATTACACAAACATGAAGGAATCAATCCTATTGCTGTCGATATTGAATCGATATATTGTGCAGCCCTAGTCCTAGTGTAGTAGTAGTATTCTTGAGACCCGCATTTTTAAGGACTGGGAACTTTTGGACTTGGTCTTGTCTTGAAGTCGGCCTAGTCTTTGTCTTGTCTTGGACTTGGTTTTGGTCTCGATCTTGTCTTGGACACCGAGACCACATTTCATCACCATCACACTCTGCTAAGCTTACACCGGGAGCGCAGGGACCTGTTCCAGACACAGTCTGCAATAAGCCCGTGTAGACCAGGCCTATTCAACTTAACCCATCTTCTAAAGATTCCAAATATGATTACATTTCCCTATGCAGGGTTAATTCTGGTGGTGTACCTTATACCAGAGTTGGCCCTTTTTTAGTTTTGGTGTAATTCTGCTTTAAATCTTGACCTCATGTTGGTTACTCTGGGTTCAGACGTGGTTAGTGCTGGTCTAGTCTTTATTTCTGGTTCAGTGCTGGTTTGGACAGTTTGCAGAGCAATTCAGATCAAACAGGGACTATCACAGCAGTGACTAACATGACTGAAACAGATATTTCAACCCTAAAGATTGGCAACATTGGCTCACTGAAAAATCTGGCTCTCAGGAAGAAAAAGACTGAATAGCCCTGATGTAGACACTGATAAATGAATAAAACTTCAAAGCTGGTCTTGATTTGGTCTTGGTCTTGTCTCAGTCTCAACCTATTAAGGTCTTGTCTCGGTCTCAGGACTCTGTGGTCTCAGAAAGGTCTTGGTCTCGATTAGTGTGGTCTTAACCACTACACCAATAGGTCCTTTTCTCCAGGTGACTTTGAATCTCTTTTTTTTTACATTTGTTAGCATTTTAATACCTTTACTTTGTCTGTCTTCTCTCCATGAATGAGACTGAACCAGCAGTCCGGTTAAAGCTGCGTCCAGGCCTCGTTTGGCCCACAGGCCGGAGGTTTGACGTGTGTGATGTATGTGGTCATCTGCTGTCCGTGCCTTCATCGTGACCTGCAGGACCTCCTCCTGACGTCTCATTATTGTAATGACTAAATTACACAGCTAAAAGTGTGTAGAAAGACAACGCACGGACAAAGACTGTCCTCTGTTCTGATTCATTTTAGACAAAACTCATTTTATACTTACATAAATGTTGACTGATGACTATGATCTTAATATGAGTAATTCCATAAATTCAAGTTTGGTTTCTGATTGGATAAAAATACTTTTTTTTGTAAAGGTCAAGTTTCCTGTTTGGGATACAGTGTTAAACCCAGTTTAGCTGTTGGCTATTGTTGATCCAGACTTTTCATTAGGTTCGATAAGCCCTTGTGTGTATTTTAATGTATACAATCACATTTAACAAGAAGTTAACTCTGTTTTTATGCAAATTAGAGACAAATGTAATAAATAAGATGAGGATAAATGGTAGAAGTAGCACTTTTAGAGCATTAGGACTGCAACAAATGGATTTAATAATTTCATGAAAATAATTCAGGGCCCCATTTATCAGCAATAAATAGCTTCAGGTGTGTCCCTTTTATAAAATGTTGGACAATATGTGTTTTATTGTGTGTTTTCTGTCCTCTGTTTAGCAAAGTTGACTTTAGTGAGCTTTTCATTGGAACTCTCTCATTCACAGTTAGCTTAGTCTTTCTGGGATGAGTTACAGAAAGACTTCAGATTTGTCGTTACGACGATAACACTTTAAGTAGTTTGTTTCATGTGTTTTTCTGTCACACGGATAAGCTGCTGTTGCATCAGTTTTGTTCAGACTTGCTTTGATGCTGATTAATTAAATAGAGAAGAAATTTGATTTTCACAATCCCACACATTTGTTTACACTTGTACTTTTACAAATGACAGACTCGTTAACTTATTAGTTTGGCATTTTTGTAAAAAGTATGTATTTTGAGACATTTTTTATTGGGAAAAAAACTGTTAAAGAATACTTTGTATATGTTCAATTTATATTTAATTTCATTAAATGACTCAGACTAAATCAGGTTGGCAAGCAGGTTTTATTACATACAGTATGGGAAGAATATCATCACTCTAATTAGTAAAATTGTCATGCAATAGGTTGGTTTCACGTGACAACACAAAATTCTACAAGCCATTCAGAGGGAAGACAGCTAAAGTGAAAACTGTATTTTTGTAGTTCAAAAGAAATCACCACTTTAAAAGTTTTTTGAAAGTCTTTATTTTTTATGGCAATACAATGTTATTAATAGGAAACTTGGCTTGTAACTGCCTTAAATTCAAGAATGGAAACCTAGACTAGACAGTTTACAAATTGTGTATTCAAATATATCGTGTATTGAAATATGTTTCCATATCTGGCTCTAAATATCATGATTGTATTTTATCATACAAAGGCGCATAGTCCCAGCACTGGCATGTTTTCAGACTGTTCCTGTCTTGTATCCGTACTATTACACCCTCAGCGACGCTCGGTCTGAGATTGTCTTAACGTACCACCACTACGGCCCGCTCGAACCAAGACAAAGATCCGTAGGAACAAACGGGCAGATGACAGATGATTAATCGGCGTGGTGGGGTCTGTGGAGCCGCTGGACCCCCGGCTGACACCCCGAGCGTCCCAACACAAAACAGGCACCCCCCGCCGGCCCCAGCGCCCGCAGGAGCGTGGGCGAAGGGTGCACAGGGCAGAGTCCCACAGGAGAGGGGGGCGGGACCAGCAGACACAATCCAGCCAAGTCACAATGTGCGAGTGTGGAAGTCAGTTTGGGAGCTTTCCAAATGTTCCAAAAAACCATACATTACACTGACAAGGCTGCTGCGCCGGATCGTTGCAGGAAATACTGTATAGATCCTTTAAAATTAGCGCTCATGTTTTAGAATCTACTGGGAATCATGGGTAAAAGCTTTATAAATGGATGTCTTCACAATTTTTGGGATCTTTTAACTATGATAATCAGACATTACATTTTTACCTTACCGTGTCGGCTTTACCTGGCAGAAATATGCAACTGCAACCTGCCTCCCATGCCTCCTTCCCCACACATTCTCGACCTGAATTTCTAGCTCTTTTATTATTTTTTTTTTATTTTACAGTGTTAAAAAGTCTTGTGTTTTTGCTGCCTTATTTCAAGCTTAAGGTTGTGCAAAAATGAGAAAATAAATAAAAAAATGTAGGTACTTTTATTCAGTTGGCTACTTTAAATACACAAGAGAGCTGTATTTTTGTGAAAAATAAAGTAGTATAGTTTTTAAAGGAGACCTATTGTGTAAAATCTATATTTCCAAGTTTTTAAGCTTGTTATAATTGCCTTCTCCCATCATTACTTTACTCAAAGTTAGATTTATGCATGTTTAAGTAATCTTGTGTTGTCCTGCAGCTCAGAAAAGCCCTGTCCTCACCTACCACCTATCCCAGGGGGTGCTTAACAAGTCTGCAGTTTTCCACAAGAAGTAAATGGACCTCTTTCTAGTTCAAAGCTCTTTTACACAAAACAAAATGTAAATTACTGATCCACATAGATTATAGTTTATTCCAAAATACAAAGAAAAAACGCAGTACGTCTTCTTTAACATTTTTCCAACACAGTACTGAAGCAGAATTAAAGGCGCCCTGACCAAAAATACACTTAAATAAAAGCATGTTTTTGTCACTTAGATGTCTTTGAAGCCCTAAATGATTATAAAAATCTGCCTCTTTAAGTTGAGCGAGCATAGCCACAACATAGACTGTTATTTGCTTGAGAAGAGGGCCTCCTCTGGGACATTTCTGTAGAAAAGCTAGCTATATTTTGTCATATATCACAGCATATAACATACTTAAATCCATCCAGAATGTTCCAAAATGTGGTTTTGATTTTGGATGCACTTTTCACATTTTTCTTTAGCCATTGTAGCCCTTCACAATCAATATTCGGTTAATCGATTATGTTAACGCAGCACTTTTTTATTGTTGTTACTTTCACTGGAGCACCACGAGAGACACCACTGAATTAAAGCTTATATAATACATTGTTCTAGTGCATATTCAATAAAAACACTCAGAAATAAGTTGCTGCTAACATTAACCACTTATCTTAGCATGAACAGGTAAAACATCAATAGTTTCCTCGCCAAAAGTTGAATCATTCCATCTGTTTTCTTCACAAACATAAAATCCAAGTGAATAATACTGTAATATTTGTAGATGTAGTGAGATTTTTTTTTCCTCTGATTAACTACAGAGCTGTTTCTAGTGAATTATGTAGTTGACTTTCACCTCTAGAAAGTTACACAGTGCACCTTTAAAGCCCAGCGCTGGGAAGTAACTTAATACTTGTCGTGTGAACACACTTTGGGCGCACATGTGTAATCTAACATAGGCCAACGAAACTGAATAAAATCTCTTAAGGCTCTGTTCTTGTTGTTTCTGTTGGTTTCTGCCGTGGGTGGGTTTTCGGTTTAGAAGTTGTTTAGCTCGTTTGATTTCCGTTGGCGTTAACTCCAGGTGCCCAAAGCAAAAGAATGAACATGCATAAACGTGAGCTGTTCGAAAGCTTCAACGACAGGAGGAAGAGGCTTTAGAATCGGAATCAGGAATAAGATATAGGTAGAAATAAAGTAAAATTATTGTTTGTTTGTTTTTTATTTATTGGCAAGTACAATTGTTTTTTGTTGTGGTTAAATTAAAAACAGCACTAAATAACTTCAAACGACACACAATATATAATTTCTAACATTTCCAACAAACTACAAAATATACAAACTATTATGGTAATTTTTGATGCATAAGTGAAGAGTGAATGAAAGAGTTACATATATAGGGTTAGGGTTAGGATAGGATAATAGTGTTTAGTTCCAGTGGCTCTTTCATCTGGTAATAAATTGTCAGGAAAGTTGCACTCAGACCTCAGAATCAATGGGAATTATATCAGGATGTTAAACTTGTTTTTATCTCCCAGATTTACAGAGAGAAACAAGTGTAACAAAATAAATCCCAAAACAAGCAACCTCAGCCCTTCAATAAAAAAAGTTAAAAAAAAAAAAAAAGAAAAGGTTAATTTGAACATTGTGTGTTGCCACAAAACAAGGATGAATTATAGTTTTTCTAACATTAACAAAAACTTTTAATCATGAAAATATACTAAGAATCTATGTTTCAGTCATAATTGATCAATTTTTTTGTAAATCAAACTTGAAAAATTGCAAATGGCTAAAATTCACCTCTTTTATAACTTGAATGTGCAACCCATAAACCACAACTTTCAAAATGTATAAGAGACTTTGGAAAAAGTTCATGGAAATTCACGATATTGACCTTATTTTGTCCCGCCTACTTTTCTAGGACATGCACTTCCTGTTTAGCTGCATTTAGCCTGTAGATTTCAGTCGATGGGTTTATTTTAACTGTCATTATATTTAATTAAAATTGCCCCACAAGACAGACAAACAAACACGTTAGCTACCTTAACAGAGCTAAACAGGAAGTGCATTTCCAAGCCAAGTGGGCGGGACAAAATAGGGTCAATAACGATTTATGAAAACCTAACCCTATAAGTTCACGATTTGATTTTATCACGATATTGCCCAGACCTAATTAGCTCCATTAGAAAGTCACCAGCCTCCACTAATAAGTAGCAGAATTCAATACAAATTACTAAATGTATTTTATATGCATTTTTCCCTATACTGTTAAATCTTGTATAGTGTTCTCTAGGGCTGTTGTCATTAGTCGATTATTCAGTCGATGGAGTCTTTGTCGACCAAAATTCTTTATTCGATCACTTATTTTCTTTGATTCATGATTTATATTGAACAGCATCAAAAAGGGGGAATAGCTGAAGATATGGAACCAAATCATTGATCTATCTGCTTCTTAGAAATAAATACACTGTTTCCTGTTTTTTCTTCTTCTTTCAATTGTTATTTTTTGCATGAACACTATTTTTCAAGCACAGATGTGGGTCAAATTAATATAATTCTTTTAGTTCCTGAGCTTTTGCCATGTTCCTTTTTAGTCGATAAATCGGTCAATGGGACAATCGTTTCTTGGTCGACTGCAGCCCCAATAGGCCTTTTCCCACTGTAGGAACTTTTTCCAGTTCCTAGTACTTTTTTAGTTCTTGTCCCCATTTTGGGAGCGTTCACACAGAGCAGAAACTATGGACTGGGACCACACTTTAGGACTTTTTTAGCTCCTGCTCTGGGGCAGGTACTTCCCAGTCAGACCAGGAACCTTTTGGTGACACAAACACATTTTACACTGCTCACTTTGTTTTTAAACATGTTTTACACATTCTGATATTTAGATAAACTTTCCTTATCCTTAAGAAAAAATATTTAAAAGCAGTAACTCCCTAAATGTATTTATTTAATTTGTAAATAGTAGCCTATAAGACTATTATTAGGAATTACAGTGAATCCTTTAGTTTTATTGTTATTTCCAGTGATGTTTTAAGTTTTGCACATTATAGTTTTACGTGGAATCAAAAAAAGACAACTTTTGTCTTCCTAACACCACTTATTATTATTTAAATGTTCCAGACTTTACAGATGCTAAAGCTAAAGCTAGTTAGACCCACTTTCAGAAACTGCTGCTGTGTGAACACAAACATGGGGACAGGGTAGTTCCTCTGACTAAACAGGCACTGGAGGAATGTGGGAACTAGTTCTTAGTACTTTCATGTGGGAAAACGCCTAATGTTCTCATGTTATAAAATGTAAAAGCTAAATAATTCATCATAATTTTACAATAATAAAGTTGCTGTGTGTTGGCCTGAGATCCATAATCTCAGCCAAACCACCCTTTGCGCATTGATTCTTCAGAAAGTTATTTTGGTTCTTATGATAGTTTTGTGTTTTCATTTCATTCCTTTCTTCCTTGTAAGCGTGCTTTGTTTTGACATGTCAGACAATCCATTTCCCTGGGATCCAGTCTTTTCTTCTGATCACCTCTCACTTTGTCGTCTCTCGTGTCAATCTATAATCAAATTTGTGACCCACATTTTTCTTAAGGATAAGGAAGGTTAATATAAATGTGATAATGTGTAAAACATGTTAAAAACAAAGTGAGCAGTGTAAAATGTGCTTGTGTCACCAAAAGGTTCCTGGTCTGACTGGAAAGTACCTGCTCCAGAGCAGGAGCTAAAAAAGTCCCTAAAGTGTGGCCCCAGTCCATAGTTCCTGCTCTGTGTGAACGCTCCCAAAATGGGGACAAGAACTAAAAAAGGACTAGGAACTGAAAAAAGTTCCTACAGTGGGAAAAGGCCTACTTTCAGTCAGACCTTTTCTTATCCTCAAGAAAAATTATTTAAAAGCAGAAACTCCCATAATGTTTCTGTAATATGTATAATAGGGATGCACCGATCCAGCTTTTTCAGTTCCGATCCCGATCCCGATACTTTAGAATTAAGCATCTGCCCGATACCCGATATCGGCCGATACTTGTGTAAGGACTGAAAAAGCTCTTTTTTCCTTTTCAAAACATAAGACTTTTGATCATATAGTGTTGTTTATACCGCAAGACAAAACTGAACAACTTAAGAAGAAGAGAGAGAAAGAGAGGAGCGAGAAAGAGAGAGCGCGAGGAGAGAGAGAGAGAGAGAAGAGAGAAAGAGAGAAAGAAAGAGAGAGAGAAAGAGAGTGAGAATGAGAGGAGAAAGAGAAGATAAGAAAGAGAGAGAAAAAGAGGGAGAATGAGAGAAGAGAAGAAAGAGAGAGAGCACGAGGAGAGAAAGAGAGAGAGAAGAAAGAGAAGTGAGAGAAATAGAGGGAGAGCAAGAGGAGAGAGAGAAAGAGGAGAAAGAGATAGAAAGGGAAGAGAGAGTGCAAGGAGAGAAAAAGAGAAAGAAGGAAAGAAAGAAGAGAAGACAGAGTAGTAGAGAGAAGAGAGAATTAGAGAGAAGAAAGAGAGAAAGAAAAGAGAAAGAGAAGAGGAGTGAGAAGAGAGAGAAAAAAGAGAAGAAAGAAAGAGAGAGAGAAAGAATAAAATGTCAAACATTATGAGACATTCTGGATCAACATCAGCCTATAAATCAGACTCATTATTTCCAATCAAACACAACTAGGATATCGGCTGAACCGATATCATGGAGCCGATACTCGATCCAGCAAAATTTCCTGGATCGGCACCGATATTCGATCCCAGTATCGGATCGGTGCATCCCTAATGTACAATTAGGCTTGTAAATAGTAACCTAATTATTACTTGGAATTACAATGAAAATTTTTGTTTTATTGTTAGTTTTAGTGATGTTTTTAGGTTTTGTAGAATCAAATCAAATGGAATCAAAAGACAACTTTTGTTTTTCTGACACCACTTAATGACTAATGGAAGATGACCTACTTAATGACTTTTTTAAATGTTCCAGGCTATTACAGATGCTAATGCTGAAGCCAGTTGGATCCTCTTTCAGAAACTTGCTGTCTGAACAACACAGACATGGGGACAGGGTAGTTACTCTGACAAAACACATTAAAGGTGTTTTGTGCTTCATTCTTAGATTTTTGCACAATTCTATGACGTTTTTCTGGCCAGGCTGCAGGAAGTACAGTCGTCCAATCAGTGAACAGGAGCGATGTGGTGTGTTGGCCAGAACCAACCCGAATTGAGATAGCAATTAACTTAAAATCTGATTTTGTATCTTTTTACTTTGTAAGTTTATCTCATAGAAACAGCAGCGATCTCTCACACACGCTTATGCTCTACTTTATGGACTATGGACTGTATCAGGCTGTGTAGTTCCTCTGCTCAAGATCAGATATCGCAGAGCTGCAGATGAGTCTCCAAAGCCAGGAAGTACAACAGGACAAAATGAAGCAGTGTGTTGACCAGAACCAGCCTGAGTTAAAATAACAGACTGTAGGTATTTTCACTCAGGAAAGTACCAAGAACTAGTCCCAACATTCTTCTAGTCCCCATGTCTGTGTTCACACTGCAACAGCTTGTGAAAGTGGGTCTAACTGGCTTTAACGTTAACATCTATAAAGTCTGGAACATATAAAAAAGTCATTAAGTTCCTTTTTCGATTCCACATAAAACTAGGATCTACAAAGTCTAATTATCAGTGAAATTAAAAATGAAACAAAATTACCGATAGTCACTGTAATTCCTAGTTAGGCAACCATTTACAAATTAAATAACTATTTTTTGGGAGTTTCTGCTTTTAAATCATTTTTCTTGAGGATAAGGAAAATGTATCGAAATGTGAGAACATATAAAACATGTTTCCAACAAAGTCAGTGTTGTAAATGTGCTTGTTTCACCAAAAGGTTCCTGGTCTGACTGAAAGTACCTGCCTCGGAGTAAGAACTAATAAAGTCTGGCCCCAGTCCATAGTTCCGGCTCAATGTGAACGTGTCTAAAACGCGGACTGGAACTAAAAAAAAGTACTAGGAGCTGAAAACACTTCTTACAGTGCAAAAAGGCCTAATATTTTCTTCTCTTTTGACCTCGTGTCAATTATTTAAGATGGGGCAAATAACTTTTTAGTTGTAAAATAATTAACTTTGTGTTTTCCACTAAAGAGTATAATATAAATGCAGCTCTTGCAGGCAACTGAGTACTCTCTGAAGTAATACAAAATTTGTGTTCTTATCAGGAGTCGAATGCAGCTCTCTGATTGGCTAAGCTTGGGCGGTCCTCTCCAGTTTCACTTTGTTGTTTGTAAGTTTATAAGACATAAGTGCAACCAAAATGAAAACATGTCAATATTAATCATGTGTTGAAGGATTTAGGAGAGGAAGTTGTCAAACCTAAATTGCGTTTGGGAAATTCAACTAGCCCAACTTTAACCTTTAAAATTAAATGTTGTATGTGCGCATTGATTGGCTAAAGCAACAGTTCCAAATTATTGTTCATATTTATTTCATGTTTGTTTTGATACATGAGTTTACACATCCCTGACTGGTTAATCCATCTGTCAGTCATGTCCACTTACACTCTGGACGTAGCTTTGTTTGTGTTGGAATAAGTTTTCCCTGTTTTCTGTGGCGTTACCAAAGTAAAGTTGTAACAGAGAAATGCCTGGTGTTGTTGTGGTTGTGTGTGCGTGTGTGTAGGAGCAGTTGTTACAGGAAGGCCAGAATAAGGCAGCAGCAGCAGTGGCAGTAGTGTGTAGGAGGCCTGTGTGTGTGTGTTTGTGCGTTTATGTTGTGTGTGTGCGTTTGTGTGGTGTGTGTGCGCGTGTACATGTGTGTGCGCACCAGCCCCATCTGTCACAGAGTGGGCGGCCAGCCACACAATCTCTACACAACAACATTTTTGGAAGTGTGGGCGTTCAAAAGCCTTCTTCTTCTCTCTCACACAGGCTCTGCTCCTCAGCTACAAAACTCTCTCTCTCTTTCCCTTTCTTTCCCCACTTTCCCCCTCTTTCTTTCTTTCTTTCTTTGACCCATTTTCTCTCTCAATTTTCCTCTATCTTTCTCTCTCCTGTCTGTGTATCTTCCTTTTCACTCTCTCGCTTTCTCTGACCCCTCTCATTGTTTCTCTCTCCCTCCTCTCTCTCTCTCTCTCTCTCCTCTTCTTACCTCACTCTCCCTCTCTGTTTCTTTCCGTTCTCTCATCACCCCATTCTCTCCTCCTCTCTCTATTTTTCTCTCATCTCCCTCTTTTCTTCCTCTTAAAGCCTCTCTTTCTCTGTCCCCTCTCTGTCTTTCTTCTTTCTTCCCTCTTTCTCCTTCCCTATTTTTCCCCTGTTTGTTTGTTTGTTTGTTTAATTTCATCCCCCTTTCTCATTCTCTCTCCTTCTCCTTTTTGTTTCTCTCTTCTCTCCCTAATTAATCTTTCTCATCTCACCCCTTCCTCTCTTCCCCTCTCTATCTTTCTCTCTGTCTCTCTCTCCTCCTTCTCCCTCTATCTCTTCACCCAGATCTTTCTCTCCTCTCCCACCCGTCTCTCTCTTCCCTGTTTTTGTCTCTCTCTCTCTCCTCACACCTCTTCTCCTTCTCTAACCCCTCTCTTCTTTCTCTCTCTTCTCCTCCTTTCATATCTTTCTTCCCGTCTGTTTCTCCTCCTCTCACTCTCTCTCCTCTCCCAAATCTTTCTCTCCTCTCCCACCCGGTTCTCTCTGTTTTTTCACCCCTCTTTGTCTCTCTCTCTTCTTTTATCCTTTTTTCTTCTCTCCCTAGTCAATGTTTCTCTCTTTCTCCTCTCTCCCTTCTCTTTTTTCTCTCTCTTTCCTCTTTCTTCTCAGACTTTTTCTCTCATCCCTCTTCCTTCCCCCGTCTCTCTTCTTTGTTCTCTTCTCCCTCTTTCTCTTTTCTTCCTATCTCCCCTTTCTTTCCTCTCTCCTCTCCCTAGTTCATCTTTCTCTTTTCACGACCTTCCTCTCTTTTCCTGTCTCTTTTCTCTTCTCTCCTCACACCACATCTCTCTCTCTTCCTCCTCTCCTGTCTTTTCTCCCCTGTTTGTTTCTCCAGCTCCCCTCTCTCTTCTCTCCCATGTTTCTTTCCCTTTCTTTCTCTCCTCTAATTCTTTGTCTCTCTTCTCTTCTCCCTTTTCTTTCTTTCCTCTCCACCTCCCTCTTTCTCCCCTCACTCCTTTCTCTTCCCCTCTCTTTCTCTTTCCTTTTCTCTCCTCTCTTTCTTTCGTCCCTTCCCCCCTTTCTACTCCTCTCCCTTCCTTGCTCTCTCCTCCCCCTTTCTCTTTCTTCTCTTCTCCCCTATCTTTCTCTCTTCTCTCCCTAGTTCATCTTTCTGTCTCTCTCTCTTTCATCCTCCCTCCCTTGCTTTCTCTCCCGTTATTTTTCCCTCCTCCCCTTTCTTCCTTCCACTCTTTCTCTCTCCCTCTCTCTCTCTATTCCCTCCCTCCTCTCGCTCTCTCTTTCTCTCTCTCCCTCCTCCTCTCCCTTCTCTCTCCCTCCTCCCTCTCCCTTCTCTCTCTCCCTCTCTACCCTCCTCTCTCTCCTCTCATCCCCCCTCTCTCTCCCTCCTCTCTTTCTCTCTCTCTATCCCTCTCTACCCCCCTCCTCCCTCCCCCTCTCTCTCTCCCTCCCTCTCCCTCTCTTTCCCACTCCCTCCTCCCTTTCCCCCCTCCCTTTCCCTCTCTCTTTGCTGTCATGCTGTAGAATCTTGTGTAAGGTTAAGATGCAGCTCTCCTCTTCCCTCCTCTCCCTCTCTCTTTCTCGCTCTCCCCACCTCTCTCTCTCCCCTCCTCCCTCTCTCTCTCTTACTCTCTCTCTCCTCCTCCCTCTCTATCTCTCCTCCCCTCTCTCTCTCTCTCTGCCTCACTCCCCTTCTTCTCTCTCTCCCTCCTCCCTCTCTCTCTCCTTCCCCCTCTCTCCCTTCTCCCCCCTCTCTCTTTTCTCTCTCTCTCCTCCTCCCTCTCTCCCCCTCTCTCACCCCCCTCTCTCCCTCCTCTTCTCTCTCTCTCTTTCCTCTCTCTTCCCCCTCTCCCTCCTCTCTCTCTCTCCTCTCTCCCTCCCTTTCTCCCCCTCTCCCTCTCTCTCCTCTCTCCCTTCCTCCCTCCCTCTCTCCTCTCTCACCCCCTCTCTCCTCTCTCTCTCTCTCTTTCTCTCTCTCTTCCCCCTCTCTCCTCTCTCCCTCCCTTTCTCCCCCTCTCCCTCTCTCTCTCCCTTCCTTCCATCCTCTCTTTCTCTCTCTCTCCCCCTCTCTCTTTTCCTCTCTCTCTCCTCCTCTCCTTCCTCTCTCTCTCCCCCTCTCTCCCTCTCTTTCCCTCTCTCTCACCCCCCCTCTCTCCCTCTTCTCTCTCTCTCTCTTTCTCTCTCTCCTCCCTCCTCTCTCTCTTCCCTCTCTCTCTCCATTCTCTCTTTCTCCTCTCTCTCTCTTCCTCTCTCTCTCCTGTGCTGTCATGCTGTAGAATCTTGTGTAAGTGTAAGATGCAGCTCTCTCTCTTTCTCTCTCCCTCCTTCTCTCCCTCTCTCCCCTCTAACTCTCTTTCCCTCTCTCACCCCCCTCTCTCCCTCCTCCCTCTCTCCTGTGCTGTCATGCTGTAGATTCTTGTGTAAGTGTAAGATGCAGCTCTCTCTCTCTCTCCTCTCTCTCTCTCTCTCTCTCTCTCTCTCTCTCTCTCTCTCTTGTGAATATGTCAGTCTGAGCTGAGTCATGTTCAGGCCCACGGCAGAAGGAGACTCACCGAAATAGTAACAAACACAAAGAACCGCAGCTCAGTACAGTCAGTCGATTCCTGGACGGCTGAAAAACTCTGGGAAATCTGGCAACAACGCTTGGAATTTAAGGAATAACTAACAGACGTGGCATCCAGTTATTAATGTAATAAGTTAATTCTATAGTTACAACAAACTGAAGCCTTAAAATATATAAATTATAAATATAAATTTAGTGTTTAGAAAAGATAACGTAAAGACAATATATTACAAAAATATATAAACAAACACACGAAAATGATATTGTGTGTTCTGAGATTGTTGTTTAGCTATTTTGGAAAAGAAAATGCACAGTGAATGCAAGTTTAACACAAAGAGCATTCCTTTTTGGTAATAATACTATGATAATGTAACAATGGTGATGCAGAGGATCATGTGACTTATTGACCTTTGCGGTGCAGAGGAAATACATCTAAATATAAAGTATTCAGTAGTATTTCATAAGTTCACATTGAGTCACGGACCTTGTATTGTGATCATGTTACATTTATGTGTCGCTTTACCGTTTCTTAGGCAAAAACAAACTTTTCTTCCAACTTCTATTCGTCTTTTAAGCTTAAAGTGCATATGACAGGTTTAGACCATTTTTTCAGTAAAACACAGTGAACATAATTATTTTAAGATTTCACCAAACATTTACTTGTGCTCACTTTTATGAGGTTTGTAGTTGTATTTTGTCTGGCAAATATGACATATGTAGATGGGAACCCACAACTGTTACCTAGCAACCGCATTGTAAATGTGGGCCAAAAACTCACAAGAATGAAGCAAAACCTGCAGACATATATTCAGTTAAAAAAAAATTCAAAACAAAATTTTATGTCAGAGCAAATCTGTCAGGAAGCGAAAGATTCATGATAGCTCAGCTGCACAGGAATCCTTCCTCTGGCTCAGGAAACTGGGAGGTTGTCTCAAACCTCTGTGGAGAGCAGATTATGTAGATTGTGTGAATGGGGAGAAGTTGAGAGGGAAGTGCATTTTTTGTTACATTGTCCTTTTTAGATGAATTCAGGAATCCTCTGTTTGAACAATTGTTTATTAAAAATCGATGATGAGAAGATGAGACTGTTATTTGATAGTTTTACTTTTTAGTGTAGTAGATTAGAGGTCTGCTTAGTCTTGCTCATCTGGACTTAGCACAATAGGACTCTTGATCTCGGTCTTGGACTTGGTCTTGTTTTGGACACTGAGACCTGCAAACTTGCACGAGGAGCACAGTGACAGATCCCACAGTTTATTGTAATAAGCTCTGCACAATAGATCATGTAGACACTGAAAACTTTATAAAATTACAAAGGTGGTCTTGATTTGGTGTCGATGGTAGCGGCTTTGGTCTTGGCTAGGTCTCGACCTATAAAAATCTTGGTCTTGGGATTCTGTGGTCTCGGAATAGTCTTTGTACAGTGTGGCCTGGAAGAAGCGGGAAACTCATTTGTTTAAGTGAGAATGTTGTTGTTTTTTTATGTCTGGCCTAGTTTGGTTATAGTGTTTTATAAACCCATAAGGGCCGAGCATTGTATGTGCATAACACAATAATAAAAATAATTCATTCATGTTAAGGCTCTGCCAGTGCTAACTGAAGTTTTGTGTTTCAAATATTCTAATAATATTTGTTTTGTAGACTAGAACTAAATCAGAAAATGCTGTCAGATAGCAGTTTAAAAATGCATGATTGCTTATTGAGGCAAAATGGTTTAGAAACATCCGCCCACCCTCTTAAGCCCAGGCTATAGAGAGCGTGTCTATCCCGGGTCATCTCCTCACCCCGCTGCCTCCCTCTGGTACTCCCCGCACAGACCTCTCCTCCTGCGGACCATCATCAGACCATCCATCTGAAGCTCCACAAAGCGAGCGTGTGTGGGCTCCGCTGGCACCGTTTACCCGGATCCACGCCTTTTACGCACACGGGGATCCTCGCATCACCGGACACGCCTTGTATGGAGAGGGAAGCACCGGAATTCCGAAGCACGCTTCTTACACCACACACCTGAACGTAAACCATCTTAAAGACATTGTTTGCATAAAAACACAAAAATAAGCCTGAATAAAAATAGCGTTGTAAACCGCGTGCGTGAAAATGTGAGGTCTTGTTATTCGCATTTCGTCACATCAAAAACCGAGTCATCCTATTTGGGAGTTCCCTCTGCTTGGTCCATATTTGGTGCGTGACGCACGGGGGACACCCAGAGATCCCCTTTATAATGATAACACGACAGCCAGGAGCGATTTACACACGCGCCAGAGGAATCAAAACATGGAGAACGCTTCAAAAGACAGAGAGTCACAAGAGATGATCTGAAGCGAAGTGTTTAACTAAACAGTTTAAACATGACAGCGAAGCTGGGAGAAGAGGTGTGCGCGTCTTACGGAGGTCTGATGGATGTTCTGCACAAAGACGTGTTCCCCACAGATCCCGGGGTCGTGTTCAAACAGGAGCCGCTGGGAGAGGAGGACGAGTACGGGGGCAAGAGCGGGGCCGGTAAGTGTCACTTACGGAGGACAAACGGGGGACAGATTTGGGGACAGTTTCGTGCGTAAAAGTGAACGGAGTGATCCAAGTTCTGCAGCCCGAATGTAACTGTGTTGAACTGTGATAATAGTGTGAATATGTGTATGTGTCAGTCCTAATGCGCGTGCATGTCTCTGTCTCACAGGTTCTCTCCTGTTTGGCCACAAGGACGCACAGGAGTCGTCTGGGCACGCGGACCTGACGCACTACGTGGCCACTTTACGCACGCAGCCTTTGGCTTTTACAGCCAAGTTCTCCGTGGAATCAAAAGGCGACGGTGGCCCGTGGTCTCCGGAGGACTTGATCAACGTGGTGAGCGCGGACATCTCGGTCCCGGACCTGACTTCTGCGTCCGCGTCTCCGTGCGCGTCTCCACCGGACACGTACCACTCCTCCGGGAGCGCGGCAGAGGGAGAACACGCGGGGGAAGGCGGCATGGCGCACGCGCAGCCGGACCTCAGCCACATGTATGCGCATCCACATGCACACGCGCACGCACACGCGGCGCCTTCCTACTCGTGCAGCGGGGACTGTATCAGATCAGAGCGCGTACATGGCGTCGTCCGCGTGCGCCATGTCGTACCATGCGCCTCAGCCCGCAGTGGACGGGGCAGCCCTCCTGTCATTTGTCCTGAGTACGGTGGCTTCTACCCCCAGAGCTGTCAGCGCGAGGAGCGCAAGTCCCTACCGTACTCCCTGGAGCCGCTGCGCGTGCCCCCGCCGCTCACGCCGCTCAACACCATCCGGAACTTCACCCTGGGCGCACCGGGCGTATCCACAGAGGGCCCATGGCCGCGGCCTACCCCGCTCACCAGAGCCTGCCTCTCAGGCCCATCCTGAGGCCACGGAAATACCCCAACAGGCCCAGCAAGACGCCCGTGCACCAGCGGCCGTACCCGTGCCCCGCGGAGAGCTGCGACCGCCGCTTCTCCCGCTCAGACGAGCTGAGCCGGCACCTGCGCATCCACACAGGACACAAGCCGTTCCAGTGCCGCATCTGCATGAGAAACTTCAGCCGCAGCGACCACCTGACCACGCACATCCGCACGCACACCGGGGAGAAGCCCTTCTCCTGCGACCAGTGCGGACGCAAGTTTGCACGAAGTGACGAGCGACGGAGACACATGAAGATCCACCTGCGGCAGAAGGACAAGAAGACCTCCAGCTCCTCATAATCAGTCTCTTCTTCTGTCCTCAGAGTTCTGTCCTCAGAGGTCAGTCCTCAGAGGGTCTGTCCCAGAGGGTCTGTCCTCAGAGGGTCTTTCCTCAGAGGGTCTGTCCTCAGAGGTCAGTCCTCAGAGGGTCTGTCCTCAGAGGGTCTGTCCTCAGAGGGTTTGTCCTCAGAGGGTCAGTCCTCAGAGGTCACTCCTCAGAGGGTTTATCCTCAGAGATCTGTCCTCAGAGGGTCAGTCCTCTGCTGCACACTCAGTCTCTCTAAGCACACACACACACCACAAACACACAACATATTTATATCAAACCCAGATGAAGTAAGCTAGCACACTTGTGCCCGTGTGCCAGTTACATCCACAGAACCTTCAGAACATGCAGCATGGCCCACACAGCCCACCTCACAGTTTACTGCTCATAGACCCTCTCCTACTGCTTGCTTTTGTGCTCTTGAGCAAGGCATTGTGTCTGCTTACAGTTTGTGCTGCTACTCAGGGATTTGGAGTTCAGGTCATAAAGAGGGCACATGAATGCAAAAGTCCTTATGCAAACTACAACTAAATCTATTTCACAGTGATTATGTTAAAGTTGTAGCTATAAAGTTTATAAAAATGAGGTCAACTTTGGCCCAAACACTTTAGTAAGACTGTTGGAGATCTGAACATGTTGTGGAATGTTTAACTCAGATGCAATGGCCGACTGTTTTTCCCACTTTGTAGATGAATTTGTGCTTTTGTCTTTTCTACGGCGGGAGGGTGTTCTCAGATTGTAGCCGATCTGTTCTTAGGGAAAAGATTTGTATTTTTAAATGTTTGTATGTTCGGTGAGAGACTTGAAGGATGTGGTTCTGTTGTGGTTCATTTTTATGCAACAAGCCGAGCACTGGAGCTGTGACTGCGCTGGACTGATGATGCTTCTGTTCCATGCAATTAAAAGTTCTCTTGTTTAATGGTTCACGATGTCATGTTGTGGTTACTCAACAAGTCTGTGGTGTCTCCTAACATTTCTTTATATCTTGGTTACACCTGTAGTCATAGAATCTCATCTTTTAGACTTATGTTGCCACAATAGAATATATAAAGAACATATTGTACTTAAGGTGAAACATTACAGGTAAATAAGAAAATATAGGCCTACAGTTTGTAAAGCTATCATTCATTTTTCTACCGCTTATCTCGTTAGGGGTGCAGTGAGGACTTATCAGTATTTGGCTTAGGAGGGAAACCCAGGATCAGACCTGAGCAACAGCGGCCAATGTTTCAATCAGGCCTGTTCTTAAGAACACAAATGCATGATGTATATGAGAGAGCCATAAAAAGCTTTTTTCATATAAACATAACTTTCTGAATTAAAAGGGTGTCAATTAGTGCATTAATGAGATTATATATTCGACATATTAATCAGTTATTTTTTAATCGCATTATCTATTTTGAAATTTAACTTCATTTTTCCCTGTGAGTTACAAGTGACTTAAGGGTGTTCCATGACAACTTAGCAACAAAACACTTTCTAAAGTCTTTTTTTTTTTGCAATATATGTATAATATTTCTATCTGAAGATTTATTTTTTTTTTTTGAAGGGACATGCAATCATAGTTACAGCAAAGCAGCTGATGCGACGCATATGAGTGTATGCTACTGAACTCCTGTCCCGGTTGGCTTTTCCTACAGAAAAACATAAATGTTAGTATTACAACGTGGTTTCATATTTTATGTACACATCACTCTAATAACACCGTACAATATTTAAAATATAATTATTATTATTGAGAAAACAAACAAAAACTTAAGTGAGTGTTTTCTCAGCATTTTTTAGTGAGATAAACATAGATTATTAATTACTTCATAATGAATATTCTTCAATTTTTTAATTGCTGACGCACTAATTAAAATTGTAATTTGGATCATGGAACAATTATCAAATCTAGTGTGTTTTATGAAAATTTGGTTGTTAAGTGCCAATTCTTAATATTTTGGAAATTACAATTTGATCTTATGAATTTAAGGATTAATCTATAAATAACTTTTCCCCCCTTATTAATGGTTTTTTTTAGTAATCATAACTCTCTTAGCTTTACTATATGTATAAAATATTAGCTTAAGTTGGAGTAGTTGCTAACTTTTTGGTTGCAAATAAGTAAACTTGTGTTTCCTAAAATCTATGACAAAAGCAGCACTTGTGAAAAATGAGAACTGATACTGTCTGATTGAATAATAAAAGTAGTTCTATCAGGAGCGAAAGCAGCTTTCTGATTGGTGAGCTTTTGGTCTTTCAGCTTCACTTTGTTGTTTGTAAAAGAGTTTTTAGCATAATGGCATCAAATTAATAATATTGATATTAACTACGTTTAAAATTTGAGAGAAGTTGTGAGATTTTAAAACCTTAATCTTGTTTTGCAGTGTGAAAATCACTGACCTCAACTTTAATTCAAAATGTACAAGTTATTTGTAGAGCAACATTTTATTTGTGCTGGTCTCTTGATGTCCAAAAATGTTGCAAAAATTCTGAATTTTTCATGCCAATGTTGTTAGTTGACCCTTCACCACTATTGGGGTTTGGGATGTGCCTCAAGTACAAATATTGCTCAGCTTCTGGACTGCGCCACTGTCGCAGAGTTAGACAAATTTACAGTGATGCCCACTTAACCTAAACAACATGCGATAGACTCCAGCCCCAGTGAGTATGTTGAAATGTTGTCAAACTGGGGCCAAATGCAGCTCATAAGGTGATTTCATGTGACTCTTGGATGATGTTCATCAACAATATCAACATCAACCAGGGTCAAATGAAATCATCTGGGAGCTGCATTTGGCCCCAAGGTCCAGTTTGACACCCCCGTCTTTGACTGATAGAAAAAGAATCTGGATTGAAACGTCTGTTTATGTCATTCATCAACTTCAAAGGATAGCATGGTTAAGTAGTACAGTAGGATTTAACATGCAAAATGATTTATTTTTAATCTGACAACTTCCTCTCATAAACTTCCACATGGTAAGACATGTATTCATTTATTGCATCATGCTTATAAACTTCTTTTACAACAACAAAGTAATGGTGACCGCCCAAGCTCAGCCAATCAGAGAGCTCATTCGCTCCTGATTGAACTAAATCTATATTTCAGTTCAGACAGTACTCGAGGTCTCATTTTTCATAAAGGTGTTTTACTATATACTTTTTGAAAGCTCAAAGTTTATTTTTACACTAAAAAGGTAGCTACCCACTAACTGCTAATTTTATATGAAAACATGATAAAAAAAAAAACGACTTTGCTTACATTAATGTGAGTAATTCTGCACATTTATTGAGAGCTACACACTTTTATTACCTGCAGAAAAAAGAATATCTGTCAGAACATTGTGAGAGAGTGTATACAACACTTTACAAAAATCCCCTTGTGCCCTGTGTGCCATAATGTCAGTGACAGACAGTGCATCTGGTATTTTAGTCACACACCATCACATGCTAACGTGATGTCATTCATAAAGACTTCTGAATTCCTTTTTTGGCAGTTACATTGTGAGTGTTGCTGTGGTTTTGGGAGAGGCAGGTCCAGTGTTGAGATTGACAGAAGCTTTATGTGAACATGGCAGTGCCCACCAGCTCTGTCTGTCCGTGACTAAAGCACTCTCACACACTTTCTCCAGCGGTCTCTTCTGTGGAAACCTGCCAGCAGCTTGTTGGGTTTCTCTGTGCTTTAAATGATCCCTGACGTCAACACCGATAAGAGATTTAAGTAGTTTTTTTGTTTTTTTTACTCTGGTCCTTGTTTAATCCTGACTCTGGTCGTGTTTAGTCCTGACTCTGGTCCATTGTTTTATCTGACTCTGGTCCACGTGTTTAGTCCTGACTCTGGTCCACGTTTTAGTCCTGACTCTGGTCCGTTTAGTCCTGACTCTGGTCCTCGTTTAGTCCGACTCTGTCCATCTTTATCCTGACTCTGGTCCACGTTTAGTCCTGACTCTGGTGCGTTTAGTCTGACTCTGGTCCGCGTTGTTATCCTGACTTGGTGCTTTTAGTCCTGACTCTGGTCCGTTATTGACTTTCCGGTTTAGTCCTGACTCTGGTCCGCGTTTAGTCCTGACTCTGGTCCCGTTTAGTCCTGACTCTGGTCATGTTTAGTCCTGACTCTGTCCTGCCTGGCACGTTTAGTTCTGACTCTGGTCCATCTTTAGTCCTGACTCTGGTCGCGTTTAGTCCTGACTCTGTCCTGTTTAGTCCTGACTCTGGTCAGTTTAGTCCTGACTTCCCTTAGTCCTGACTCTGGTCAGTTTAGTCCGGTTTCTGATTGGTCCATGTTTAGTCCCTGACTCTGGTCCGGGTTTAGTCCTGACTCTGGTCCCGTTTAGTCCTGACTCTGGTCCATCTTTAGTCCTGACTCTGGTCACGTTTAGTCCTGACTCGTCGCGTTTAGTCTGATCTGGTCCATGTTTAGTCCTGACTCTGGTATTTGTCTACTGGTCCACGTTAGTCCTGACTCTGGTCAACGTTAGTCCTGACTCTGGTCAGTTTAGTCCTGACTCTGGTCCACGTTTAGTTCCTGACTCTGTCCACTTTAGTCCTGACTCTGGTCCGCGTTTAGTCCTGACTCTGGTCAGTTTAGTCCTGACTCTGCGTCACGCTTTAGTCCTGACTCTGGTCCACGTTTAGTCCTGACTCTGGTCCGCGTTTAGTCCTGACTCTGGTCACGTTTAGTCCTGACTCTGGCGGTTAGTCCTGGACTCTGGTTGTCCTACTCTGGTCGGTTTTTTTTTTTAGTCCTGACTCTATGGTCCGCGTTTAGTCCTGACTCTGGTCCACGTTTAGTCCTGACTTGGTCTTGTTTAGTCCTGACTCTGTCCGTTTAGTCCTGACTCTGGTCCACGTTTAGTCCTGACTCTGGTCCACGTTTGCCTGACTCTGGTCCACGTTTTTTTGTCCTTTGTCCTGACTCTGGTCTACGTTTAGTCCTGACTCAGGTGCATGTTTAGTCCTGACTCTGGTCCGCATTTAGTCCTGACTCTGGTGCACGTTTAGTCCTGACTCTGGTCCACGTTTAGTCCTGACTCTGGTCCACGTTTAGTCCTGACTCTGGTTACGTTTAGTCCTGACTCTGGTGCACGTTTAGTCCTGACTCTGGTCCGCGTTTAGTCCTGACTCTGGTGCACGTTTAGTCCTGACTCTGGTCCGCGTTTAGTCCAGACTCTGGTGCACGTTTAGTCCTGACTCTGGACTTTGCAGTGAGACACATGAGGACCTGAAACTTGCTCATCTTACACTTAAATAGCCAAATGTGACTCAGAATCGCAGACAATGCTATTTAAAAAGGATATACATAAGTTAACAACCCAAAAAAAAAAAAGTTGTGTCTGTGTTTAGCTTCACTTTAAGAGACGCCCTGCTGTGTCACTCGAGCATAAACGTGTATTACCTCTGATGACCACCGGATGGATCCAAGTCACACTCGGCCAGCTCTGATCCAGTGGTGAGCTGTGACGTCATCACGGCAGATTTCACTAAACTTTTAGCCTGTTTTTACCCAGTTTGGTTGTTTTGGTGAAGCTTGTTATTGTTTTTTGTCCAGTAAATATGACACATGTGGAGGGGAATCCACAACTGTTACCTAGCAACCACACTGTAAATCTGGGCCAAAATCAACATAAATAACAGGAGTGACAATGTGACAAATTATTTTAACACTTAATTATGTTAAATGATTTTTTAAACTCCAGGAAACTGTTTTGTGTAAATTGTCTTTGCATTTTGACACTTTTTGACGACACATGTGGAGGTATTCTGTTTTAGAACTTAAATTACCTCCTGTAATTTTCTACTTTTAGTGGTCCATTCCTTCATAAATTGCAACTTAACTGCTGTAAAACTATGATCATTATTTACCACAAAGACTATCACACCAAACTAAGTCAAAATTAGAAAAAAAATAAGAAAAGAACAAAATAAGAAAAAATATGGGCTTTAAAGGGGCACTGTGTAAGATTGAGAGGAATTTTAATTAGCACTTATAGTCCACAAACATTTAAATCATATTTATTCTTTACAACATGAATACTTAAGAGAGCACTGTTAACCAATCCACATCAATTGTGATACATTTATACTTATTTGAAATGTTTTATTACGGGCCGGAATGTGGATTATTGACGCTAGATGTCAGCATGGTAGATAGGCAAAATGCATGTGAAAGGCTCCCTCTAGTGTTCAAAAGTGGAAATCACTTTGTTTGTTTGTTTTTTCTTACATAGTGCCCCTTTAAGTCTACTTGTGAGGATGCACCAATCCAGCTTTTTCAGTTCCGATCCCGATACTTTGGAATTAAGTCTCTGTCGATACTCGACAACAACCAATGCTGAAGTAAGGGCTGAAATAGCTCTTTTTTTTTTTTTTTTCAAAACAAAAGAAAATTTAACATACTGTGTTATGTAACTGGTATGTAAAGAGGGATTTTCAGTCGACGTCACTTTCCGCTCTTATCTACTGTGCATGCTCCATGCAGAAAGAGCCACTCTCCATCTGCTTAGCTGGGGAAACTTCTTTGAATAAAACAACAACAAAACGGGACGAGAGCAGCTGTTTGGATCAGGTCTGAACCAGTCTGACAGACGTCTGTCTCCTGAAGCTTGAGACAGTGTTTTTCTTGCAATTTTTTCACCTGAATGTAACTTTTAAGGGTCGTAGAGTCAAATTTCATTCACAAATGTTGATTTAGCAGCATAAGTTTTTTTTTAATATATATACTATATATATAAACTCTTGTAGTTAGCTGACAATGGTGCTTTTACAACTTGTTTATTATTCAGCTACATCAAGTTTAAACCACTGACCTATATAAATGAATGAATGTTTAAACCTAAAACTATTACAAAATGACCTGGGGTCTCATTTATGAAGCCTGCGTACGTACAAAATTGGGTCAAAAGTACGTGGGAGATTACGTGCGTGGTTTCCTGCGTCAATTTTGGGATTTATGAAAAGAAGACTTGACGTGGGATTTTGCAGGTGGGAGCGCAAACTCTGGGGCTACCGTACGCACTTTCAGAGATGAAGCAGGAGGAGATCTGTGTTTAATGGAGGCATTCTGAGGAGGTTTGTGTTTAGTGCACATGAGGTACATGACTTTTGTTCTGATTTCCAACAAATATAATAACTTTAATTAATCACAACTACTTTGTGGAAAATGAAGTTTAGGTCAGTGTCATTTAGAAGCTGTGCTTACGTGCACGGGAGCGCATGATTCACATTGTTTTATTTAGAGAATCTGAAGCAATCTGGACATAAAGTTCACAAGTGCGCTTTATAACAAAGGTCCTGTGATCACGCACGAGTGGCTCCCTGCTCTCTCACACACGGTTTATCCAGCGCACACACATCACATACGCGCGCGCATACACACACATCACGGCATACGTGCGCGCACAGGCACACACATCGCTGTAGCAGTGTGGATAATATCCCACTCCACGCGCGCACTCAAACGTCAAGCCTACAGCTTCCCTCGCTGCCTCTCTTTTCATCTTCATCACGTCTCACACACCGCACATTTCAGTCTCTCGTCAGCTCGCGCATATGTGCACGCTCAAACTTCCACGTGCACTTATAACATCACGCATATGAAACATCATATCCCGTTGTTGTGCGAGCCTTAACAGTAAAGCACAGTTCTAAACTAAAGTCATCACATCTAAAACAGGCCAATAAGTTTGTCAGACAAGCAGAGTTCACTTCAGAATCCTCTCTGCTGCTGCACCGTCTCTCCCTCTTCCCCTTTCCCTCCGTGTGTCAGTCAAACAAACTGGCTCATTATCGGTTCATGAATATATGAATGACTCTTTTCATGGACCTTTTATGCTGAAAAGAGGCGTGAAGAGGGAGTGACGTGAGGCGGGGTCCGGTGCGCAGATTTTTTTCCAGCTGTGGAGAAAAGTGAGGAGGAAATGACCTGCAGGAGTGCGTACGGAGGCTTTTGTAAATCTCAACTTTCTTTTACGTAAATGAAAGTTGGATTTTGCCGCAGCGTACTTTTTCACGCACTTTTTCATAAATGAGACCCCTGATATTATCATAGAATAACTAAGACAACTCTTATGTAATATCATGATATTATCAAATAATTTTGTGACATGAGGTAACAATGTAATATTATCAGGCTGATACAAAAAAGTTTAATATAAATTATTACACAGCAAATTTTACGGAAATTATCAGGCAATAACATCAAATAAAAACATTACTTTTGATTATTTTTTACAATAAAAAATTAGTTAATGAAGTCAGTAATTTCTATTATTATTGTATCACATTTTAACCTGAAACTATCGAAATTACCTGATTATAATAACATCATACTACTGTACTTGATAGTATGACGTTATTACCTGATATCACAAAATAATGATAACGCATTTACGTTTGCCTACGATTTAAGGTAGTTTGAAGTCAAACTAATTAATATTTTTATTATTTTTGTATTGTAGTTTATGTAGTTTATCTATATAAACTATGTGTTTGCATACCATCCTATTTTTTGTATTACTATTTTTATATATTTGTACACTTGTGTGCTATGAAAAGCACTTAGAGTTGTCTGTGTGCATGAAGAGCTACACAAATCAATTTGAATTGAATTATAATGTAATTTTATAATAGTTTAAGGTTAAAACGTGTAACTAAACATGAGCTTCCGCAGTGTTTTACTGAACTTCAGGTTAGATTCAGAGGTTTTTAGCCTTTTGAATCACTTTAAAATGTTGCCATCTTCCCCGTGGTGAGTTGCATGCTGGGACAGTGTGACCGCGACATCAGGAGCTCTGTTGTGATGTCATCAGTTTGTTTGTTCTTCATGTAACTACACAACTTTCTCATAAACATTACAGCAGTTTCTAAATTGCTTAGCGGTCCCGAGTTGGCCCGCGGTCCGCCTGTTGAAAACCACAAAAGTCCCATGGTTCTCCTTTAAGCTACAACACTGGAATTGTTAAAGTCTGCAGCAGGAAGTGGGTCATCTCAGGTCAGCAGCTTTTCACGCTGCTTTCAAATGCAAAGCGGAAATTAGGCACTTTGAGCGAGCGTAGCATCTGTAAGTGCATTATTAAATTACAATGACAGCCTGGTATCTCCCGAAATCTCGTCTGAAATGGGATCTGAAAACAGCACCTGCACAGCCTCAGCGGGTTTGACTTGTCAGGACAAAACAAGAAACAAGCTCGCTGATATGTTTGGGTTTTTAGCTTCTGCCCTTTGTCAGTCGTCATGCAGCTCCAAAGTACATTCTTAATACAGGACAGAAGGGTTTTAAATGAGACTTATGCTGTAAAATCAGGCCCTGGTGAAGAAAGATGCAGCTTTGCCTTAACAGAAGCTCAACAGTGACCGTGACCTGATCAACAATCTCTGGCTCCCATGTTAAATCTCCAAATTATATTAAAAGTTTGAAAACGTTCTCGGGGATAATCAGCTCTGTGGTGAGTCAAGACCTACATTCATTCATTCATGAATGATTGAGACCTACATTTTTGTTTAAAATCCATTTATGCAGCTTTATAAACTACAAAGTTATTAAGACATTTTACTGAATTTTAAGTTATAGAAGTGCTTTTTAGACTGAAAACAACCGCGCTGTGGATCTGATTTAGAACATTGCTCAGATGAGGCCCTTGACCAGTTTTAATTAGGCCCCTGAAACATTTTTGAAAGTAAGTGTTAATCTCTGTATAGTATTTTTCTGGATTGATTTAGCCGTTTAGGGCTTAAATTTCCACAATAAATACACAAAATAATACATTTGTTTATTTTTATTTACATTTTTGTATATTTATTCATTTATTTTTATTTATTTGCTAGTAACTATGACAATTTCTTACACCAATGATTACAGTCCGGCCCCCGCCACTTATTTGGATTTGAATAGGGCCCTTGTGAAAAAAAGATTGCCCACCTCTGACATAGCTGGTAGCCAGCGACATGACTGTAAAGTCTTAATATTTGAATTTTTGAAAAGCCTTTGGCACTTTACAATGGGGCAATTTACTTCTGGAACCAGGACCATCTTCCAATGGTTCCATTGGCACTAG
Organism: Mugilogobius chulae; assembly: GCA_038363315.1. Classification (NCBI taxonomy): domain Eukaryota; kingdom Metazoa; phylum Chordata; class Actinopteri; order Gobiiformes; family Gobiidae; genus Mugilogobius; species Mugilogobius chulae. The sequence goes on from CM076407.1 coordinate 5,475,703, forward strand.
TGATGTGCGGGTTGACCCCTGATCCAACTCCAACTTGGCATAAAACAACAACAAAATTATTTTTTACATTGTGCAAAAAAAGCACATTTTGTTGTGGGGTTAATTTTTTGCTAGGCCACTGAATAAAAAAAACTACACAGGTTGGATAAGGTCTGTTTTAACAATCTGGGCCAAAACATACATCTTAGTCGGCCGCATTTGGCCCCCCGGCCAACATTTGAATAGCCCTGTCTTAAATTATGTAGAGCTTTATTTAAAAGTCTTAATATATCAATAGCTTTATTATAAAAGTTTAGATTATTTGCATTTATCATATTTTTTAAAATATTTTAATAAAACAAATTCTAAAATAGGGGTGTACGGGCCAAGTGGTTAGAGCTCTGGCTTCCCAACAAGGAGGTCATGGGTTCGAGTCCCGGGTCGGACCATATCAACATCTCACAATCTCTCTGGGTGGAGTTTGCATGTTCTGCCTGTGTCACTGTGGGTTTAGGTTAATTGGGCATCACTGTAAATTTCCTTGTGAGTGAATGCTTGTCTGTCTTAACCCTGCGATGAGTTGGCCACTGTCCAGGGTGTTCCCCGCCTAAGGCCCAAAGTCACTGGGATTCGCTCCAGTCACCTGCGACCCCTAACGGGATTAAGCGGTAGAAAATGAATGAATGAATGAAATTCTAAAATATTATTTAATGAACTGATAAATAAATGGTTCACAGGGCCGTCAGAGGCTCCATCACAGTGAACACAAGGAACATTATTATTAGAGGGCATCTACAAAACCAACTTTGATAAGCTTTTAATCTTATTATGTTTCATCATTGGTATTGACATAAAGCTGTATTGATTTATCAGTAATTCTGTGGTACTAAAACATGACTTTTCTAAATACATTTCATTTTAATACCTCTGTTTGTTTGCATTTTTAAACAAAAACTCAAGTACAACGCATTTAACTTAATTCTATTTTTTTTTTATCAGGTACAGGGGCTTTACAAAATGTAAATCTACGTTTATGTTCTAACGCAACGCTACGTACCTGAAAACACGTCTCCTTTACAAAACCTCATTTACAATAAAAAAGAAACCATACAATAAAACACTAGATGCAACACAACTTTAATGTGACACAGTTTCCACCTTTTTAATCACACTAAAGTCGATTATTAACACTCACCGAACTTTAACTCTGATCCAAAAAATAAAAAAATGAGACATGAGGCAAAAGCAAGGCCACTGTAAAACAACAGACTGTTTTATATGTTGCAGAAAGTAAACAGGAAGTGACTGTTTCGTGATCCAATCAAACGTCAGCATCATCAAATCCGCTCTTTGTTGTTACAGGTTTGCTTAGGAATGTTTTATTGATGTAACGTGTGAACTATTAAATTCTCTTCCACGAGGAATTAGCAGTAAGTAACCTTGTATTTACATTCGTTTTTGCTAGAATTTCACCTTTTACATACATTTTATCAATAATTTACTGGCAAAATTAAATGTATTTGTCATTTCAAACCACAGCGACTTGTTTTCAGAGCAGTGCTACAAAAAAAAACAACACATAATTTGTTGCTGCCCTAAACAATCATTCATAGGGTAGAATAAGGTGCGATTATCATACATGACTTGCCCGTTCCCGTAGCATACACCTTCGCTGGAGTCACACGCAGTTGTAGATCCATAAAGGCTTGTTATTTCATTTATGACAGTAATATCCTGAACAGCAGAACACTATCCACTCCGGAAGTCTGCCTCCGGGCTTTGTTTGTCCAAGAGAAATCACACCTGGGCCATTCCGTTTCACTTTGGCAGGGCTAAAGATCAGCAGGAGAGAAGAGCAGTAGAAGCAGTAGTAGTAGTAGTAGTAGTAGTAGTTAAAGCAGTACAGTGAAAGCGTGGTGTAGTTCACTTTGAGGTCATGGCCTCAGCTCCCCCTGGTCCAGTGTGTGCACATGAACCTCTCTCTTTTCTCTCTCTGAGGTGTTGTACTCACACAAAACCTAAAGTAACTGGTTTAGTCTATGTGATTCTATGTGTGTGGTGAATCAAGTCACTGGACACTATAACTATTGGTCTTATTGTTTACAGAATTTATTTGTTTTGTTTAATTATTCTTGTAAATCAGGAACTGCTAATTGAAACTAGCAGTGTACTTATTATGTGTAAAACATGTTTTTATTGGCTTAAAGTCTCTGTACAGCTCCCTTTACAAAGGACTGAACTAGTAAACTAGTTAAGGTTAGTTGTGTATGTAAAGCTGAGGGTCAAATGACAGCTGTCTGCTGCTTTCGTCTCAAAACTGTGTGTAAAGTTATCGGTTAGGACAATTCAATACTTTGATTATTAGCTACAAGCTTTAAAGTTCACAGAGTCAAGACTCAGTTCACAGTGCCCCGGGTTCAGAGGGACATCTACGGCCCGGGGATCAGAGGTACACCCGCGGGCCGGGGTACGGCTCTGCCCCGCAAAAGAAGTTCGCAGGCTGAGAGATCTCCCGGAGCGTAATCTCCTGGCCCGGCTGGCCCGTGTTCTGACCCTCCTCGGTGAGGACCTTGTAGTAGTGACAGTCTCTGCCGTTGTCCGGGTCATACGGCGGGCCAGGATGTCCATAAAAGCTGTGGGTCCGTCTACAGCGTCTATCTGGTGGATGTTGTCCCGGTCCGGGGAGAGCACGCAGGGCCCGCTCTCCGGGGTGAACTCTCCTGTGGAGCGCAGCACCGAGAGCCGCTGAGAGCTCGACTGGGCCCCGGGAGGACTGGGCCTGTCCAGTCGGTCGAAGCAGTTGATCCGGACTTTCCCGTAGAGCACTTTGAGTACGCCGTGCATGCCCGGGTGGTCGTGCAGGGGGATAGACGAGCCGCTCCTGAGCAGAAACACTCCCATGCTGAAGTAATCCGTCTCACAGATGTTCATGTATGTGACCGGGGCCTGGTACGCTGGTACGATTGGACCGACTGGACCGAGTACAAACCAGCAACTGTCTCCTCCGGTTTCCGCGGGACTAGCTTCAGATCCGCCGCGCACACTTCCGACATTAGACTCCGAAGTTGCGCATGGTTCTCCTGGAAAGACCTGCTCGCCTCCTCACCGACCCGCGGCGGGTTTCTGAAGGTGACCAGCGCCTGCCGAGCATCTTCTGCACCAGGGAGGTCATGCTGCTGTCTCCGGAAATCATCGCGTCCACGCCGCGCAACAGCTCACACCGCTCCGCTCTGCTGGCTCTGGCAACGGGGCTAACGGCCGCGGCTTAGCTAGCACCAAGAGCGTCTATTAGAGTGACTGCCCACTCTGTTTACGTGGCTTAGGTGTGGCTTCACTTTAATAAACTTAGCAAGTCAAATTTAATACACACTCTTCTCAGACAGTGTTATACAAGAACACAATAGCAGTGTTTAACGAAACCAATAAAACGAGTTTATTGGATTGAGTATGTGCGTTTCATTACAGAGTGAGCCGTCATGCTTACCTTTGATCTGGGTTCGTGTCCTCATTCAACACAGCCTACTTTGTACTTTGTATTTTATTGTTAGCTGAATTCTGTACTAGTTTATACGAAGCAGATTAACCATTGAATACTTTATTGTTATATTGTTTACTTTGATCAGCACAGTTAGACGAGATGTAAGGTTTATAAGAGTGAAAAGTTAGTGCTCCATTTTTGAATATGTGTCAAACACGTACGCATCTCCCGGCACTAGACCACGCGCTTGGCACTTCACACCTGGGGCATTATGGGAAGTGTAGTCTAAGCTTTAGAGCCAACGTGGTGTTATGGTTTATGTCTTATGTAAAATCTGACTTATAGCATACTTGTGTGTTTCCTAAGCAGCCTGTTCACGATTGTCTTTGAAAGCAGCACCATGCCAGCCTTATCAGTGTATCTTTCTACTGACTGTCTTTGAATGCACCATGATGCCAGCCTTATCTATGGATCTCTCTGTCCCCAGCGCAGTTTGTTGTCCAGACTCAGGCTGACTCTTTCTCCACAATGACACTGAATGAAAAATGAATAAATACTGTACATTCTTTAAATGTCTGAATAATGAACACATCTGGGGCCAACATACATTTCAAACATTGGCCAAACATAAGCCCACCTTAAGCAAAATATAAGACTATAGACCTATTTATTCTATAGCATAGAAAGAGTTAGAAAGTGACCCCTAGGACTTTTGTGACCTAATTAAATTAACCTTGTCAAACACAATCAGAAGCAGTGACTGACAGCCTGTTGTTTTCGGGAGGTAATTAAATCGAATTCCAGGATTATCGGTACTTTCTGCTTTGCGCATATCACCAGCAGAAAGATACGCTGTCCGTCTAGTTTGCTGGGGTAACTTTTTGATTAAAGCAACAAAACAGATTGAGAGCAGTTGTTTCTCTCAGGTCTGAATTGGTCTGACGTCTGAAGCTGGTGTTTTTCTCTGTGTTATTTTTCACTCACATGAATGTAACGTGTATGAGTCACAAAGACAAATTTCATTCACACGATTTAGCAGCATGACTTTTGTTCTCACACATAAACTTGTAGTTAGCTGACAACAGCGCTGGCTAATGTTGCTGCTACATCTTGTGTCCATCAGCTGCACCTCTTTCTGTAATATTAATCCTAATATTTGCTATTTCAAGTTTATTGCAGTTTTTGTCCAATTAGGATGCAGTATGAAGACATTTAGTCAGCCTACACTCTTAAAGGTTGTATGGAGGATTTTTCTAATCCAACACTGTTTGCTGTTTTTCAAATGATGCACGTGTTTCCTCCCAGGGCCACGCCCTTCACTGAACTGGGCCAATCAGTACTTAGGAACACTGAGGGTTTGCTTGACAGGTTCACAGGCCAATAGATAACGAGGTACGCAAAAACATGTAATGGTGGAGCGCTTCACTGGGTCAATCAAAAGTGCAAATTGTAAGATACTCAGGTGCTCATCGGAAAAATTTTCAATAAAACAAAGACCCTTACTGAAAAATAGAGTGGGTAGATTCACACCAGGCACTGCATGAGTAAGATAAAAGTTCTTTATTAGGATCATAAAAATCTTTAATTCAGAGGTCCCTCTGAATTAAAGACTTTTATCTTACTCATGCAGTGCCTGGTGTTGAATCTACCCACTCTATTTTTCAGTAAGGGTCTTTGTTTTATAGATAACGAGGTACCGCATTATCTATTGGCCTCATCATGTCCACAGTTTATATATTTTTATAATTCTTTTTTTGATTAGCATAAGTACAAGGCTGTTACAAATCTATGCAATGTTTTGACCAAGAATGACAACAAAATTTTTGAAATTCTCCATACAACCTTTAAAACACAACACAAAAAAAAACACACACACTGTATATGCCAAATCTAGTCTCACCTGTAACTCAAGCTATACAAGGCTTATATCTACAAAAAGAAAATTAAGCACAATTTAAATTTTTTTCTTTTGCGTGGAAAAGTTCTCACTTCGCCTCTTGGACATCAGAAGCTAAAGCTACAGGGATACAGCTTTAAAAAGACTCTGGTTACTTGCAAGTGCTCCAAAAGATCAGAAACTGTTTCAATTTAATTTAGACGATTTTAGTCAGACATGAGGGAAAATAGGCCGGAATAAGGACAATACAACATCTATCTATCTATCTATCTATCTATCTATCTATCTATCTATCTATCTATCTATCTATCTATCTATATCTATCTATCTATCTATCTATCTATCTATCTATCTATCTAATGCCTTTTACAGGGGGGGTCTATGGCACCTTTAAAATGAAATAATTATGTTGTTTTAAAATGAATTAAAACAAATCAGATACAGCATTTTTAACATAAATGCAAACAAAATTGACCAACCAATTCCGCTGCCATTTCATCCACAAGTTTGTAGAAGCGTGTGGTGGTGGGAGGAGACTGACTCAGGCTGACTCACGCTCCTGGTGGATCCATATAGGGCGGTTTGTTATCAGCAGTGTGTGGGCCGCGGGTTTGGAAGTGTCTCCTAGGGAAACACCCGCCCCCGCTCCCCATAAAGAGGCACTGCACACGGGGAACTTTACGCACGTCAGACTCCGAGACCAGATTTTGAGACCACCTTCTGTGATTTTAGGATGAGAGAGAGTTGTGTGAGCGCTGTCAGTTTGTTCATGGACAAACTAAATGAAGGGGCTTGGTGCAGTCTCTCAAAACTATTCTCTTTGATTGGAGCGTCATGCATCTAAAGCAGGGTGGCAATTATTTATTATTTTCATAAATATGTAAGAAAAGCCAAACGTCACCAAGAATTTTGGTTGAAGCCACATGGCGAGATTTTCTTTGGGTTTAACAGGTACATCTTGACTCCAAGTCCCAGCCCTAAACTTACCCATTTTGGTAACTTGAAGCCTCATCAAGAAGATGTCGCCCGGTTGTTTCAACCAAAAGTCTTGGTTAGTTTATGTGTTGGCTTTTCGCTTTTCAAAAAAAAAGCTGTGAAAACGTGCTGATTATACATTTTTTACGTTTTTTGTATTTCTAAGTTTTCTTCGAAGACTGTGTTGCCAATTTTTGCATTCTGGGCTAAAACATACTGCTGAGTGGGCCACATTTGGCCCCTGTGCTGCCATTTGAATAGCCAGCTCTTGACTGTTCTGATGATTATCGATGCTCACTATTTTGCAGGCCTGCCAGCCCTGGCCTTGAGTTGACACGTGAATAAATGGTGAACCCTTTAGGAGCCAGTGTTTTTCAGTTGAAATATAAAGTCTTAAAACTTTCACCTGGAGATCAAATTTATAAAACTGCTGGCACAGAGTTGTGTTTGGTATTTTTCAAGCTTCTGAAACTTATCAAAAACAGAGAATCTGAAGTCTAAGGTCTTGTCCACATGAAGCCAAGCTTCTGCGTTTTAGCACAAATATTTGACCCAAACCACACATCGTCCACGTGAAGCAGGAGTTTCAGGACACTGAAAACAAATATTTCTGAAACTAGGTCCCAGAGTGAAAAGATTTCAAAACTCCAGTTTAGCGTCTCTTACGCTGATGACATCACTGCCCCAGAGTCATGTCTCATCTGCAGAATGTATTGACCTTTATAGGATGTTCACTGTGAAAATCTGCTGTTTGCTCCAGCAACCACAGAAGACAGTGAAACATGACATTATTCCACTACAATCTCTATTAAATCTGTTTTGAAGCTTTGTCAAAATATTCCAAAGAATATGAAGCATAAATCCACTTTCTGTGTCTTTTCTGTAGGTTTTTAGATCCACGTTTTCATTCAGAATGTTTGCTAAGTTCCACTAAGTTTCTGTTTACAGGAAGTAACTTTCTGCACATCCTCAGTGTCAAGTCTTTCTCTAGTTTTGTGACTTTCTGTGTCAGTGTCACAGCGCCACACTCTGGTCAGTTACAGAAATTACACCAGCTTCAGGCTGGTTTACTGATTTGTGTGGACGCTCACAAATCCTAAGACAGTTCCATGTTTATGCAAATCGTTTTTAAAATTATCGTTTTTGTCTTCGTCTGGACAAGGTCTAAATTCAGAGAGGGCGAAATTACTTGCTGCAGAATTGCTACTTTGGCACTTAAAGGGTTAAGATTTACTTTCGGAGCAAAGGTTAGGAGTCAGGGTTAAGAGGTAGAGCCAGAGATAATCAAGTAAGCCTTAATAAACTTTTTGTCTATTAAATTGTAATTTGTACATGATTACCTAAGTCAATATTCATGCTTTGTTAAGGATTTATCAAGGCCAATAACTTGGAGTGTTACCTTTGTTTTGAGCTTTCAGTAAATCCCTGGAAAAGGCCTGTAAAAACGCGATTGTGCAGCTCGCCCGCCCACTCACAGTGTGACAGTGGAATATAAATACACGCGTCGCAGTCACTGGCTCTGGGCTGAGCGGTGACGTCTTCCTGTCCAGGCAACATGTTGTTTTCGGCGACGAGGAGGAAGCGGCGGCTCTGAAATAGATCGCACGTTCAGTTTTTAGCCCTGATGCCGGGCCAAAGTGGATGTGTGCGTAGGTCTGCGCTCGCTCCAAATGAAATAAACAGGGCAGACACGACGATGCGACAACACACAGACAGACAAACAGCAGCTTGTATGTTTATGACTGTTTATGAGCTGTGTACCAATCACAGCAGCTCGTGTTTGCTGCTGGAAATCTGATGATACGATAAGGCCTTCATAACAAGGGCTTTTAATGATGGACCGTGTGGTGATTTTTCTTGTAAAATTAATCTTGTTTAATGTTTTATTCACTGTAAAATGTAATCTTGATCTAAAATGCCTTAGCAATAGTAACAATATCATTGACTTTGTAATGACATTTTTTGTGTGAGCAGGATTAGAGCACTGGCTTCCCAGTAAGGAGATTGTGGGTTCAAATCCTGGGTCAGACTGAGTCAGCATCTCCTGATCTCTCTGGGTGAAGTTTGCATGTTCTCTTTATGTTACCGTGGGTTTTCTATGGTGCTACTTCCTCCAAAAGCATGCATGTAAAGTCAGTCAGTTACACTAAAATTGCCTGATATAATTGTCTTTGTTATCTATAGGCTGATATACCATGAATTTTTGTCCTTTTTGCTTGTCTATAATAAGGGTTGGTGCATCAGTTCATATAGAGGAATTTTCGGTCAACGTCACTTTCCGCTCTACTGCTCATGCTCTACGCAGAAAGAGCCGCTCTCCATCTGCTTAGCTTGGGAAACTTCTTTGAATAAAATACAAAACGGGATGACAGCTAGCCGTTTTCTCCCTCACATGAAAGTAATTTTTAAGGGTCGTAGGATCTAATTTCATTCACAAATGTTGATTTAGCAGCAGAACTTTGTTTTCACACAGTGATAAACTCTTGTAGTTAGCTGACAACGGAGCTTTTTCGATTCCACTGTTTGTGTCAATGAGCGGCGGCTCTTTTTACAGACAAACAAAAAATCCCTCTATTGACCCTATTTTGTCCCGCCACTTTTCTAGGATTTGCACTTCCTGTTAAGCTCTGTTACGGTAGTTTACATGTTTGTCTGTCTGTCTTGTGGGGCAATTTCAAACATTTGTAAGGACAGTTAAAATAAAACCATCATCTGAAGTCTACAGGCTAAATGCAGCTAAACAGGAAGTACAATACCTAGAAAAATGGGTGGGACAAAATAGGGTCAATACAACGCTGAGAAAATAGCGTCTTTATTCAACATTTTTCACAGCATCAAATAGAAATGGCCAGATCAGGCCCAAATCCGGCCCACAACCTTGTCTGGCCTTGTCCTTATTCTGCTTTGGACCTGGTTTGGTTCTGGGTTAGTTTTGTATGAAATATGAAGTAATTATGGTAAGATTTTTTTTATTTTATTTTTCCACAAGTTTTGAAAGCAGCAGATCATACTTTACAGTGTTAAAATAAATAATGATGTTTTGTGCAATCTCAAAAGTGTGCTAAAAGTGGTGGCCTGGCTTACATCTCAAGACACGCTGAAAAAGTGAACTTTAAGGGAATATAGTTGAATAGCCCTGGTTTAGTGGAATGAAAAGTTTTAAAAAAGTGAACGGGTATGTTTAGGGAAAGGGTTTAGCTAAAGGTTAAAAAAAAAAAAAAGTATGCCGCAGTCCGACTCTTCTGCATTCTGGATTAGGAAAAATATGTTTTATGCAATAATGTGGAAAATGAAAAACAGCTAAAGGAACCGTTTTTCTTGGAAACCTGCAGGAGGAGGCGTTGTTGTGAAATGTTGTATCTACTTTATGACAGCACCTTCAGTCAAATAACTCATTCACCATTGACTCACCTTGATAACAACTCCGTGGTTTGGTTTTCTGTTCCAAGAAAGCATTTATAAAGTTCATCTTCTGCAGAAAGCTGAATATCGAGCTCTGTGTGGTCTCCTTGACCCGTGGCCTTGACCTGTGGGGTTCCCCAGGGGTCAATCTTAGGACCCCTTCTGTTCAATCTTTACATGCTGCCATTTGATCAGTTAATACACAGTAAGAATGTGTGTTATCACAACTATGCAGACGACACTCAGATCTATGTGTCATTAACAGCAGGTAATTCTGGGGCGGTGGATTCACTCTGTCACTGCATCCAACAGATCAGTGTGTGGATGCAAAACAACTTTCTCCAGCTAAACTCAGACAAGACTGAGGTTATTATCTTTGGCTCACAGAAACACAGAGAAAGTGTCAGCAGTCACCTTCAGTCTCTCTCTCTCTGAAACCTTCAAGCCAAGTTAGAAATCTGGGGGTAATAATGGACTCAGACTTGAACTTTAACAGCCACATTAAGTCAATACCATCAGCAGCGTTCTACCATCTAAAAAACATTGCCAAAATCAAAAGTATAGTGTCAAAGCCCGACTTGGAGAGACTTATCCATGCATTTGTCTCCAGTAGGTTAGACTATTGTAACGGCCTGCTCACCAGCCTATCCAAACATCCAGAACGCTGCTGCTCAAGTCGTAATCAGAACCAGGAAGTACCATCACATTAGTCCTGTCCTTAGGTCTTTGCACTGGCTCCATTGGCTCAGAGAATAGACTTTAAAACAGCTCTGCTTGTGTTCAAGTCTCTCCATGGACTAGCACCAGAGTACATCTCTGACATACTGAGAACAAGCTGACAAACAAACAAAACAACACCCTAAACACATTTGTTTAGCTTAACAGTATTGACTTATTAACATTACAGTGTACATCAGGCTTTGCCACAGTGATAAATGACATAAATGAATGAAAAAAATCAGCTTGTTTTCTTTTGCTGTAACAGAAACCTAATGTGTTTTTCTCTGATTTTGTTTGTGTACGTGACTCCAGAAAACAAGATGTTGCCCGTTCAGTGCACAAACCAGTTTCTTCGTGAGGCAGCTCTTTCCGTGGAATAAACACCTGTTTGAACAAAAAGCAGGTTAATTTGGTCTCATCACTTCCTCACTGCAAAGCCACCTGTCACATGACCTCCTCAGACGTTCAGCAGCAGGACTGAGGTGGGAATAAAAGCTGAATGTGGCCTTGAACCTGTGACCTGATGGTAACAGGGTGAAGTGTGAGCTGTTTGTGGAGACCTGTGTGCAGTTATTTTTCCTCAAAGGCCATTTTCTAATCCAGACAAGTGACAGAAGGCCGTACAGTGATTATGCAAGTAAATACAGACTATTTAATATATTATTTTGTCCATTTATTGTGACGTTTATAAATACCACGAGTGCAGACACAAGCTCTTCAGCTTAGACCAGGCCTGTTTAACTTTAGGGTCGGGTTTTTTGTTGGGAAGTGACCTGTTTGCCAAAGGTGCATGCACTGTAAGAAGTAACACGGCAGATTAATTTAAAAATGTAAGTACAATTTCTGCTTTAAACTTTCATGTTTCCTCTCTGACTCTCTCTCCTCTCTGTCTTTCCTGTTTCTTTTTCTTTCTCCTCGATTTCTTGATTTTCTTTTTCATCTTTCTCACTTTTTCATTCCCCCGAGCTCTTCTCTCTCTTTTTCTTCTCTCTTTTTCTCGCTCCTCTCTCTTTCTTCTTTCTCTTTCTACTCTCCCTGCCCTCTCTCTCTTTCACTCCTGTCTCTTGTTTTCTTTCTCTCTCTCTCATTTCTCCCTCTCTTTCTTTTCTCTCTCTTTCCTCTTCTTTCTCCTCCTCTTCTCTCTCTTTCCTCTCTCTCTTTTTTCTCTCTCTCTTTCTCCTTTCTTCCTCTCTTTCTCCTCTCTCTTTCTCTTTCTCCTAGCTCTTCTCTCTCTCTTTCTACTCTCGCTATTTCTTTCTCCTCTCTCTTTCTTTCTCCCTCTCTCATTTCTCCCACTCTTCCCCCTCTCTTTCTCTCCACACTCTTTCTCTGATCTATTTTTTCTCTCTCCCCTCTCTTTCTTTCTCTCTTCTCTTTCTCCTCTCTCTTTCTTTCTCCTCTCTCACTTTCTCATCTCTCTCTTGCTCTCTTCCCTCTTTTCTCTCTCTTTCTTTCTATCTATCTATCTATCCTCTCTCTTCTCTCTCTCACTTTCTCTTTCTTTCCTCTCTTTCTCCTCCCTCTACTACTTTCTCATCTCTCTTCTCTCTCTTGCTCTCTTTCCCTCCTTTCTCTCCTCTCTCTCTCTCTCTCTCTCTCTCTCTCTCTTTCTCTCTCTCTCACTTAAAAGTCTAAGTTGAAAATCTTGACTCACACTCAAGTTTTACCAACACAAAGATTTAAGTTCAGATAAGTTAATTTTACTTATTGGCGATTTTATTTTTTACCAGTGTGAGAACCCTTTTTTTTTTTTTTTTTTTTTTTTTGGCGTTGTACAAATATTCCCAAAGTTAAGTTAGTTTTGGTATTGTAAAATAACTAATAATAGATTTTTGTGGAAACATAAAATACTAAAGTCATGTGGATATAAGTGAGAACAAGACTGACTAACCAACACTGAGAAAACTTAACATTTGTTTTATGAGTGTGTTCTGTAGATTAGTCCATATTTCCTTCACAGCTCTGTCAGAATGAACTGAACAGATTTGTTCTATTAAACACATTAATATACATATAAATAACATAATGTACAAACAGCTCCATCTGCTGCTGCCTGGTGCTTGTGTTAAACATATGGGACGACACGTTTCTGGCCTCCACTTACACATATCAATCAATATTATTATGCACTGTTAATGTAAGGTAAATAATGTGGGGACACAATGTTCTTTGTACAAGCCACAAAGAACATTCTCACAACTTTTTCTTTCTTACATGTTTGTATGAATCTCTCACACGTAAGATTAACTTACAAATCCTGCATGTTTAGACCTGATGCATCAGCTGGATTCATTTCACTTCATAAATCGTCAGACATCGCATCATTGGGGTTCATTTGCATCCCAGAAGGACTTTTTTGATTTATCACTGCTTAATGGTCATTTAGTCGAGTCTTCAATTTAATGCATTTAACAAATAACTCAATCTTCTGAACTGGATTGTGGCTCAGGGTCTGGAGATGAGTCTTTCAACTTTCCCACAACAACAATACTCTTGTAGTTTTATTATCATCTGTAGACTTTTTCAAAATATTTACCAAGTTATGGGTGGCCTTGTGAATCTGGACCTCTTGTCATGTGAGTTTGCAACCCTCATAAAACTGTGGTAAACATAAAGCCTGCAGACGTAAGGACAGCTGCAGCAGAGGTTCTTTTAAGAGCAGAACATGTATTCACTGTTGTTCAACAGGCTTTGCTAAACCTACTACTGCTACTGCTGTTTGTCACTCACAGGAAATACTCAAGGTTTCCACTCAGAGCCCAAAATATGTTTACAGGACATTTCCAGCAAAGATTTAATGTAATTGCAACATTTTGTTTTTACCCTTTTGGTCCATCAACGGCCCAAAACTGCATCGGCCCACCGGGAAAACTCCCAGTAGTCAGTCCAGCCCTGCATTTGGTTATAAGAGCCTAGAAGAAGCTGATGTGTTGTGACCATCAAATGAAAACGTTTAAACAGTGTTGGCCATGTTCTAGTCTAGTAAAGGTGCAATGATGACAATGATCCGTACAAATCTCACAGGTCATATGAAACCTGGAGTTTGGATGACGATCGTGAAGGAGAGACCGTTTTCCTACAGTTTTCTTAGTCAGCAAAACCCGAATATGCTCATAATCCGTGTAGGCTTCGTCTGAAAATGTGTTAAGCTGTTCTGGTGTTTGTCTCTTTCTCTTTCACTCAAAACACCTTTCATTCTCACAAAGGTAAGCCTGCGTCAAAACATCAAAACTACCAAAACGTCTCAGAGTGTTGAAGATTCGTTTAATCCATTGACATTCGTGTGTTCAAAAAAAGGAATTTTGAAGCAGTTCACAACAAATATTATTCCATCTGTTATAGCGAGCTGCCCTCCCTGTGTGCGTAGCAGCTGATGTAGCAGAGAATCCGTGTGTCTTCTTTACTGGTTGCGTAACGTGTTTCTGTAAAAGGCAGCTGCATGAACCTCAGATGCCACCTACTTTGAGAACCTGGACCTCTCTCACTCTCCTACTCCTGCCTCTCTTTGACTGATTGTCTTCGTTCTGCTAGAAACTTTGTTTCCCTAAAAGGGATTTCTGGCTCCACAGACTTAAAGTTCAAATTGCATCTGGACATGCGTCAGTCCTGGTCACATCTACAGCCTGTCCGTCTACGGGAGTGGATCTGTCTTTCATTGTGGTTCTCCTCAAGGTTTGTCTTTTTCCCCCGGTGTTTTTTTAGTTTTGCCCTGCCAAGAAAGGGGGTCTAAGGTCAGTGGATGCTCTGGGATAATTATCCATCTCCCTATTTGTTGTGTAACAATCTCCATCCATTTCCTAATAATGTCTGTTTCTGATTTTCCAATGTTTCTGTTGGTATTAACCAAATGTTTTGTTGTTTTATTTTCTGACAAATTTAGTTTGCAAAATCAACATCTTGTACAGTGTGGCCATACCAGCATGCCAAAGCCTGATCCCGTCATATCTCAGAAGCTAAGCAGGGTTGGGACTCGGCAGTACTCGGATGGGAGACCGCGGAGGAACCTCAGGTGCAACAGTGGGGCGAACAGGAGAGAAACTCGTTGTTGTGTCCTTAGGCAAGACACTTCACCCTCATTGCCTAGTATGGTTCTGGTGTGTGTATGAATGGTTGGTGGTGGTCGGAGGGGCTGATGGCGCAAATGGCAACCTCGCTTCTGTCAGTCTGCCCCAGGGCAGCTGTGGCTACATTAACAGTTTACCACTACCCCAGTATGGAATGAATGGATAATGCATAATGTGAAGCGTCTTTGGGTGTCTTGAAAAGCACTGTATAAATCCAATGCATTATTTTTATTATTAAAGTCCGCTGAGATAACTGCTGTTGTGATTTTGGCCTATACAAATAAATTGAATTGAATTGAGAGTGTCTCTGCTGTGCTGGTTCAATTGGCAAAAAGTGTATTATGAACAGAACCTGGCCAGTTTAAAGAAATCGAGCTGAGTTTGGTTCGGTTTATTGTGAAAATATTCTACTCCTGTGAATATTTGGTGCTACCTCATGTCAAAAGTGGTGATGTATTGTGCAAATATCCGGCCCCGAAGCCATGGTTCTCGGTAAAATCTGGCCCTCTGGAAAGTTGAATAGCCCTGGTCTATAGTCTACACAGAAGCTTGTATCTCTTCTGCACAAACCACCTTCAGACTAGACCAACATCTACATTTTTTACTGATAACCAACACTATACATTTGCCCTCGTAGCTGCACATGGCACTACACCCCTGCCGGTCTGGTCTGAGTTTTTCTCCTCCTCTGGCTGGACTCGGGCTCGCGTGTGAACCTCTCCGCAGAGACCTTGGCCTCTCTGGCTGGCTTCCTGTCTATACCCTGTGGACCTCTGTCACGAAACACATTTGGATCCACTCAAAGCTGAACATCGCATCAGCGTCTGTGACTCGGACGCAGCAGGCAGCGTGGAAAACAGAAGAACCACGACCAGGCCAAAACTCTCACATGAGCTGTAAAACTGTGGGTATTTGGAAAGGCAAAGGGGAAAGTCTGAGCATTTGCATATTTGTACTCGGCCAAGAGAAATATTTGTGAGTGAAAAGTGATCTGATGATGTATTTTAACTCCTCAAGTGCCTGTATTGTGTCCTGTTTTATAGTATATAGTGGGAAAGTGTATGCCCACTCATTGGATAGAAGTCAGTGTTTGTTTTGTTTTTGGTTTTCCAATAATTTTATTTCTAGTTTGATAATTGATACAGACTCGCGACAATAAATTGACACAACAAACAAAAACTGTCAGCATAATGTCAAAAATACTTCCACGAGGTCTTATAAAAGTTACAATAAATACATCAGGATAACAGACAAGTTAGTCTTTCCACTGGAGAGAAAGATGTTTTTAGATTTAACAACAAAAAAAAAAAAAAATAACCCAGTGTGAGTCAGGATGCAGCCGATTAAGATGCAGAAGTTTTTTAGCTTTTACTTGCAAATGTTGTATTCTACTACACAACATAGCAGAACACTGTGTCAATCAAGAAAGTCAAACCAAGACTTCCCTCGGGCAGTGGTTCCCAAAGTGGGGGTCGGGACCACCCGGGGGTCATGAAGCAAATTCTGGACATTGCGAGAAGATTTTAAGATGTAATTTTACAAATATTATTCTGTATTTAATCAATTATTTACATTGAAAACAGTGTTGTAATGAATTAATATAATTCAGATTAAACCTTCTTTTGATCACATTTACAACTTGAAATCATCAAGGTCTAATTCATTTTGAAGTGGGGGTCGCGAGTCGCTGGGATGGTTGTTTTGGGGGTCCCGGTCTGAAAAAATTGGGAACCCCTGAACTAGGGATCATTTTTTGAACTTCAAACTTTTACAGTTGTGGAGGGGTGTCGGCTGATGTCCTGTGGGTTTGAGCTCAAAGAGTGATAGATGTCTCTGGATATATACACCTGAACAATCACAACACAGAGCGCAAAATCAAAAACTCTGGACACAGTTTGTTTGGCAATGTACAAAGCATTTCTCTTCTATTCTGCTTAATTCTTATATAAGCCACATTAAACATGAAGCAGTTCAGATCATATTGTAGGGAGTGTTTTTAAAACCACTAGCCCTATAGATTAGGCCTCAAGGGCCCTATAGGTTCAGTGTTCAAAGAGAGTATTCCTAAAAATCCTAAAAAGCTTTTGTTGTCTATACATCAACCAAACACGGTGTACACCAGGGGTCAGTTTTACACTTTATCCATTAACCTATTATTACCTGTGTTCAGTGCACACTGGAGAGGGAACAGTGAGAGATGAGAAGGGCAAAAGGAAGAGATGCAGGGCCGAACCTGGAGAGGGGGGAACAGAGGGCCCAGCCCCCACTACAATATTAGGCCCCAAACAATTAGAAGTTTGATGAGAAGAAATAGTACATATTATAGTATAGAAATACTAAAAGTTAACCGATTATGCATTTATTAGTCTAAAATACTTCAGATTATAGTAATAGTTAATTGCATCTTGCATTTTTTTCCTGGAGTTAACCCCCAGATC
This sequence comes from Mugilogobius chulae, assembly GCA_038363315.1. Lineage (NCBI taxonomy): Eukaryota > Metazoa > Chordata > Actinopteri > Gobiiformes > Gobiidae > Mugilogobius > Mugilogobius chulae. The sequence continues at coordinate 5,492,656 of CM076407.1, forward strand.
CAGTCTTCATTAATATTGATCGTCAATAGACATTTTGTTGAACTTTCGTGTTTGTTCCTTGTATGTTATTGCTCACTTCGTACGGGACGCAGACTTTGTATCTTTCAACTCAACCCACACGCGCAGACCAAAACTACTTCTTTTAAAGTCATAAGTGTACAGTTATTATTTATTACTATTGATATTTATGAATGTATCTCACAAATGTTTGCCAATAAAAAGCCCAGACCACCATTTTAAGCTAACAGTAACAGTCAGAGTTAGTTTAATCAAGTATTTACGGTTGTGAAAAAGTGATAATGTCGTTCTTTATTCATTTACCTGGTTTAAATCTGCAAGAAAGATTTGTGTTGAATAGATTTGTTTTTTCCTACAATTTAAATAAACGTAAATAAACTTCTTGTAGTCATCGACCTGCTGCCCTGACTTTCTCTTCATCCAGACAAACCTTAGCGTGAGTGGTCCAGCTGCGTGTCTGCTCAAACGTGTGCGACAGCGATACGGTCACGTGACGCTTTCCAAAATGCCCGACGTCAGAGGTGCGGCGTGTGAGCCGTGTGTTTGTGAGTGACGTCAAAGCTCACTGTTATCGTGTTTACTCTGGCTGTGAAAAAACCCTCCGCCGCAGGCACTATTTGTTGACTCAGCGTGATGCGGCAGGGGAGCGTAACATAACAAGACGTTTGGTATTCTAAAGCTTCGACGCTCACGACACACGGAGAGAAAGTAGACACGCTTTCTCATCTTATATCTTACACTGTAAAAAATCCTAAGGCCAAAAAGTGAAACTAATTTAAATCTTTATGTTGATACAACTCGACACTGTGAGTCAAAGATTTACAACTTAGGCTTTTAAGTTATAAAGAGAGAGAGAGAGAGAGAGAGAGAGAGGAGAAAGAGCAAGAGAGAGAGCAAGAGAGAGAGAGAGAGAGAGGAGAGACAGCAAGAGAGAGAGCAAGAGAGAGAGAGAGAGAGAGAGAGAAAGAGCAAGAGAGAGAGAGAGAGAGAGAGAGAGAGAGAGAGAGAGGAGAAAGAGAGAGAGAGTGAGAGAGAGAGAGAGGAGAGAGAGCAAAAGAGAGAGAGAGAGAGAGAGCAGAGAGAGGAGAGAGAGGAGAGAGCAAGAGAGAAAGAGCAAGAGAGAGAGAGAGAGAGGAGAGAGAGCAAAAGAGAGAGAGAGAGAGAGAGGAGAAAGAGCAAGAGAGAGAGAGGAGAGAGAGCAAAGAGAGAGAGAGAGAGAGAGAGAGAGCAAGAGAGAAAGAGCAAGAGAGGAGAGAAGAAGCAAGAGAGAGAGAGAGAGGAGAGAGAGAAAAGAGAGAGGAGCAAGAGAGAGCGGAGAGAGCAAGAGAGAGAGGAGAGAGCAAGAGAGAGAGGAGAAAGAGCAAGAGAGAGAGAGAGGAGAGAGAGCAAAAGAGACAGAGAGAGAGAGGAGAAAGAGGGAGCAAGAGAGAGAGGAGAGAGCAAGAGAGAGAGAGCAAGAGAGAGAGGAGAGAGAGAGAGCAAGAGAGAGAGGAGAAAGAGCAAGAGAGGAGAAAGAGCAAGAGAGAGAGAGAGAGAGAGAGAGAGGAGAGAGAGCAAGAGAGAGAGAGAGAGAGAGAGAGGAGAGACAGCAAGAGAGAGAGCAAGAGAGAGAGAGAGAGCAAGAGAGAGAGAGCAAGAGAGAGGAGAGAGAGAGCGCAAGAGAGAGGAGACAAAGAGCAAGAGAGAGAGAGCGCAAGAGAGAGGAGAGAGAGAGAGAAAGAGAGAGAGGAGAAGAGCAAGAGAGAGAGAGAGAAAGAGAGAGAGCAAGAGAGAAATCAAGAGAGAGAGAGAAAGAAGAAAGAGACTGTCAGACAACTCACATACATGAGTTTAATCAACATAAAACTTTAAGGCAGAAATTGAACTTACATTTTTAAGTTAAAGTGCCTTATATTTTTTACAGTGTATGTTAAACTGTGAATATATTAAATAGCATTGCCTATACTTTGGGGGGGCAGGCAGGTACAAATAATAATAATGATTTTGTCCGCTGTCATTATTTTTCCAGTCATTTGGCTTTTATTTCCTTTTAAAGATTGCCTACACTGTTCAACTTAAAAATGTGAGTACAGATTCTGCCCTAAAGTTTTGTCAATTAAACTCATGTTTGTGAGCTGTCTAAAATTCTCTCTCTTTCTCTCTCTCGTCTCTCTGTGTCTTTCTGTTTCCCCCTCTCCTTTCTTCTCTCTCTTTATCTATTTCTCCTCTCTCACTCTTTCTCTCCTTTCTTTTCTCATTTTCTTTTCTCTCACTCTTTTTTCTCTCTCCTTTGGACTGGACTGAAGTTTTTTAGACTTAGAGTTTTCTGTAGAAAAGCTGTTCCTATATTTTGGCATAAAACGTACAGAGGGATTATCAGTCGACGTCTGTTTGCTTGGATCAGGTGAACCGGTCTGACCGACGTCTAGATCCTGAAACTTGTTTTTTCACTCACCTGAATGTAACGTGTTTGAGTCGTAGGTTGAATTTCATTCACAAATGTTGACTTAGCAGCATAACTTTTGTTTTCTCACAGTGATAAACTCTTGTAGCTGACATCAGCCCTGGCTCTACTTGTTACCCCTGGGACACACTGCAAGCGTATTTCGCGCTATGCAAGCCCAACGATGCACGCGTATCGTTTAGAAAACATGTAAAGTCAATGAAACCGGCCACACCACCAGCGCTTGACGCGCGTAGCGAGCGTGACGTCGTGCGAGTGTGACGATAGTAGTTACCGTCCTGAGCGGGAGTCGAACCAGGATCTTTTGTTCCGCAGGCGACCGACAAACACGTTGAGCTAAAGGGAACGCTCCCGTTAGCCCAGTTTGCCGGTCCTGCTTTTATACCTGAGGGGGTGAGTTTATTCCATACCACCACACACTTCACCGACCTGGTCCCTCGTGTGGGTCTACACCGGTTACACGAGCATTGGGCGCGCGAGAATCTTTTTTGTCGCTTGCTGTGTGTCTGGGCCCTTGTCCAACACAGTCTCACTAGAAGGCGTACATATAGCACGACACAAAAATAGCGTATTTTTAGCACAATATCAGTCCTTTTTTGCGTACTTATGTTACGCCGTACATATAGCACGATATGAAAAAGCGTAAAAATGCCACGAGTTTTGTTTGAAGCCACGTGGGGACGTTTTCTTCAGGTGAAACGGTTAAGTTTAGGCATAAAGTTACTAAAATGGGTAAGATTAGGGTTGGGGTTTGGGGTAGGTTAAGATTAGATGTAGGATTTTGTTAATTTTCATAAATAAGAACACATCTTAACAACCTCCATGTTGCGTTATGTCGTGATATATGTATGCTTTCTTGTGAGATCGGGCTGGTCAGTCAGCAGAGGCTCTTTCTGATGGCCGTCTGCACACGGATCCTCCATGTTTAGAAACAAATCATCCTTCTACTGTATTTATCCTCATTCAGAATGTTCTGAGAAACTTTCTATTTCAACTGAATTATACTTTCTCCAGAAAGCTACACAATGCATCTTTAAACATTTTGTGCACATAAAAACAATTTTAATAATATTTGTATCAAATTTGATACAAATATTATATTCTCGCACTACAACTAGACCTACAAAGTGGACCTAGAATGTAAAAGCGACTGTTCTGAGTTTTAACATGTGACAGCAGTGTTCTCTCATCATTAGCTTATCCATTTTGTATTTGGATTGATCCCTCCATGTTTGAGTATTGTCCTGGAGGTGAAAATCCCTGTTTTCACCTACCACCCATCTCTGCCCACTTATCTGTGTTTATTTTACAATTACTCTAAAATTCAGATTCTGAGTAAAACATGTAGGGTTCAGAACTGTCAAGTTTCCATCATCAATAAATGATCACTTAAATTCTGTGGCCTATTAAAGGGGCACTGTGTAAGAAAAACAAACAAACAAACAAAGTGATTTCCACTTTTGAACACTAGAGGGAGCCTTTCACATGCATTTTGCCTATTAAGCATGATGCCATCTAGCGTCAATGATCCACATTCCGGCCCGTAATAAAACATTTCAAATATGTATAAATGTATCACAATTGATGTGGATTGGTTAACAGTGCTCTCTTAAGTATTCATGTTGTAAAGAATAAATATGATTTAAATGTTTGTGGACTATATGTGATAATTAAAATTCCTCTCAATCTTACACACTGCCCCTTTAAAGTCAGATTTTACACTGAAGAGGCGGAACTTATCAGTTTTGTTGTTTTGAACAGGAATGAACATGGACCTGTTTCTATTTCTAATCTGTTTTAGATCATTTTTTGTTTTACAATGACTAAAATGTGAATTATTGATCTGCATATGGCATAGTTTAGTCTCCTTTAATAAAATATACGGTAAGAGTAATTTTGTAGGTTTGAAAGATGCCTCACCCTAAAGTCTTCATCAGACGAATAGTTCTGTAACTCCAGAGGCAGAAGTCTTGGGTTTCTCTGTATCTTCATCCAGAGCTGCTGCGTCTGTCAGAACACTGAGCTGCTGCTGTGGGGAAAGTTGACTATGTTTGATTTAATGTAAAATATACAAATGTAAAAATATACTTCCTGGGCAAAAGACGCATCAATTAGTATACATTTTATATTTGAGTAACGTTTTCACCAGGTGGAGATGCCAGGATCTGATAAATGTTTGTATAAAACATTGCTTTGTAGAGCTAACAGAGTACAAAGTAATAATATTATTTCTCGTGTGTTTTCTTTCTTTCACTTGGACTCATTAAAATGTTGGTCCCGCCCACAGTTTCAGTGTGACGGCTGTGGAGACTTTTATAAAGTCATAAACAATCTGACTCACAATCATTTAAAGAGAAACCATTACTTTTTATTACGACTGTTCACAGGGACTGATAAAACAATAGGATTTATGTCCATTCAAAAACACTACTGTTATGAGCTGTGGGTGGATTAGAACTAATTCCACTCTTCATGTTCACACCCACTGTCAGTCAAGCTGCTTTATGTCACTTTAGTCACTCATAGGAGTCTTCAGAGAAAACATAGAAATACAATGAAATGTCAAACATGTACAATAAGTTTTCACACTTTATGTGCGACAATATGTTACAAAAAGCCAAAATGTAATATAACCATGAATTTTGGTTGAAACCACATGGAGACTTTTTTTTAAGCCAAACTTGAAGCTAAACTTACTTGTTAAACCCAAAGTAAATATCGCCACAAGGGTTTCAACCAAAATTCATGGTTAATTTACATTTTGCTTTTGTAACATTTTGACGTAAAAAGGCGAGAACATTTTTGTCCTTTTGTTGTATTTCTAAGTTTTCTTTCTGTCACAATCTTTCATCTATCTGTTTTCTTCCACTTCATCCGGAGTCGAGTCGCGGGGGCAGCAGTCTGAGCAGGGAGGCCCAGACTTCCCTGTCCACAAACACTTCCTCCAGTTCTCCCGGCAGAATCCCGAGGCGTTCCCAGAGACATAGTCCCTCCAGCGTGTCCTGGGTCTTCCTTTAGGTCTCCTCCCTGTGGGACATGCTCGGAACACCTCACCAAGCAGGCGTCCAGGAGGCATTAGGTACAGATGCCCGAGCCACCTCAGCTGGCCCCTCTCGATGTGGAGGAGCAGCGGCTCTACTCCGAGCTCCTCCCATGTGACTGAGCTTCTCACCCTATCTCTAAGGGAGCGCCCAGCCACTCTGCGGAGGAAACTCATTTCGACCGCTTGTATTCGTGATCTTGTCCTTTCGGTCATTACCCAAAGCTCATGACCATAGGTGAGGGTTGGAACGTAGATTGACCGGTAAATCGAGAGCTTTGTCTTTCGACTCAGCTTCTTCTTCACCACAACGGTCCGGTACACCGACTGCATCACTGCAGACGCTGCACCGATCCGTCTGTCAATCTCACGCTCCATCCTTCCCTCACTCGTGAACAAGACCCCGAGAACCTTGAACTCCTCCACTTGAGACAAGGACTCTCCCCCCACCTGGAGAAGGCAAGGCACCTTTTTCAGGTCGAGAACCACGGCCTCGGATTTAGAGGAGCTGATCTTCCTCCCAGCCGCTTCACACTCGGCGCCTAGAAATTCTGTCCATAAAAACAATGAACAGAACCGGTGACAAAGGGCAACATGCACTGGGAACATCTGTCACAATCTCAAATGAACAAAAAGCTAGATAAATAATGCAGCAACTTCAGACTACTTCAGACTGTGAAGAGGAGATTTGGAGTATCTGTCGGAGAGTTTAGTTTAGACTGTTAACAATATATTTTAATCACAATCTTATTTTAGATGCAACACGAAATGAGGTTTGTCCTTTTGCAGAATCATTCATGTTGGCTTTTGAGGGAAATAAAAAAAGAGTAGAGTAGAAAACCAGTTCAGTTGAGGATAAACATGCTGTTAATTTAATGACATGCAGGATTATTCAGACACATGGCTAAAAGCTCACATGAATCACATTTACATCTGTCCAATTACTTCCTCTCTTTCATACATCCTTCTGCTCATTATTAACCACAAAAAAAAAAAAAAAAAAAAAAGGCTGGGCTTATCAGTTCTGCACTGTAAAAAATCCTAAAGACAATATGTTCAATTAACTTAAATCTTGTTGTTGTAAGTTATGAGAGAGAAAGAGAGAAAAGGAGAAGAAAGAGAGAGAAGAAAAACAGAGAGAAGAAAGAGAGAGAAAGAGAAAAGAGAGAGAGAAGAAAGAGAGAGAGAAAAAAAGAGACAGATAGAAAGAAGAAAATAGAGAGAAGAAAAAGAAAAAAAGAGAGAAGAAAGAGAAAGAAAGAAAAGGAGAAGAGAGAGAAGAAAAATAGAGAGAAGAAAGAGAAGAGAGAGAAGAAAAATAGAGAAGAAAGAGAGAGAGAAAAAAAGAGACAGATAGAAAGAAGAAAATAGAGAGAAGAAAAAGAAAAAAAGAGAGGAGAAAGGAAGAAAAGGAGAAGAAAGAGAAGAGAGAGAAGAAAAATAGAGAGAAGAAAGAGAGAGAGAAAGAGAAAAGAGAGAGAGAAGAAAGAGAGTAAAGAGAGAGAAGAAAGAGAAAGAGAGAAGTATAAGAAAAGAGAAGAAAGAGAAAAGAGAGAAGAAAGAGAAAGAGAGAAGTATAAGAAAAGAGAAGAAAAGAGAGAAAAGAGAGAAGAAAGAGAGTAAAGAGAGAGAAGAAAGAGAAAGAGAGAAGTATAAGAAAAGAGAAGAAAGAGAGAAAAGAGAGAAGAGAAGATAATGAGAAGAAAAGGGAGAGAAAAGAAAAAGAAAAGAGAGAGAGAAAAAGAGAAGAGAGAGAAAAAGAGATAGAGAAGAAAAAGAGAGAAGACAGACAAAAAGAAGAAAAAAAAGTGAAGAGAGAAAGACGTTGAAAAGAAAGAGAAAAGGGAAGAGAGCAAGAGAGAGGAATGGGTGAGAGAAAGAGAAAAACAGAGGGAGAAGAGAATGAGAGAGAAGAGGGGAAAATGAACAAAAGAGAAAAAGGCAGAGAAAGAGACGGAGACCGGGAGAGAAATGAAGAGAGAGAGAGAGAGAGAGAGAGACACACTTCTCTTTTTTTTTTACAGTGTGCAGATCCTGAGCAGGAAGTCAATGGACCTGCTTATTTCTCTAAGTTGTTTTAACCCTGTTTTTGCTGCAACAAGTTAATCGATTAATCACAACTAACTGATTATTGATATTTTCGTCAACTAATTAATAATCTAACAATCGTTAACTTGCCTTTATACAAACATCCCAGGAGCCTCAGATTAAACAGTAATTAGTGCTTTTGATATATATTTGATAAGTATGGATGCTTGATCAAATGACAAACCTAAAATCTACATCTCTGGGACGTCCTGAAGCGACGTTGGGGGAGAGCTGGGTTGGCTGTCACATTTTTTACTTTGATATGAATTTCTCAAAAACAGCAAATCTCACATGAACCATTTTAACAACAGAGAAAAGCTCAAAGTCTTGTGACACTAATGATCCACCTGCGGTTCTCTGTCTTATTCTGATCAAAAGTTATTGATCATTAAATGTTAATAGAGGTATGCACTGACATCATTTTATTCCAAAAAGGCTTAGCAACATTTAGAATGAGTGGCATTTCTTCAATAGAGGTTATGCAGGTGACATCACAGCATTCTAAATGTTCATGCTGAGTGGCAAGATGCATGAGAGTTAATGGAGAGAAAGGACATTTTCTCTTGTAAGAGTTTAATAAACAGCTAAAACAGGAAAACTAAAATTCTTAATTTAATGTTGGAATGTGCAGTGAACAGGGTTGTGAGCTGCTCAGTTGCATTTGTCCAGCTGCAGACCGATTGTCTGTTTACATGAGTCTGAAATCAGACTACAATTGGTCGGGACCACGTGCGACAACTGGTTTCCGAAAACCAGTTTACGGCTTCTTAGTAGGTCTGCCCGGGTTTACATGCACTGTAAAAAATCCTAAGGACAAAAAGTTAAACTAATTTAAATCTTTATGTTGATGCAACTTGACAATGTGAGTCAAAGATTTCAACTTAGAATTTTAAGTTATAAAGAGAGAGAGAGAGAGAGAGAGAGAGAGAGAGAGAGAGAGAGAGAGAGAGGAAGAGAGAGGAGAGAGGAAGAGGAGAGAGAACGAGAGACAAGACAGAGAAAGGGTTAGAGTGAAAGACAGGAGAAAAAGAGAGAGGGAGAGGAGAGACAGAAAAGAAAGAGAGAGAAACAAGAGAGAGAGAAGAGAGAAAAGAGAGAGGGGGAGAAAGGGAGAGAGGCATATGAGAGAAAGAGGGAGGAAGAGAGATTAGAGACAGAAGAAAAAGAGAGAGATTGAGATAGTAAGAGAGAGACACGAAAGAAGAGAGAGAACAAGAGAGTGAAAGAGTGAAAGACAGGAGAAAAAGAGAGGGAGAGAGAGAAGAGAAAAGGAAAGCAAGAGAAGACAGAGAAAAAGAGAAGAATAAAAATACAGAGGAAGAGAAGAGAGAGAGGAGCGAACGAGAGAGGGAGAGAGGAAGAGGAGAAAGAGAGAAAAGGCAAGGGGAAGAGAGAAGAGAAAGAAAGAAAGAAAGACAGAGGAGACAGAGAGAGGAGCGAGAGAAAGAGAGATTATAATGAACAAAATCTAATCTGTCTATTTAACATTTGTCATTAATATATAAAGTTGAAGGAAAAAACTCGACAAATCCGGTGCATTTTCTCCGGTTACAAGACAATGCCGCGTTACACAGGGAATTCCCCGTTTTCCACATCTGCTGCGTCGATACAGAACCTGGTAAACAACAACTAAAGTACAACAACAACAACAACGCCATGTTTGGTTTTGCTCCGAGGAGAGTTTTCCAAAAAGCCCGTTCCAGTAATGAGTTTTTGGCAAATCCTTATCTTGTGTTGTAGAAGCAGCCGAGGCCCAGATTCCGACCCTGTGACTGACTGTAAACACGACGCACAAATATTTAAAGTTCATCACAACAGAGACCGGCTCATTATGAACTTGTTTGACTAGAATGATTTCATATTTTCATGTCACTTTATTGGACTGAGGACACAGTGAAACATTGTTGTTTGAGTCTTAAGTGTTGCACAAAGCGAAACTGTGAGAGTTTGTTTTATAAAGAAATGTTCTGGGAATGTTGTGGCATTTGAGAAAGTCCCTTACTAATTACACTCAATTTATTTGGAAGTTTCCAGAGTTAAAAATAGCAGCATTACTCAGTTACATTGACTTGAGTAATTAGTAACAGACTAATAATACTTTTACCAACCAAAGGGGCAAAAAGTATTCAGTTTGTATTGTTGTATATCATGTATGTGCATCTTTCTTTTGTATATGGCCTATACTTCTACGTCAGTGCGAGCCGAGCACAACTTGGACACCTGAACATTGAATATTGAGACTGCTCCTTCATTGTAGTTAGACTGTTGTTGTTGCTTGTTTCTAACAAACTTTGTGTTAAATGTGAGTGTGTCTGTTTGCACAGCTGTGCAGTGAGACCAAGACAAATTTAAAGTTTTATCTTATCTTAGACTTATTCACTACTTATTAATATAGTTTGAATTAACATGACTTGAGTAACAGTGGATCTGGATTTGGACTAATATAAATAATAATGCATTGGATTTTTGCAGCACTTGTCATGACACCCAAAAACTCTCATTCACTCCACACTCAGCGGTGATAAGGTATTAGTGCAGCCACAGCAGCCCTGAGGCAGACTGGCAGAAGCGAGCGACCAGTCGCTCACACACCAGATCCAGCCGAGGCAATGTGGGTGAAGTGTTTTCCCAAGGACACAACAGAGAGTTTGTCCTCTGTATCATCTGAGGTTCAGTGGTCTCCCATCCAAGTACTGCCCAGGTCCAACATGCTTAGCTTCTAAGACCTAACAGGTTCAGGTTTTAGCATATGAAATATGCTCAAGCGGACTATGAAGGGATTTTTATCAGCAGGGTGATGCGTGCGCACCCTGCCTGTAGAAAAAAACGCTGCTCATTGACACAAACAGCAGAAACAAGTCGAAAAAACACTGTCTTTAACTACAAGAGTTTATCACTGTAAAAACAAAGTTCTGCTGCTAAATCAACATATGTGAATGAAATTAACCCTTAAAAGTTACATCCAGGTGAAAAAATTTGAGAAAAACACTGTCTTAAGCTTCAAACAGCTGCTCTCATCCTGTTTCGTTGTTTTATTCAGAGAAGTTTCCCCATGTAAGCAGATGGAGAGCGGCTCTTTCTGCATAACGCATGCACAATAGGGCGGAAACTGACGTCGACTAAAAATCCCTTTATAGATGCTCAGAACTCTATTGAGCCATACAAGCTTGTCGAAGCCTGATTCAGACAGATGTCAGAGGTTAAGCAGGGTGAGCCTGGACAGTACTTGGATGGGAGACACAGTGGTTGTTTCCCTAATCAAGACACTTCACACACATTACCTGGATGTGGTGTGAGTGAGAATAGTTAGTAAAAATATGAATATATAATATAGTTATAATAATATGGAGGTCGGAGGAGATGATTGCTGTGAATAAATAAAGCAAAATATGAAGCATCTTTGACTGTCATGAAAAGTGTTACACAGACAGAGTATTTATAAAAGTATTATGTACAGATGATTTACTGTCCACCTCTTTCTACTGACAGTAAATCTAAGTCACAAAAGCTTTGTGTTTCTGTGAAATACTATATTGATTTATCGACCTTCATTTAACCAGGAAAGTCCCACAACTGTAACTACAGTTCTGTGAATCTTTACTGACTCCAAGAGACTTCGAGCTCAGAAAACAGAACTCTTCAAAGTCCGGATGGTGTTTTGAGAGGACAAGGTTGTGAGCATTTTTTTATGTTTTCTCCTTTCAATTAGATTATCTTCAAATTATAACTTGTCCAGAAAGTTACATTTGCTCTTACTTGAGTACTTTGTTTACCCAAATATAAGGTCAATATAAAGTCATTTCTTAGACAAGTACTTTAACCTGAGAGAAGTACTTTAACTTTATGTTTTCTTGAGTATAAATGTACATAAACAAACTGTCCAAATGTGCAAAAATACTGCATTTCTGTCAGCCTACATCAATAATAAGCTGCATACTTGACCAAAGCTTAAAACTGTTAATACATTACACATAAAACTGGTCCGTTTCATCATTAAGCACGTGACTGAGAAAGGCCATGAATATACAGCTGATTGCTCACTGAGTCATTGGACAAGAGCGACACCAAGTGACTCTAAGTGGTTACTGCACCTCGAGAACACATTAGAATCATGTTTTTAGGCTTTGATATGACTTATTATAGAGTATTGATAATGTGAATATAAACCAACACCAAAAACACCAAAAGCTAAGGCCAGACCCATGTAGAGACTTATAATGTAATAACAGAAAATCAATAACTAAAATACCAAAAGTAAATGTTTTTCAAGATTTTTTGAACAACAAAAACACCAGAGTGAAATAAATTCTTTACCATCATGGAGTCAGGCAGGAGGTGGAGTTTTTAGTTAAAATAAGTCTTGTTACTTCAGTTGGAACTTTCCAACATTGAACTTGTCCATCTCTCTGGGGAAAAGAACCAGGCCAAGTTACAGTTAGTTACAGACGGAGCAGCACACACATCCATGTTTTACTCTGGGATTTTTGTGTAATACAAACACACAAACAAATTCTTCTTCATCATAGAGGGCGTTTACATGCGCACGAATAACCCGGTCATATCAGGATTTTTAAATATTCTGGTTATATGTGTAACCTGATTTCAATAACCTGGTTATTAGAATATTATGGTTACGAGAAACCAGGTTATTGTCACTGGAATTTTCTGATAATAACCAGATTATTGCCCCATGTAAACACCATAACCTGGTTTCTCACCAATGGAACCAAACTGAGCATGTGCAAACTAAAGGAACTGATCTGGCAGAAGCAGGAAATTTCCCAAAATGGCTCAAAATTATTATTTTCTTTTTCTTATATTCATTTCATAGCACTTTTTCTAGTTTGGGTCAGAGCATATGACACTTATTTATTCATTATTTTTGTATTTGTAATGTGTCATCATTATAAAACTATACTAAAGTAACTCTGTAACTCTGAACCGACTCTTCAGAATTCAGACAGATTTTTTCACTGTTAACATTAACGTTTCGTACACGTTTAGTTCCTGCTATATCTGTGTCACTGTTGCCATAGTTACCACTCTGAATATCCAGGATACTCCCAGTGCACATGTAAACAGGAACTTGAATATCCAGGTTTCTCTGAGCGCATGTAAACACCATTACCAGAATATTGTCATAACCAGGATACTGCTCATAACCGGGTTATTTGTGCACATGTAAACGCACTCATAGAGAAAAAAAAAACTATACTTCAAGCTGGTTGGTAGACTTGTCAACTAGTGCCTCCCTAGCTGAGTTTGTTGCCTTCGTATCCCTCTTTCAAATTTCTGTGGGTGTGATTGACAGATTAATTAGCCAATCAGGGACATGCATCGTGTCTTGTATGAAAATCAACATGGTTTTCATACGGGAGAAATAATACATAGCAAAAAAAAAACAAACACGTGGAACTGAAAAATATTAAAAATTTCTGCAAAATCAACTTCTCTCATCTCACAATTTTAACGTGAGATGAGAGAAGTTAGATTTTGTTCTAAATGACAAACAACCAATCAGCTCCTTTGTTTCATTTGCCTCATGCAAATAAACTAATCTGTTTAGTCGTTGTGGAGTTGATCTGAAACGCAGGCGGAATTTAAGATGACCAGACCTCCCCTTTTTGCAATTTGCTGAAGCATGTTTGTGTGGGAAAGAACAAAAGTGTCACACATCTCTCAGCTCTTCTTTCAAAAAGGAAACCCTCTGTAAAAAAAAGTTTTGCTTGATTCAGGCGCTACTTGCTGTCGTCCCCCTTCAACCTGCTCTGCTGCGATGTGATTGGGCCAATAAACCAGAGATTCAAACAGCAAACCAGATGGATTTCTTCAGTTTGTGAATTCACAATTGTCACAAAAATCCATCTGGTTTTCCAGATTATTAAATATCCATTGACTGACCTTTTGTGACATAAACAATCAGTTGAATAACTCAGATTATTGACCCTACTTTGTCCCTCCTACTTTTCTAGGACGTGCACTTCCTGTTTAGCTGCATTTAGCTTATAGATTTCAGTCGATGGGTTTAGTTTAACTGTCATTATATTTAATTAAAATTGCCCCACAAGACAGACAAACAAACACATTAGCTACCTTAACAGAGCTAAACAGGAAGTGCATTTCCAAGCCAAGTGGGCGGGACAAAATAGGGTCAATACCACGGTCATTGAGAATGCCAATGCTAACTGCCGTGCAGTTCAGGCAACAGCCAAATCACATTCCAAATCACTGCTCTGTGGCCGTCACCATAACAACGGGTAAATAAATGCTGCCAGTTGAGAAAGTGAGCCATAATTACAGTTGATTTCAATGTACATTTTAATATTTTTCTACCATCAAAATTTTGAAGAACTAATTTACATTTGTTGTTAAATTAACAACTTATGCATTCTATTTTTTCATGGCAACAGTTGCTATAATTTCATTAAGCCAGGCTCATCACTATGACAACAGGCAAACAAATGTAAACAACTTTTGTCAGTCTGGAGGAACTAGATTTATGCAAAACACAGATCTAACTAATATCTCAGACATTAACATATCATAAACTCAATTTTAAAATTCACAGGTGAGCTATTACACTTTGTAGCCGTGGTATAAGCGCAATAAACAACTTGGAGCCGTGCGTTATGCAGTTTTAACACACTCCGCGGAGGAACACCACTCCGCGGAGGAACACCACTCCGCTTCGCGTCGTGGTGTTCTAAGACTCCACGTCGTGCGTTAAAACTGCATAACGCACGGCTCCTCGTTGTTTATTGCTTACATAATCGTTAACTGCAGCCCTACTTTGACGTTCTTTTAAAAATAAAGTTGGAACATAAATACTGTATATTGTTATGTGTTACCTTCTTTCACAGTTTATCCATCTCTTGTTGGAAAAATGAGTCAGAGCAAGTTGCAAGTCAGATCTATGGAGCGGCGACACATCCATGTTTTCCCAAAGTGTTTTTAGCACTAGAAAAGTAGGTGAGAGCTGGGGTTGGTTGTCACACGGGTAGGTTGTCACAATCTGTATCTCATCTTTTCTGCATTTGAAAAAAAGTCAGAATAAAATGTTAATTAAATGAACCAAAATTCACTTGCTAAAAAACTTTTGTAAACTTTGTTCAAGATTGTGATGAGACGAAATCAAAAAACTTTTTCAGATGTTGAGAAAAAATGTTCAATTTTTTCCAAAAAGCGTGTTGAAAGCTTAAAACTGTTGACACTACAAAGAGGAGAGTCAGAGTGACAGTTAGGACTATTGTTTTCTGAGCTGGATTTAAAGGGGCACTGTGTGAGATTGAGAGGAATTTTAATTATCACATATAGTCCACAAACATTTAAATCATATTTATTCTTTACAACATGAATACTTAAGAGAGCACTGTTAACCAATCCACATCAATTGTGATACATTTATACGTATTTGAAATGTTTTATTACGGCCGGAATGTGATAAATTGACGCTAGGTGTCAGCAGGGTAGATAGGCAAAATGCATTGGAAAGGCTCCCCCTGGTGTTTAAAAGTGGGATCACTGTATTTTTATTTTTTTTTACACAGTGCCCCTTTAAAAATGTAGAAGAAATCTGAGGTGAGAGTAAAACAGTCCAGTCGGGGTTGGTTGTCACACTTTTACAAAAGACAGATTTTCTCAAAAATACAGTATTTTAAATATTCAAATTCAATGCAGGAAATCAATGTAAAGTATCAACAAAGAAATAAATCTAATTATTGTCATGGAGCTTTTTCTGTTCAAAAGTTATTGATCACTAATTCACATTAAAAATATAGTTTTACAGTATCATTAGAATAGCCTTTTTCTTGTAATTGAACGTCTCCTGATTCAGAAAATGTAAAATATTCTTGAATCAAAATGAAATCCAACATAAAAAAATCTAACCAAAGACAAGACACATTTGTCCTCGGTTTACCATTGACATAACATTGTGACAACCAACCCTGACTTGGGGTTGGTTGTCACAGGTGAACAAGTAATATTTAATGATCAATAACTTTTGATCAGAATAAGACAGAGAACAGCAGGTGGATTCATTAGTTACACAAGACTTTGAGCTTTTCTCTGTTGTTAAAATGGTTCATGTGAGGTTTGCTGTTTTTGAGAAATTCAAATCAAAGTAAAAAATGTGACAACCAACCCTCCCCTAAATGTAACATGGATTATTTCAATAAAATACGGAAAAATCTCTCTTGACTCTTCACCGGAAAAGTCCCACAGTTCAAAGTAAAACTGACTCAAAGAAGAATCACAGCAGGAGGTTGGCTGATGAGAAGTTTAATGTCCACACTGTCCACACGTGTCTAGTTCTTCACAGTTTTTTCAGTGTTAAACAAGACGACACAGTTCCAAAACCAAGGCACCAAACTAGAGATGACCTGTGAAGCTATAACGGACAAACATGGGAAAAACTAAACACAACAGAAGTCTGAGCTCTTTACAGAAAAGTCCACATCATTCTTCAGACCAGAGCTTCTCAAACGGCGGCGCACGCACAGCTCACCGTGGTCCTGTTTTAGATCCAGCTATGTTCAGCAAAATAGTAGTTCAAATGGTTGTGTTCTAGCTCAATTCAACCCTGATACAGACATCGCTTAGTCTCTTTTGGAGTACATATTGTTTAGTTCTGGTTAGAGATGCACCGATCCGATACTGGGATCGAATATCGGTGCCGATCCAGGAAATTTTGCTGGATCGAGTATCGGCTCCATGATATCGGTTCATCCGATATCCTAGTTGTGTTTAATTGGACATAATGAGTCTGATTTATGTCTGATGTTGATCCAGAATGTCTCATAATGTTTGACATTTTATTCTCTCTCTCTCGCTCTTTCTTTCTTCTCTTTTCTTTCTCTCTCTTCTCACTCTCCTCTCTCTTCTCTTTCTCTTTCTTCTCTCTAATTCTCTCTTCTCTCCACTACTGTCTTCTCTTCTTTCTTTATTTCTTTCTTTCTCTCTCTTTCTCTCCTCGCGCTCTCTCTTTCCCTCTCTATCTCTCTTTCTTCTCTTCTCTCTCTCCTCTTGCTCTCCCTCTCTTTTTTCTTTCTTCTCTCTATTTCTCTGTCTTCTTTCTCTCTCTCTCTTTCTCTCTCCTCTCGTGCTCTCTCTTTCTTCTCTTCTCTCTTTCTTCTCTTCTCTCTCTCTTCCCTCTCTCTTTCCTCTCTCTCTCCTCACGCTCTCTCTCTTTCTTTCTCTCTCTCTTTCTTCTCTTCTCTCTCTTTCTCTTTCTCTCTCTTCTTCTTAAGTTGTTCAGTTTTGACTTGCGGTATAAAAAAACACAATATGATCAAAAGTCTTGTGTTTTGAAAAGTAAAAAAGTTCTATTTCAGTCCTTACACAAGTATCGGTTAATATCGGGTATCGGCAGATGCTTAATTCTAAAGTATCGGGATCGGTATCGGAACTGAAAAAGCTGGATTGGTGCATCCCTAGTTCTGGTTACGATCAGTGTTCCACCTCTGTTTCAACGTCCTGAAGTGTCTACAGTCTGGTTCTAGTCTGGTTTAGTCATTGTTTATAGTTGTGGTGTCTGATTGTTGCATTGCCTCTGTAGCCTGTCTAACATGTGCAGTATTTGCTAATGTTAAATTATAAATAGCAACCTGTTAAATAATCTTTTATAGCCTTCTTATGTAATGTGGAGGATGTGCATCTTAACAGAGGGCAAAAGCTGGCTGCACACTAAACTGAATCTGAAGACCCATCTGTTCAAATCTGCTTTTAAAGTTTGATCAATGTTTTAGTTATGGTGACTGTTTTATTTTGTGTATATTTATCTGCCTTTGTCTGTAAAGTGTCTTTGAGTATCTTGAAAAGCGCTATATAAATAAAATGTATTATTATTATTATTATAAACTGTGAGAACTAAACTAAACTTTTTTTTGAAACCCGCTTGGTGATTTGAGGGTTGCCTGGAAAATCCATCATCCTCATCCATCCATTTATTTAATTTGAGCTGTTTAAACATCTCATTTGTTGTTTACCTCTGTTTAAAGGGGCACTGTGTAAGAAAAAAATAAAGTGATCCAAGTAATGTCCACCTTTGAACACCAGGGTGCGCATTTCCAGTGCAGTTTGCCTAACTACCATAGTGACATCTAGCGTCAATATTCACATTCCAGCCGTATTAAAACATTTCAATACGTATAAATGTATCACAATTGATGTGGATTGGTAAACAGTGCTCTCTTAAGTATTCATGTTGTAAAGAATAAATATGATTTAAATGTTTGTGGACTATATGAGATGATTAAAATTCCTCTCAATCTTGCACAGTGCCCCTTTAAATGAAAATAATCAAACATAACATCTTATTTTTGACTGATGTGTACAATATTACACATAAAGGAATACTAAAGTAATGTAAGAGTTGTTTTCTTGGGTCAATAAGAAAGTGACGTAGCTAATTACAGTTTCCCCAACACTGACATTAGCCACTATCAAACACCATGTTGTAATGTTCACTTACAGTGCAAATACACAAGCCGTATCTTGTTTGAAAGCTTAGATCCTGCAGAAGTCAGTCACAGCGTTTATTTTTGCCACAATCATGGCTTTTACAGACCGCAAAGTGAAACGAGAGTGGAACACAACCAATCAGAACACTGGTTTCAGAAATCTATAAGAAATAAAACACATTAATAGCACTGTTGTCTATGTACATTTTGACAGAAAAGACAGAGATGAATTTCCAAATTAAAAGTCAGTCACCCAGCTTTAATTAGTCCAAGTTTAGTCCTGTAGAATAATGTTTTCTTTTCCTGTTTTAGACCCTGATTATTCCCGTTTTGAACCTCATTTCTGTTTAAAACCCTGCTTAAGTCCACATCTCGTCGTCGTCTCTTTACAAACTGATTGTCCACACATACTTGTACTTCAAACTTCAAGTGCTCTGTATTCTAGTGCAACACAACGTCTTCTACCCGCACGACCACGACGATGACGACTGTGTGTGGAAAAGAGAAGTCTCCCTCTGCTACAAAAGTCCACACAGGAGAACCACAGAACACATCGAGTATAGTTGCTACATATGAAGCATGCGTCCACGCCAACACAATAGTTACATACAGCGTGTTTTAGACGAGAAGTAGTAGTACGGACGCCTCGTGCATCTTTTACTCGTGGAGAATGTGGAGACAAACTGGAGCAGGGCACACTTAAGTATAGTATAAAAAAAATAATTACACTTTAACTTTTAGACAAAACATTTCATTAAGTTAAGACACTCACATTACTTCTTGTGCTAATGTAAGATTAAAGGTGCACTGCGCAAGTTAAAATGCTCAAAGTTGCGATATAATAAATTACAGTTCATTTGCACTTGCATGGATGTGCGCCAAAGTGTTTTATAAATTCTCAGAGGTTGCGTTTATAAGCGCTGACAGCCTCATAAATGTGAGTGTCACAGGCCGACGTCTCTCGCACTGGTTGGGAGGAAGAAACTGTTATTATAATTATTTGTATTTAATTCACAGATGGTCTCTGTTTTGCTGTTACACATCAGACAAATGTTGTACATTGAGTGTTTTAAAAAAAAGTATAAAAAACAAAAGCTTCAGTCAATATCAAGTAAATAACACCATCTAGCAACGCAAACAGCACAGTACATAGAGGAAGGCTCATAACATAACAGGTGTTGTTGAATTGGCAAAGCGTGAGGCGCCGAACATGCATTTCTCAAATGCATGCAAAAATACTGCTTTCTTAGCTAAAGGCACTATGCCAAATTTACTGCTAGCATATTCACATATGATTCAAAAGATACACTGCCTCTCTAATCTAAAGCATGTATTTTGCCTTTTCATGAATAACACAGATGAGACAAAATAAGCACATATTTCTGTTCTGCTTTTACATCGACGTTAACTCTGTTTCTGTTTCCTCACTAAAAAAAACATTCTCAAACTTCCACAGAAAATGGCTTCACCAAAACTATTTACTCCCACAACTTTGTATCAAACCTACAACTTACACATAACTACAACTAATAAACTTGACTATAATGGTTTCACAAAGACTGAATTGATCCTGATTATAACATTTGGGATCTTCTTCTTCACATTTGGCGGTAATGTGCTGCGTTACCATGGAAACTGGCACCTGTTGGATAATAGGCCTGATGTAATTTGAGCGTTTGTCCTCCCAGCGCCCACACCTGAATACTGATGCGCCGATCTGGGCTTTGCTCTTCAAAACACACTTAATGTTGGGATTTGCAGGGGCGTCGAACAGGGGGGGGTGAATGGTAAGTTTCCCCGGGGCCCAGAGCAGAAAGGGGCCCCCAAAAGCAGGTAATTTTTACTGCTTGTTCTAAATGTAATTATTTGTGATTTCAGAGAGCTCCATCGCTCCTTAAAACGTAGCAAATAAATATTGGCCAAAGAAAAAAATCGCAAAATAAAGAGGGGGGCCACAACATGGGCGCTAATGTTTATTTTCAGTGTTTTTTTTTAGGACGCACTATTAAAAATCAAATGTGTTGTGCTCCAGTTTGTCAACGCTGAGAGCCTTTCAATCATAACAGTCAGTATCAGATGTTTAAACTTGCGCTTTATAACAAGACTTTACTAAACACTTCATGCCTCAAAGGGGACATCTTGTATAAAATGTACTGTTTTGAGTTTGTAACAGTGTCTCATCAATAGTTTACTCACAGTTGTTCAAAACTGTCACAAAGCCATCTTACAAAAAAAAATGGAAAACAAAAAAGTACCGGCATTTTAAAGTCACTAAAGTAAAATTTTACAATGAAGAGGTGGGGCTCATCGCTGTAAAGAGATGCACAACATTTTTAGTCTGACAGCTCTTGCCTTTATAGGCCCTTTATTAAAATATTTTTGAATCTAACAAGATTTTGATGTCATTCAGGAGGGTAAATTTTCCAAATTTAAATGTAATTTCCTGTATTTTTCTTTTGTTTTGTGATGCAATTAAAAAAACAGACCATCAAGTAGGGGCCGCCATAGAAGCCAGATTTTGGTGCCTCAGCCCCAGAAGCCCCCTTAGCTCCACCCCTGTAAAACTGAGCTTTAGGGGCGTCGGTCAGACTCAGAACTGTCCTGTGTGATCAGAGAAAACACTGCTGCTGCACACACTTTTGTCTAAATTTCTGTTTTATGTCACTTTCATGTAAAACCAAAAGCTAAAGATCTGTTTGTTTGTTTTTCCACTCTGGGAGAAAGTGATTTGTGCCAATGGGGAAGTTGTGCCTCCCGCTGTTTATAAAAAAACATAGAAGAAATTGGTCATGTGACCACACAGACTTAGCTATTTCACTCACAGCATGAGAAATAAAAGCATTTAAGTAAAAAACAACAACTCTCTTTTGCCCAATAATCAAGGTTTTTGAATTGTCGTAACTGAACAGTTATAGGCAGATTTGTAAATATATCACACGTGTTAGTGCTTAGGCAAGCCACATTTTTAATATATAACTAGTATGATGTTAGCTCAAAACTGATAGACGGCAGGGGCAACTTTTGCCACATGACAACTTTTTTTCCAAAAAGCTTTATTTCTTAAATATTCATGTCATGTTAAGTAAAAACTGGCACAACTCCCCCCACTTTCCACAATATTTTGTAGCATTTTCTTATATAATTTGCACAAAACAACAATTAATATGAAGCTCCAATTTCACTGGGAGCTCGAAAAGCATCTTAAAATAAACTGTTTGTCTGATAAACAGCTCTGCTTTGACACTGCACTGAAAGAGAGAGCATGTGGAGGCGCAAACGTTTCTGAATGACCCAAAGAGTCGCACTCAGACCGGCCCTGAGCTGAAATCATGTGACTCCTGAGCCTCGGGTTTGAATAAACTAGTGTTGAGACATTGTTGGAACACTGTCACAAACTCAGAGATATAGATTTTTACAACAGCTCCTCTTTAAAGCCAATTGTGTTATTGTTATAAAGTGATAGCCTTGTTTCTTGTGTTCATAAACGTTCAAAGTGAGGTATCCAGGAAGCACTCAGTAAAAGATGCACGTTCGTCAATATAAAAGTAACTAAACCAAACGACTGCAGAAATGATCAAAATCTATAATGTTAGCGTACCTTGTTTGCCTGACAATACTTCAAATACTGTACACTTGTGAGGGAAAACCGTGTTACTACTACTTCCACGTGACATATTTAGACATTTAGACAGGATCCATTTGTATACAAAATATCTATAGACACGTCCACGAACCTAAGCTCACGACACGAAGGAGGAGAGATACACGTACATTCAGATCGGGATGAGTGCAAAGATGAGGAGTCCACCGACGCAGAAGCTCCACCCGTTTTTGTTTCCACGACGACCGCGACTCGGGACGCGGCGTGTCGGAAGAGTACATTCTAGAAAAGAGGGTCAGACCTGGACCGAGCTCGGACTAAAAATACACGGAAACAACAAGGACCAGCTGTGACAGTGACAGAATCAGGCTGCAACCTAAATATAGCACATGTTTTAGCTCTAATGAAATACAGAGGAGTAAGGTCATTATAAATAAAAGGTGGGGTAGAGTTGGAATACGACTTAGGTTTTAAATCTGACTACTTCCTATTATAAATCCTTCACATATGGTTAATTTTCACATGTATTCATTATGGTTTAGACTTAGACTATGGCTTAAAAACTTTTTTTAACCATCATGAAACTGAAACTGGAGTGACCACCCCCAGCACAGCCAATCAGAGCGCAGCATTCAGCTCATGATTAGAACTAAAATTCTTGATTATTCAGTTCAAACAGTACACCATGGTCTAATTTTTTCACAAAGTTATGCATTTACCGTGTACTTTTTAGTGGAAAACACAAAGGTTACTTTTTCAGAACTAAAAAAATTAGCTACCCCACCTTTAAGATTGAAGCCAGACTTTTGAACCAAACTTATTTAATTTAAATAATTAACTTGTCTTTGAGCGAAAGGTTGACTAAGAAAGCAAGACCTCAAAAAGCTCAAAAATCATGATTAAACAAAACTTTAAACCTAACTTGGTCTTGTGCAAACCTCCATATTTTGTTGAAACCAACAGTAAACAAAGCTAACACCTGTCTATTGAAGCACAGCACTTGCGTTTATTAAAATATACCTATTTGTATACGCTTTTGGTTTTATTTAAAGGACAGTAGCTATGTTACAATGTGATGCAGTGTTGGTCAAGTCACTGCAACATTTTATAAATTATTAATTACTAACCTCTGGAAACAAAAGTTTGTATTATAATACGTGAAGCACACCACTGTTAAAAAAACATATATATTTTTAAGTTTATTATTAGTATTTTTTTTATCATTTATAGTTTGATACACTTCTTAGATTTAAGTTGGACTGAACCAGAGCTTAAAGATGCACCGTGTAACTTTTTGGCCGAGCATGTTTTTGTATTTAGATTTCTTTATCGTACTAAATAAGTAATTAAAGTTTGTCTTTTTACTTTGAGTAGGCATGAATAACAACACAATTAATTTATTTGGCCAAGAGGAAGGCCTCCTTCTGCGTGTCCACTCAAAACATTTTCCCTTGTTAAATATTCTACCACTGAAAAAAAAACATCTTCACCACTTTCAGAATGTAGTTGACGTTTCATCTTCAATAAGTTACACAGTGCAGCTTTAAAAGTACACCATGTAACCTGTTTGACTCAACAAAAGCTTGAATTTGTCATTAAGAATTCTTTCTTGAACTAAAGGAATAATACATCTTTGAACTGGCTTGCATAGTCACAAAATGAAGCGTTAATTGGCCTAAAGAAGCCTCCTCTTGTATATTCTATAGAAAAGTGTTCATATTAGCTGTATTTTTTCACATTATGGCAAAACACTTATTCAAAATGTCTTAAGCATAGCTTTAACTTTCTATTTCTACTGAATTATGTAGTTAACATTTCACCTCAAAAAAGTTACACGGTGCACCTTTAACTTTTTCCTGGAACATTCAAACTTGGTTCTGAGAGTCAGGACTTGGATGTATCTGTCTCTTTGACTGAGTAAATAATTTTTTATATGTGTCTGTAGAGTTTCAGTGTGTTTCTTATTTGTTAATTTCCTAAAGACTACTTTGATTTACTTTTAGAGAATATTTGTGTTGAGATAAGACATTGTACAAAACTAACCCTGTTACACTTATGCTTAATGTTGATTAATTTTAGTTGCTGAAATTGTAACTACATAAATATATATTGTTAATTTTATTATTAGGTAATGTGGTATATAATGGAATGACTGTAGTAGACTATATTACAGTTACTTTTATAATGTATCACAAAGCTGATCTCTGTGAGCCAGGTCCTGATCCTAGAAACACATTCTGTCACCAACAAAACTGTCCCAAAGCAATTTACAGCAAAGACCTCCAGTGTGTCTAAAACCAGGCTAAAGTCTGGTTCAGTGTGGGCTTGGTCCAGGCCTGAGTGGGACGATCTCTGTCTGTGCTTACAAATGCATGGGTTTACAAAGTGACAGGCTTTACTCTTGCACAACTTTTAGTTCTGCTGCCTTTGCACTCAGAAGATCATGAGATTTACAAGTCTGAAGTGTGCATCTTTCTTCGATCAGTCACTTTTTCACTACTGCTACAACTGTCCTGTTTATAAAGCCTTTGGGCCAAAACTTTCTACTGCAGGGATATTCAAAACACCAGCTACACTTTACAACGATCACACTTTACCGTTGTCTTCTCTTCCACATTTACCTTTGAAAGTGCAGACAGAGAGTTGGCACGCACAGGGATGAAGAGGCCAGTATGAAGAGTTCCTCAGAGCAGACACACACACAGACAAGTCCTCTCTCCGACCTGCTCACACACACACAAGTCCTCTCTCCGACCTGCTCACACACACTCACACACGCACACAGGTGAGCTCTAGGCCTCGTAGCCCTGCTGAGACCGCCTCCTGGGGTAGTTCCAGATGCCGTCTCTGTGCTCGGGTCTGCAGAAGAGCCTGGAGGAGTGGGCCAGCCTCTCGCGGTGCTCCCTCTCCAGGTCCCGGTCGACGCACGCTTTGGCCCCTCGGCTGCACATGTGGGCGGGGCACTGGCTCCTGCTGTTGGGGAAGGCGGAGGACAGAGGACCGCCAGACGACCTGGGACATTTGTACACAAGAAAGGTCAGAAGTATTTGGAGAACCTACTATACATGTACTGCATGTCCAAGAAATTGAGTGTAATTGTATACAGTTCGACATTTGGATAATGGTGGTCAAATTGTAAATCACACTAAGGTTCTGACTTCTGTGGGGTTTATAACAGTGTCTCACACAGAAGAGACAGACTGAGAAGCCTCTTTTTGTATAAAATTTTACTTGTTTATAAAATAATCTATATCTATAAAATTACAACCATGTAGAGACTAGAATGTTGATTGAAATAGGAGTAATTAGTGTTGTAATCTTATGTACATGAGATCGGTCTAGGTCTTAAGATGGGTCTAGAGACCTTTTTAAAGTGCATTTGGACTCAGTCTTGTCTGAGACCACAATCATTCATCGAGTTAATGGACCTAGAACAGTGACCTGTCCCCAGGCACAGTTTGTAATGAGCACCTCACAATAACATAATGTAGAGACTGATAAAAGTAGAAAAATACAAAGATGGTCTTCATTTGGTCTTGATGAACCATAATCTTGGTTTTGACCCTCAGTGGTCTTGGTCTTGTCTCGGGACTGTGAAAGGTTAGTAATGGTAAATTTGCAATCCAAAAGTTTGTTTAACTTTATTTTTACATTTTGGCATAAAACGTACTGATCCTCATTCAGAAAGTCCCAAAATGTATCATTTTAACTTTCTATTTCCACTGAATTGCGTGTTTTACCTACAGAAGGTCACACAGTGCGCTAAGAATGCATCATCTGTCCACTTTAACAAGATCACAGCACAAACCGCTTGCGTGACTTACTTGCTTTTCATGATTCTGTGAGGTCCGTTGTCAGTGGCTGCTGGCTGGTGCTGCTGAAGAGAGACATGAGCACATATTTAAACGAGGACTGTGAGTTTTATTGGTCCCGGAGCTTTCGTGTGTTCGTACCTTGTAGTGGCTGTACTGAGGAGGACTCCCGTTCACCTGGTAATACTCCACCAGGTGTTCAGCCAGGGCGATGCGACTCAGCAGGTTCTCGATAAAGTGCTGTATTCTGACTTTGCCGCTGGTCTCCTGTCTCGCCGCTGCCTCCAGGAACTTCTGTATGGTGATCACCTCTCTGGGAACGCAAGCATGAAGTTTTGTACAGAAGTGTTGTTGACTCAATGAACAAAAAACTAACAGGAGGTCAAAGAAAAGCCATGTGGATGTGGTGAAAGAAGGACAGAGATGGGACCAAGTCTTTGGCCTCAAGTCTGAGTCAAGACCCAAGTTAAAGAGAGACAAGTCCCAGGTTAAAGAGAGACACATCCAAGTCAAGTCCCAAGTTAAGGAGAGACAAGTTCTGAGTCAAAGACAAACAAGTCCAAGTTAAAAAGCGACAAGTCCAAGTCAAAGAGAGACAAGTCCCAAGTCAAAGAGAGACAAGTCCCAAGTCAAAGAGGAACAAGTCCAAGTCAAAGAGAGACAGTCCAAGTCAAAGTTAATAAGAGGTCCAAAGTGAGACAAGTCCAAGTTAAAAGGAGACAAGTCCCAAGTCAAAGAGAGACAAGTCCAAGTTAAAAAGAGACAAGTCCAAATCAAGTCCCAAATTAAAGAGAGACAAGTCCAAGTCTAAGTTAAGAGAGACAAGTCTAAGTCAAAGAGAGACAAGTCCAAGTTAAAGAGACAAGTCCAAGTCTAAGTTAAGAGACAAGTCCAAGTCTAAGTTAAAGAGAGACAAGTTCAAGTCTAAGTTAAGAGAGACAAGTTCAAAGTTAAGAGACAAGTCCTAAGTCAAGTCCCAAGTCAAGAGAGTCTTTGTAGCTTTTGACTGAGTTTAACCAATCATAGTGAAGTATGAACTTTCTGAAGAAGCAAATCATGTCTACCTCAAAGACAACAAGAAAAACGTAAAAAAGAGAAGCCTGTGTACCTCTCTCTCCTCTCCAGCTCGTTCTCCGAGGCGTTAAGCTGCTCCCTCATCGCGGCGATCACCATGACAGCGACGTCCACCTGCCGGCTGAGGGAGCGCTCTCTCTCTGCCACGCGCGCCTCTCCTGGGCCAGGTGCTGCGTGTGTGCGCGCTCACACAGCAGCTCCGTGTCCGTCTGGGCCAGCTCCGTGCTCACTTTAGCCAGGCGTCTCTGCATACTGCTGTCGGCCGCTCTCAGGAAGTGTGCCAGGCGTCTGCGCACGGCTGCTGAGGCGCACGCAGTCTCCAGCCCACAGTACGACTTCTGATCTGAGAAACACAAGAACACATGTGTAAAGAGCAGGGTTTGAATGAAAGTCAAGGAGAGATGACCTGCTCGGACTTATGAGAATAATAATGCATTGACTTTTTACAGCACTTTTTAAGACACCCAAAGACGCGTCACATTTTACATAATTCATTCACTCCACACTTGGTATAAGTAGTCTAATATAGGGCTGGGCGATCTTGAAAAAAATAGAATGAAGAATAATGATTTTTTTCTCAAATTGATCGATTTTTGATTGGCTTTTGCTTAACCTTTTCAAAACCAAATGAAAAATGCCATTCATGAACATAAACAAAGCCAAAACTTTTAATATGTCCCATTTTTTAGATTTTTTTTTAAACCATATATCAAAATTCTATCTCAAAGCGTGACTTTTGTTCCAAACTACACATTTTGATTGACAAAAGATTGGTTTTTGATCTTTCAATTCAAAACCAACCATCAAATAATTGACGATTCGCTTCGATTCTAATCTAATATTGTAGCCACAGCTGGCCTGGGACAGACTAATTGACTTAGTATGTTAGTATGTTGATAGGATGGAAATAGCAGGGAAACTGGGATAAAGAAGCTTTGTCCCAATGGCTCCGAAGCTTAGCCTCTGGTTTAGTGTCAGGTAAAAGTCCACACTACTGTAGTTCTCACAAAATCATTCTGAACTCTTTCCCTGCTAAAGACGGAAATATAAGTCATTTTACTTTTATTATAAAGGCGATAGAGGACTCTCTGATGCATGTGCTGACTTTGTCTACAGTCAAACACATGATGCAGTTTCACAGATTCACCAGCAGATGGTAGAACTGGGTGAGCACAAGGACCCAGAAGAAGTCACATGACCGGAAAATGCATGTGCCCTTTTGTTTTCATCACACAACGCAGTCGGCTGTTTTTACATGATCAGCTGCTTCTAGAGGCAAGCTTTCTTTTCAAACAGATTACAGGCAAAACATCTTGAACTAAAAACATTGTGGAGTAAGTTTAGAGCAGATATCCTGGAAAACAGCCTCAGCCAGTGAGAGGGAAAGAATACAAAAAAATATCTTTCTTTCCTGTGAACGATTCAACAGTGGTCAGAGTAAGTAAAACAACTGTATTTCTTCATGTTTGGAGGGTTAAGTATTATTTATGCTCCATAAAAAGGCTAAATCCGTATAATCTGCATCAGAAAGTAAAAAAGTACTGTCCTGCCTTCTCGTCTGTAACACAGCTTTTGTTGGTTTAAAGATGAAAAAGACACTCGTCCTCATTGTTTCAATCATGTAAACTTTGTTTTTTTATCCTAATCACATTATTTCATTGTAGTGGTTCATATTCTTTAATCAAAAAGTAGAACAAAGGAAAACAACACTGACATGAAGTTTGATTTAGAAAAAGGATGTTTTCTCAAAACGCTGAAATCTAATGAAAAAAAGGAATTTCAACTGCCTATAAAAATGTATGTAAAAGAACTATTCTTTTTTTTTTAATGAAAGTAGATACGTGTAGGTTTCTTTTGACAACATGCCAGCATTTCAGGGCAACAAATTTGTTTGTGGCGCTGTCAATATTGTTTAAAATGAGCAAAAAAGGTCTGGCAGGGAAGGAGGGTCAAAGTGAGAACAGGGCTGGCAGTGAAAAAGTAAAAATTGAAACATCTTTGAATGACTGCTGCTACGACAGTGAGAAGGCGTGACTAAAAATTCTGAATGCTTTTATGTCAGCTGAGGACAAACAAATATACCCACCGATGAGCTCCAGGTCCAGATCGGGGTCGGGCGGGGGTCCCAGAGGAGACGGCGGTGGGTAGAGGAAGTGCCTGTGGTTGTAGTGATGGTAGTGTCCCGCTGTAGACTTCTTATGTGTCTCAACTCTGTCTCTGTACTCAGTCTGGTCCAATTCTTCTTCCTCCTCCCCACAATCCTCTTCCTCCTCTGACCCCCCTTCCTCCTCTTCGTCATCCTCCTCGTCTTCCTCCTCCTCGTCAGCGTGAGTGCCCACACCCACACTCTGCGTCCTCCTCCTTACAAAACAAATACATGTTTTAGAATGAGGGCGGTAAGAGACATTTTTCTGATTTTATGGTTGTCATCATTTTTGAAAATATGTTTATAAATACATTTTTTATTCATGTTAAAAAGGACCTCTTATGTAAAATCTAACCATGTCATAACAGTGTTCTTTCATCAGTTTGCCCATAGTTTTGGATTGATTCATGCATATTTGAGTAATTGTCCTGCAGCTGATGCTCCAGTGCTCAGAAACCTTTCCTCACTCACTGTATTATACTTGTGATTTGTTAAAAATAAGTAAAATTTATAGTTTGAAATTTTTATGTAGACACTTTCCAACAATAAAAAACAGTAATTTATAATTTGCTGCCTGTTAAAGTTAAAATTTACAATGAGGAGCACGTTCTAAAATATCCTTAAAAGTCATTTCAAAGCAGCTTAACTCCTTAAATGGCATTAAAAGTCACCAAGTTTGACTTCCGCATGCCCCTGGTCTTTCTGTCTAGAGTTTGCATGTTTCTCCTTGTGTCTGGGTGGGTTTACTACGAGCACTCCTGTTTCCCCACCAACCAAATCATCCATGTTAGGGTAATATCCCGCAGCTATGATAGTCCTGACCAAGCCTAGGTAGAACATCTGGAAATGGATCTTTGAGCACTGGAGCTCAGTGCTCCTGAGGGGATACTCAAATGCAGAGGACACATTTCCCTACCGGGACAATAAAGTATACCTTAACCTTCATAATTATAAGTCAAGTGCAAAATATAGGCCTGTTTTTTCTTATAGATTAGTTCATCCCTACTAAACCAATAGCCTATCCCAGGCCTTAAGCAGGAAAACACCGTGGACAGTGGCCAACTCGTTGCGGGGTTAGAGGCAAACAATAATTCACTCTGTGATTAATTCACTACAGGAAATTTACAGTGCTGCCCAATTAAACTAAACATGCATGTTACTGGAGGTGGGAGAAAACCTGAGTACCCTGGAGAAAACCCACGGTGACACGGGAGTCAAACCCATGCTACAATCACCTTGATCTGAAGCCAGAGCGCTAACCTGCTAGTGTGCATCTCATTTTGTGAAATAACTTCTCTGGTCTCATCCCCAGTTTTCAAACAATGCACATTTTAACTTTTAAAAAACTTTCTTCTTGTGCGTTTATCAGTGTATAGATAGATACGCGCTTAAAAGCCTACCGTACCTGACAGAGGCGTAGGAGTGTGGATAACCACTGTCCCGACTGTCACTGAGAGAACGAATATGAGGGGGCCGCCCAGTGCAGCCTGTGGGACCCCTGTGGACAGAGAGAGGAGCGAGACACATAAGGAAAATAGCTAAAAATAATATCTAATAGCTAAAATAAAAGCTAAACTGTAGACTGTATATGTTCTCCTCCTTATACTTTGTGTCAAATACTAACTTATAGAAAAATGATATTGTACCTTTCAATAAGTTTACCTCGCAGAAACAGAAACACTCAATGACACATGTCAAAATTCTACTTCCTGTGTTCAGGTAAGACCAAAAAGCAGCCATCGATTAAAGCAAAAAAAAAAAAAAAAGCATGTGCCTACTGTGGAGCGAACAAACCCCAATGGTTCGATGTCAGACGGTTTCCAAGTGAACTGCCACTGACCGATGCATCAGGTTTGCTTGACACTATTTCATGTTGAATTTGAGCATTTCATTCTAGTTTCTGACACAAACAGAACTCTTACCTGCGTGTGGGGAGGCTCATGTCGTACCAGGGGATAGCCGCGGCGGTGCTGGGGTCTGGCAGTTTGCCTGTGATGCTGAAGTTGCTCAGAGAGGACACGTCCGGGCCACAGTAGGAGTGTCTGTTGTAGGACGGCTGGACGGGCGGAGCAGGGTCGCGGTCAGAGACAGATGACCCCGTCCTGTCCGAGAAGAAGGAACCGCGATTACACAACTCCTGCTGCATCACCACTCAGCTGTGAATAGAAGAGAGCACAGAGTTACAACTACTGTGTGAGTCTTTTTATAGAAGCGCTTTGGCTAAGAATAGCTGTGGTTATTTTGGGAAATCATATGCTTGCTTCTAACTTGGAAAGAAAGATACACTAAGAATACATTAAGAAGTTAAAAAAACTTAAATCTTAAAAACATCAAGCTCCTGGAAAGGTTTCGGGAGTGTTTGTTTAGTTGTGCAGTTCATATATTTTGCTGTTACTTCTTTCTGAATGTTGGTAATAAGAAACAAACAACACTTCAGTTTCAGAGTCATTTCTCATTTCTGAACATGGCCTTCTGGCACAGCTGCCCGGCCACTTGGTTTGAGCATGATGAGATTCTTTTTCATCACTAGAGATGTAACACTCCGCTCAGATGACTTCAGGTGCTGTTTGGTTGTTGCTGCCCTGGATTAACAGTCTACCCACAGAGCTGCAGAGTCGCCCTGCTCTGCTAAAGAGATACATTCTCAAGCAGCTTTTTCATGGAGCATCATCCAGTCAGCCTACTCTGTCCCCATTAATTAGAAACTTGCACCCAATTTCCACCCTGGCTGCTTATACTTCTATGACACTCGGCGAGCTCTGGCTGTCTGTGTAGTTTTTCAACAAGCCACGCAGACTGTGCTCGCCAGCAACTGTGTGTACCAATCACATCCTTGTTTTCTTTTTATAGAAGAAAATTAAGTTGAACATTGTTGGGTGGGTACCAATGATGTTCCAGCACACAGCTTTTCCCAGAGGACAACATGTATTTGTGAATTTAGCAGCCACAGCCAAGCTCCAACTTACAGGTTCTGCGCTGTATGTTTTTTGCATTGGCAGATTTGTATGTTGTTGTTTTTTTTCAAAAATATACCTTGATGCGTGACATATTGAGGAGAGTATAACGGCGTATACAGTACAGACCAAAAGTTTGGACACCCCTTTCCAATCAATTACTTTTTTTTTTTTTTTTTTTCATAACTATAAACACTGTATATTCACACTGAAGGTATCCAAACTATGAATTAACACATGTGGAAGTATAGCACACAGCCAAAAAGTGTGAAACAACTAAAAATATGTCATATTCTAGGTTCTTCAAAGAAGTCACCTTTAGCTTTGATTACTGCTTTGTACACTCTTGGCGTTCTCTTGATGAGCTTGAATGCTCTTCCAACAGTCTTAAAGGAGTTCCCAGAGATGCTCCTTCAAGCATCTCTGGGAACTGCGGTTCAGCTCACCCCAAAACCATCTCGATTGGGTTCAGGTCTGGTGACTGTGGAGGCCAGCTCATCCAGTGCAGCACACCATCACACTCATTTCTGGTCATTCATGGTAAAATAAAGAAGACTCTGAGAAAGTGTGTTCATACTTTTGGTCTGTACTATACATGTATCGGGATACATATCGTATCGTATCGAGATATGTATCGTATCGGAAGGCTCTTGGCATACACAGCCCTAGTAACAATCATATATACTGTATTTCCTAGAGTGGTGTCAACATTTACAATCAGTATGTGAAATATTATACCCAGAACATGACTTTGGGATAAAACATTTTAAGAAGCTTAGAAGTACCATGGTACTTTAAGACACGATCCAGATAAAGAGCTGGCTGAAACAGTCCATAATTGTATTGTTAGTCTTGATTATAATTTTTCATTGATTTAATATTGCATAACAGTAGCACATCCAGACCTGCTAAATGTTTTAAAGGATTTTTAGGCCCTTTAGTCTTTATAAGTTAAGTCAGTGACACATGAAATAGGAGTGAGAGGCATAGACATTCAGAAAATGACTAAGGACTTGTAATTACAGTTACTAAACTAATCTAAATGAATTCTACATGAGCGTAAAACTTACACACACCTACAGAAGGTACATATTGTTCTTTCACTGTAAATGCAGTTGTGGATCAAAGACGTCAAAGTCACTCTCAATGTCAATGACTCACTAATAGTTCACAGCTAGTATGTTTGTCAAAGTCAGATCTCAGAAGCTAAGCATGAAAGAGCCTGGTTAGAACATGGATGGGAGACTGTGGGACGGTTAAAAAACTGCTGGCTAATGTTGTTAGAAAATTGTAAGTTCATCATGGGCAACACGGTGGCGCAGCGATTAGCACTCTGGCCTCATGGCAAGAAGGTGCCGGGTTCAACTCCCGGGCCTTTCTATGTGGAGTTTGCATGTTCTCCCTGTGTCTGCGTAGGTTTCCTCCTACAACTAAAAACATGTCCAACATGCTACCCCTCTCCCCTCCCCAGGACTACAGATGGAAATTAGCTGTAAGCTACAATCTGGTACAAGCATCTCTGCCATTGTGCTTAATGTAATTGTACATTGTCCTTAATAAACATTACCTTATCTCTGTGACCAAACTGGTCAGACTTTATCCTGCTCCTGAGTGAGTGGCAGCTGGATTTAACCAATCACAGTGATGAGAACTTTCTGAAAAAGCAGATTTTATTTATCTAAAAGTTGTGCTTAAGTGAACCAGGATGCACTAATAATACTCATATCAGAACTTATAAAAACGCCCCTTTTAACAACACTTCTGAGTGGCTTTAACAGCACCAGAATCATGTTTGAGAAATAAATTATGTTAAAAAATTTTAGCGCATAAAGACCGTAAATATATACAGTATTTGTTTCCAAAAGAAAAATGCACATTCTTCTTAAAATATTAATCATTGCCAATAATGAAACATTAGTGTGCCGGCAGTTCTTTTTGTCTACTTAAAACACTGCATAACAGACAATGGGAAAAATGTGCACTGAATCATGATAAAATCAGAATTGTGAGCTGGCTTAAAGAAATTGTGATCTGAAATGCAATATGCAATATTGGTCAGCCACCATTTACCAGAGGTGGGACCAGGTCAAGTCTCAAGAAAAGTATCAAGTCTTTGGGCTCAAGTCCGAGTCAAGTCCCAAGTCAAAGAGAGACAAGTCCAAGTCCCAAGCCAGTGCCCCACAAATCCAAGTCAAGTGCCAAGATCTCTTGATTTTAGTTTCAGGTCTTTTCAAATATTTATATCAAAAGACAGAATATATTTTGTATTTTTACAGTTGCATAGATTAGCAAAAAAATAATTATCCCATTTAAATAACATTTTGGGGGTGCACGGTAGCCAAGTGGTTAGAGCTCTGGCTTCCCAATAAGGAGGTCGTGGGTTCGACTCCCGGGTCGGACCATATCAACATCTCACGATCTCTCTGGGTGGAGTTTGCATGTTCTCCCCGTGTCACCGTGGGTTTTCTCCGGTTTCCTCCCACCGCCAAAGACATGCATGTTTAGGTTAATTGGGCATCACTGTAAATTTCCCTCAGTGAGTGAATGAGAGAGTGAATGGTTGTCTGTCTAACCCTGCGGCAAGTTGGCCACTGTCCAGGGTGTTCCCCGCCTAAGGCCCAAAGTCACTGGGATAGGCTCCAGTCACCCGCGACCCCTAACGGGATTAAGCGGTAGAAAATGAATGAAAAAAAATAACATTTTGGTCACAACAAAGAAGTGAGGACTGGATGTTCCTGTTTATTAATCTAAAATAATAATAATAATTTCTTCTTTTTTTAAGAGAAAAATCAAGTTGTCTCAAGTTACAAGTTCTATGTCACAGAGGTTTAAAGGGGTTTACTGTGTCATTTTCTGGTGGTGAAATGTCAGAACCACATTTTATGAGATTCAGAATGGGTTTTAATACATTTTATGTCATAATGTGAAAGAATACAGCTACAGTAACCTCTTTTCTATAGAAACAAAAGAAGTTCTGGCACTCCTCCAGGGCAAATACACTGCAAAAACTATAAATCTAGACTTGCTTAAAGTCACCTGGATTCAGAATTTTAATCTTTAATCTGGAGTCGTTTTAACTGGAGAAGAGTTAAATGCTTAAGTAATAGAATATTTCACTTAAATCAAGGCGTTTCTAACTGGTTCTAAGAAAATTTTGCTTAAAACAAGAACAAACATTTGCCAGTGGGATAAGAACAATTGTCTTAGCCCATTGGCAAATACTGTAATTTGGCTCAATATAAGAAGAGAGTTATGCGTTGACATTAAAGCTTTAATTAGTCAAAATGATTAAAATAGGCTGTGTGCACGGAATTTCAGTTGGCTTGCGTACGTTCAAAAATGCTAACTTCTGTATGTACGACGCCTGATTTTTTTCTCCAACCCAGTTATGCCATACCCCATCACTTTGCATTGGTGGCTATGCTAGCAAAAGTTTATATTTAAAATATTTACCTAAGGGATTTGGTTAAGGTTAGGGTTAGGATTAGGGTTGGGGTTAGGTTAAGTTAATTTGGTTCAGTTTAGGGATTTGGGAAAGGTATGCTAACCAGGAAGCGGCATAACTGCGTTGGGAAAAATAAAGACGCCGTATGTACAGGATGTAGTATTTTAAACCAAAACAAGACAAATGCTCTGAGTCAAATAAGGTTAAAATTCTAGAATCAAGCAATTTTAACTTGAAATTCACTTTTTCCAGTGTAGCTGTCCATTTTGCGGTCATGCAAATCTGTTCAAAGTAAAGAAGTTGATTTTTAGCATTCATTTAGTACAAAGAAATCAAAATGGCAAAAACATGCTTTTAATTAATTTAATTGACCTTTATTTAACCAGGGAAGTCCCACTGAGATTCAGAATCTCTTTTGCAGAGGAGCCCTGGGGGAAGGGTCAGGGGAGGCATTAATGGACATGTTTTTAGCTGTAGGAGGAAACCGGAGTACCCGGAGGAAACCTACGCAGACACGGGGAGAACAAGCAAACTCCACATAGAAAGGCCCCGGGCTGCACCACCGTGTCGCCCATCAATCAAGTCTATATTTGGTCAAAAAGTCACACAGTGCACCTTTAAGTCCAAGTCAAGTCCCAACTCGTGGGTCTATGTATCCATTCAAGTCTTGATCAGAACTCAAGTCTGACTCAAGTCAAAGTCATGACCTGCAAGTCCAAACCTCTGCCATTTACAGTTTATCTTCTTAAACAACAAACAACAATAACCAGGCTAATGCAATGCAAGAGGGCAAAGGTCACACCTTTTCTGACACAGGTTGGATCCATGAGGTTAGATTATGTGCTATAATAATGAAAATGAAAAGCATCTTCTTGTACAATTATCATATTTCATCTACGAAAGATAGAGATCTAAAACCTGCAATGCAAATACAAGAATAACGTATCGCACATGAGCCTCGTCTTGCAAAAATTAGCCCCGGACAAATAACAATGCAAGCCTTTTGTGCAAGAATAGGCTGTGTTACATAAATAACCATGCAATAGTAAAGAGCAGACGTAACAGACATTGTGTGACTCACGCCAGGTAACGTACACGCCGTCCTGTGAATGCACGAGCTCCTCCGGTACAGCAACCTATAAAAAAACACACACAACCATTTACCGCTGCGTGCTTTGCGTGTGTGCAGACAGACGTACGGTGTAACAGGTCTACTAAACCCGCTCTGGCCTCCCCCGTTAGCTGCTGGATCTAGCTGCGGCGCGGTGTGTGTGTGTGGCGGCGGGGGACTCGGTGTGCCGCGGCCGGGGACTGACTCACCGTGAGCGGGGGGCATGTCGCAGGTGGAGGCGTGCTCACGGTCTGCTCACACACGGGCTCTCACATCAGCAGCAGCAGGAGCATCAGCAGCAGGAGCAGACCGCATGATGTCATTCATTCAGCTCAGAATCAGGACCAGGAGGACGTGGTTAAGCGTCAATGGAAAAGACAGGCGAGCGTTTCCGGTGGTTTTCAAAATAAGAGCGTGGGCGTGACAGTGACTTCCGGTTGTTATATTGTTTTTTAATGATTTAAAACGAGTTCATATCAAGAATGCCTAGTGAAAGTTAATAAAATATTGTTTGGACGTGTCTTGTAGAAGTCTGTACTTATGAAATGCACAGTTGGATCAGTGAATCTAACAAATTATTTATGGTAAATGCTAGTTAGTCAGGTCCGGAGGAATGATGGTTTAAGTTTAGGAGAACGGGTAAGTTTAGAAAAAGGGTTAGGGTGATGGTTAAATTTAGGAAAAAGGTTTGGGTAAAGGTTAAGATAAAAAAATATACAATTTTATGCCCGTTTAGCAACAGAAATAAACTCATTACCATGGCAACTAACTACCTTCTGTCCCTTCGGACGCTATTTTTAGCATCTTTCCTCTTTTGTGTAGTTTTTTTTTTTTTTTTGTGCACTGTCCCTGATAAATAAACAAATAAACTAAATTATAATTATCATGGTTATAGTTATTGTTATAAGCAATAATATAAAATAAAGTTAAAATACTCAAAAAAAAAAAAAAATCTTACGTTTTTTAAAGTTTTCCTTGTACTTTTTATGGGTAAAATAGCACGCAGCTACAAGAAGCAGAGAGATTGATAAGCAAGCTAGAACAGTAATGAGCTCAACTTTTGAAAGCAAGAAGACAGACCTCAAGACATTAGTGATACTTATAACTTTCAGAAGATGAAAATTTACTTCCACGATCCTTGTATTCAGTAAAAAAATTCCTATAATCTCTTCCTACTCTCGAAAACTGCAATTATTAAAAAAGAGAAAAATATTTATAAAAATGTATTTATTAAAATTAAAAAAATTAAAATGGCAAAAAACATTCTATCCAAAAAGAATGTTCACATAAAAAGCAGGTTGGTTCTGCTGTTTGTGCTTGTGCCTGTCCTGTTCTCCTGATCTTGCAGGTGCTTGGTTGTTTTATTCATTCATTCCAAACTCTCTAGTAGTAAACTACTATTGTAGCCACAGACTGGCAGAAGCGAAGCTGCTATTTTGCGCAGTCGGCCAATTCACCACCAACCATTCACACACACACCAGGTCCATTTTAGGCACTATGGGTGAAGTGTCTCCCTTAAGAACATGAGTTTTTCCTCTGATAATCCCACTGTGGCTTCTGAGGTTCCAGAGGTCTTCCATCCAAATACTCAATCTGTTTAGCTTCTGAGATCTGACAGCATCAAGCTTTGGCAAGTTTAGTATGTCTTAGGCCTGACTTTTATTGGCTCAGTCAGAGTTTCTAGAGCTTTTTGGTACAGGTCCATGTTTTCCTCTTCGCAGACCAGCCCTCTCCGTGCTTTTAGCTCCTCATGGACAGGATAGTGACCCCCAGTGCAGGGCAAAGTGTATAAACTTTCCTGGACACTTGTTTTTTTAATGGCACAGCAGCTCCACAGTGTGTATCGAGCTGAGCAGAGCACTAGGACTGCACCTCACTCATCACAGGGAAGCAAATAAACTTCACAAGTTGTGGCAAACCGTTCCTTTAACCACGTCTGAATACTTTAGGGCACAAAGTCAAAAATCACTGAAGTATTTCCAGACACTTTCCCAAGATGCTCCTCTCCTCCTGCCGTAAAGCCAAGACAACACTGAGTTGTTCTGTCAGAGATGCGTCACAATGCTGGAGTCGATGAGAGATCTGGGAAGACACATACAAATAATTATCACAGCCTAATCGTATGATACAACGTACGTTTGGCTCCCACCGTTTCAAGGTCTCTGTCGGTCTCCTGCAGCGTTTGAACACACAGAGCTCGGACGGTTTGGATGCACCACTTCTCTCTTTCTTCACTCAGCCTCTGTCCAAGCAGCACAGTTTTCCACACACTGCTGAGAGAACATACAAAAGATTATCATTTAATCATTTATTTTTGGTTAAAACAAGTGGTGTATGCATACATCAGTCAGGGCGTTTACATGGAGGCCAGGAAAACCAGATAACTAGCCTGATCAAATTTAAACCAGTTCTCCAGACCGATTGAGGAGCTGTAAACTGCTTTTTGGAAATGAATTGGGTGATTCTGACCAAGTCTGGTTTCAGACGTGATGTAAACAGACAATCAGTTTACAGCTGGACAAATGCAACTGAGCATGCTCACAAGCCCTGCCCACTCCACTTTCAGCAATAAAACTGACATTTTTAGAAGAATAAAGCAAACAGCACAAAGTGGCACAGACAGCCTCATGTTTAACTACACAATTGACACAGTTTTAAATGTTCAACACTGTTCTACATGTCCCAAAGAAAACATTTTACGGAAAATATTACAAACACTTATTAATAATAAACAGTAGTAAGAATATTTAAATATTGAATATAATGCAGGCTGGATCAGGCAGTAGTGCAGTGTTTCCCAACTTTTTTTAAGCCACGGCACGTTTCTTTGGTCTTCAGTACACCACCTACTCAAATATATAGTATGTAAATATTGTCAATTACACTTTAAAGCACATGTGTCAAACACAAGGCCCAGGGGCCACATGCGGCCCTTTACATCATTTAATGCGGCCCTCATAAAATTATGTGGTTTACTTAAATCTTATATTAGTGCCAGGAGTAATCTCCAGACAAACTATTCCAACAGATTAAGTGATTTTTCAAATAAATGCAGATGTTTTTTCAGTAAGTGTCACCTTAATAAATACAAAAATTAAATACAGAGACCATTATTTATTAGAATGTCAAAGATTAGTAAGGTTAATTTTAGTTACAGCCGGCCCTTCAAGGACAACCACGATGACAATGTGTCCCTCCGTCAAAATGAGTTAGACACCGCTGCTTTAAAGGAACATTATGTAACATTTCTTGTAGAGAGAAGATTTTTGTATTTTTGTGCTTATCTATCTGCGTGGAGAAAAGCAGGTCAGATCTATGAAAATGCAACTTTGTTCACAAAAAAGCTTTTTTAAATGACATGTTTGACAAATAAAAAGACCTAATTTTGTACAAATACCTGTTAAATATGTTTAATATCTTACTTTGGAACATTGTAATCAAGGTAATTAAACTGTCACAGTAACAAAACCTCTTGTTTGAAACTTTACAAAGTGAAAATCATTCTTTAAATTAATAAATTGTGATTGTTGTGCTTTCATTCTTGAAAGCACAAAATGTTCCAAATAACATTTTCAACTGATTAATTAAGTCTTATTTCATAGAATAAATATTGAATACTGACAAATTTCTCAAGTCACACCTGGCAGTATCTGGCTGAAAAACACTGCAGTAGTGGACCTAATACAGCAAGATGTTTCTCTTCAGGGTAATCGGTTTACTCTCTTGCATGTAAACTGGAGCACAACTGGTCCGAGCGGTTTAAGGGTAAAGGGGGTGTTTCAGATGTGTTCTAATGAAAATGCAGTGTGTTGAGTGTTATAGTGTGTAGTGTAGTGTAT
The DNA here is from genome assembly GCA_038363315.1 of Mugilogobius chulae. Taxonomy (NCBI): domain Eukaryota; kingdom Metazoa; phylum Chordata; class Actinopteri; order Gobiiformes; family Gobiidae; genus Mugilogobius; species Mugilogobius chulae. Next base: position 5,532,688 of record CM076407.1, read on the forward strand.
AACGTGAAAATGTAAGAGCTGTGTCCTTACAACTGTGTCTGTGGCAGAGACAGAACTCTTACTGCAGTCATGAGCCTCCAGCCTGGACCTTCACAGGACACTGTCAGGTTACTGCAAATAAAAATTATGAGCATAACACTGCAAAAAAATACATTTCAAGATGCTAATTTTAAGCATTTTGACTAATTTAACCTCTATTTATTGTACTGACCTAGATTATTTTCCTTATTTCAAAGTATTTCAAATTGATTTCCATGACATTGCTTCTTATTTCAAGCCACAGTCTCTTAATCAGTTAAAAATGTCTTGAAACCAGTGAAATATTCTACACTAACAATTTAAATCTTATGCAGGTAAAACAGGTCAAAACTGGATTAAAATTCTGTCATTTTAAGCAAGTCTAGATACATAGTTTTTGCAGTGAATGTTTAAAGTGAACCCTGGCTATAATCACATGTTTACCCTAAAACTCTTATAATATCATTACTTATATAAATACAGGATAAACACTCGGAAATATTTGTAGTTTTATTAAAATAGTGTTTTAAAGAGATACCTGGAGGCTGCCATTTTGCTTTGGTTATGACATCAAATGGTTGTCTGTGTCTTCTGGTGGTTGTCAAGGAAACAACCTAGGGAGCAACTATGGCAGGAGCAACCATGGCAACAACAAAAAGCAACCATTTGACATCATCAACCCAGAATGCATTGCGTCTGGACAATATGGCTGCTCCCAGTGGATCCAAAACAATGACAATTTTATAAAAAATAGTAAGGGATTATATATTTGTTTGCAATTTATTTTAGTAAACATGGCCAGAACTAGCATTTAAGCCATATTTATCTTCATAGCAGGGATCCTTTTAAGTGATCAGTTTTACCTAAGAAATTCATTTTGATGGAGGAACTTCATCTTTGCTGTAAACTGCTGTCTCCTTGTAAAACCTTACAGAGAAGATCTGTTTAGAAAAGACAGACGTGTAAAACAGGAGAAGTGAAGATAAAGACACACAGATGTTGCTCATTACCAGTGTCCATATACACCACACTGTGAGGGTTATTCGCTGCTACAAAGCCGTACTCCAGCAGGAGGCGCTGGTTGTCATGGCTCCCGTAGTTGATGAAAGCCTGTTGATAGCAGCCGATGCCAGACACACTGTGTATTTCATAACACTGTGAGTCTTTATTGAAATGAGCTGAAACCTACAAAACAAATGACAGTTAATGCAATGTTTCTGTCTGTTTCCATCTGCCAGTTTAATGTGTGAAGTACCTGGACGTCAGCCGATGATTGAGCAGGTCGAGAAAAGGAGCTAAAGAGCACACATCCTGTCCAGACAGGAAGTGACTGTGTGAGTGAGTCATGTACACGGAGCGAGTGTTCACAGTGCACCAGGCCCACCTACAGCATGAGACGAGAGACAAGAGACGAAAGAGCAACAAATGAATAAATGGTTTATTTATATAGCACATTTACACAGATAGATGTCTTCCAAAAGGCTTCATGCAGCAACCTCCTCTCAATCATGACAGCAGCAGCCTGGGGCAGCTCAGCAGAAGTGAGTAAACTAGTTACAAAAGTAACTAGTTACTTTTGTAACTAGTTACTCTAATATATTCACTTTTCAGTAAGTAAGTATGTAACTCATTACTTGTACAAATGTTGATAATATATTACAGTTACAATCTGAGTAACTCAAGTAACTTCATATAAATTAATTGCTTTTATATTAAATTGAAAATGACACTTCAGGACCAAAACACCACTAAAATACTGTCTGTTGCTTAAAGGTAAATCAAATATTATGAGGAAAACGTGTTGTGACGTTTTAACCAGTTATCAAGTGTAAATGTAACAGGATTAGTGTTGTACAATGTCTTAACAATCGTGCGATTACCTCAAAGTAACTCAAAGTAACTAAAAGTAGTGTAACTCAGTTGCATTTCTGATACAGTAATATTGTAATACAAATGTATTACATTTTTCTCCCTGTAACTAGTAGTATATAATGTATTACAGTTTTAGAGTAACTTACCCAACACTGTTCGCCTAAACACCTGGCGCCTCAACCTCCGACCAACACTAAGTCTTCCCTAACCTGCATGTTATTGGTTGGTGGGGAAACCAGAGTGCCCTGAAGAAACCACCCACATACGGGGAGGAACAGACAAACTCCACACAGAAAGGCCCGGGCTGTGCAGGAGTCAACCCACAACCTTCTTGCTGTGTGCGAGAGCGCTACCCACTCTGCCACCTTGCCGCCAACCAAAACGGACAACCAATACAATGAGAGACAGCCAAAAGCTGCTGTCTAATATCAGCTACTTTTAATGTGCCTTTTACAGGTTGAATCACACATTTCACTAAAATTTATATATTACAACAGGTATGAATCTAGCAAATATGCAACTTAAAGGTGCATTACGTAACTTTCTAGAGGTGAAAAATCAACTACAAAATTCAGTAGAAATACAAGTTAAGCCAAATAACTGTTTTTTTTTTGTGGCCATGCAAGTTCGCTGAAAGTAAAGTCGCAGATTTTTATTATTTTTGTAGTGTAACTAAGAATCTAAATGACAAAAACATGCTTTTATCCAACTTTTATCCAACTCTATTCTTGGTCAGTACCTTACCTCAGAGCTTCATATGTGAACACCTCCTCGACTGGTTCAAGTACAAGCGGCTGCAGCCTCCTGAAGGAAAAACGAAACATGACCTCATGATTACAAAACATGATGCCACAGTTGTACCTCTGTCTCAACACCTGTGCATATATTAATCATTTATAAAGCATCAGTGGCTTTTAAGATGTTATCACTGGCATATTGTCATTGGAGAGACTTACTGACCCACAGGATGAACCCCGAGAAGCAAAATAGTCTTGGATACATAATCTTATACCTACCTGAAAAGTGCTGGTTTGAGGAGTGTAGTTCTTGTAAGGATGATCTCTGCTCTAAAGCCTGTCTCTGAAGAAGCTTTGGTAGAAGTGCGGCGACGTCATCGGTGAAGTAGACAGGGCAGGTGTATGTTGTGGGCAGAGCATCGATGTAGGGAAACCATTCAGAGAGAGAAGATCTGTGGCGCTCCAGCAGCAAGAAAACACACAGAACGAGGAGAGAGGAGGGCCTGGGCATCCACCTGTGAGAACAAACCCAAACTGAGAAGACAAAAACACATCGTAGACCAGAAGTGGGCAATTATTTTTCATTTGAGCCATATTTGAACCAGGACAAGTGATAGAGGGCCAGGCCGCAATCATTGGTGTAACAAATTATGATTATTATTGCGACAGGCTTCGTACAGACTTTAACCTATTGTTTTCCATAACTTTTCAATGACTTTTCCAAAACAAATTCCAACATTTCCATAACCTTATATTCACACACACATTTCAAACCATATATACAGTATTTGTTTTCAGTAGGGTTGAGCAATCAATCAAGAAATCAAGAAATCAAATCGAATCGACTGATTTTAAAATTTTTAAAATCAGTCTTTTTAGTTTTAAACGAATGTGCAAATAATGTCAAAATGTTCTGTTGCAAAATCATAAATTTAATAAAGTCACTGCAACACATCCAGTTGTTATTTATGGTTACTTTTTTTTCTGTCTAAACAGCTAAACACAAGCAGAATTGTGTTGTAGTAAACCATCTTCCATTTTTGACTCAAAATATTTTACAATTTTCCCAAACTTTTCCAAAACCAGTAGAATTCCAAAACTTTTCAAGAGTCTGGAAATTAGATTTAGGTTTTCCATGACTTTTCCAGGTTTTGCATGACAGTACGAACCCTGTTGCAAGCACATTTTTGTAAATCATAGCCTTTTTATCTATTATTTTGACCATTTATTGTGATAGTATTAGGACAACATGCAGTGAAACAGCCTGATTTTTTTTTCCAACCCAGTTATGCCAGACACCATCACTTTGCATTGGTGGCTTTGCTAGCAAAAGTTTATAGTTTAAGATATTTACCTAAGGGATTTGGTTAAGGTTAGGGTTATAGGATTAGGGTTAGGGTTAGGTTAAGTTAATTTTGTTAAGATTAGGGATTTGGGAAAGGTATGCTAACCAGAAAACGGCATAACTGTGTTGGAGAAAATAAAGACGCAGTGAGACATGCTCCATATCCAGGTCAATCAACAACAGTTCTGCCGTCGACTACATAAGCTGTGTGTGATACATTACTCTTTTATCAAAGGTCCACGTAGCTGTCCAGAACAGTGGCTGTTGTCAGGAGACAGGCTTTTAGTAAAGATATGAGCAGCTGTCCAGGCTGAAATGGAAAAAGAAAAGGAACAGAAAAAACAAAATTTACTCATTTACAACAACAAAGGCAGGTACAAATATACAATGGCTCTTTTAGTCTCAGGTTGTATCCTCCATTGTTGGCAGACTTTGTGATTAAACTTGATTAAACTACTATCAGTCTAAATATGGTACGAGACAGAATTTTCACAAGACGAGCCGAGACATGAAATTGGGTCTACGAGATCGATACGAGATGAGATTTTTAAAGGAGACCTATTGTAATTTTCCGTATATTTAAAAAGAAACTATGGCATTAGTACATCAACAATTCATATTTTGTTCATTGCCAAATACAAAAAATGTGTTAAAACGGCGTAGAAATAGAAACAGGTCCGTTGACTTCCTGTTCAAAACTGTAGAACTGATAAGCCCCGCTCTTCATTGTAAAGTTAACTTTAATAAGCCACAGATAGTAAAAGTCACTCTTTTTTTTGTCGTTGGAAAGTGTCTACATGACAATTTTGAACCTTACATGTTTACTCACAATCCTAATTTTTAATAAACGGAAGTAAACACAGACAAGTGGGCGGGGATAGGTGGTAGGTGAAGACAGGGATTTTCTGAGCCCCAGAAGGCTGCAGCTGCAGGACAATACAAGATCACTCCAAACATGCAGGAATCAATCCAAATACATCTTTGAGTAAACTAAAGATGAGAGAAGACTGGCTGTAACATGATTAAAACTCAGAAAAGTAGATTTTACATGATAGGTCTCCTTTAAAATAATTTGCATTAATTGTTTCAATTTAGAATTTTAAACAAATTACAAAAGCAAAGCAAATTACAAAATTAAGTTCTTATTATGTATATTTGAATTAACATTTCATCATGGTCTATAACAATTTTCTTATGACTTTGACTGAACTCTGGCTCAGGCTCCGCCTCCTTTCTCTCCCTCTGCTGCTGCACACAGACGCTCACAGAGAAGAAGGAGCACGTCTGTTCTTTTTACCAGGTTAGAGATGCAATGGGGTCAAAATCATTCTTTGTTGATCCATTTTAAATTATGTTAGTTAAAGTGTGAAAAAACATCACACTATCCCCCGTATAGGCTATATGATTGTATTTTGTTTGCATTAATTTTAACAATGTTTTGGACTAATTATCTCTGTCAATATTTGTCCTATCAATACGAAAATAAAAACTGAGACAGAGTTCATACTGTTTTCTGTCCGATTAAGTGTTCTACAAGCTATATGTGGAGGAGACTTTTTACTACAGCTGCTCAAAGAAACACAACTGAACCCTTTATGAACATTCCCAAGACCGCAAGACCGTTCTTTACGTCCCATTTCTAGTAAACGCTGCAGAAGAGAACAGACCTTTATAGTTTTGAGAGTTTGTAGTCCTCGGCCTGTATCTGTGAAAGACAAACACATCAGAGGTTTTTCACTGCAGATTAATGGGACAACGAAAGCATGTTAAAGGTACTCCACTGGGACTGGGCCAGAGAGTGATGTTAGGGACATAATAAGTTTGAGTAACAGGCTAACAGGTAAAATAGGTAACAAGTCAGCTTTGTTTTCTAACGGTCAGTTTATAAGTTTTTAATTGTTTAAAGTGTGCAAAAAAGAATTTAAAAAATTATGTCATAATGTGAGAAACTATAGCTAAAAGAGCTGCTTTTGCATGGAAATAAACAAGAGGAGGCCCTCTTCAAATAATTCAAATATGTTCATTTTGTGGCTATGCAAGCTCCTTCATAGTAAAATTCCACATTTGTATTATTTATTTAATGTCACAAAGACATCTAAACTGTCTTTAGATTTGTTTTACATGATTCAAGAACAAGTTTGTGAAGAAAGTATGAAAATATATTGAAATTAACAGATATAGAGCAGAAGTTCTAAACTGATGACATCAAACTATGGAGACAAGGATACAAGTTCAGTTCATTTCTAAAACGATAAATCCTCAGAAGATCAGACACTGACATTGAGTTTGTGTCTAAATGCTAACACTAACAGGAAATGCTTGTATGTACAGAAGTGAGCTATTTTGAACATAAACAAGCCAACTGAGCCAATTTACATTTTTCTCACTAGACACACATTGTTGCTAAGATGATCTCTTTGTATTTGTGTTTCATACATAAATTTAACAAAATGTTTCTACTGTATATTTATTTCTCTTTTACAAATGCCGATTCAAAAACAAACCCTTACCTAACCCTAACCCTATTCATTCATTTGAGAAGTCAGGCACACCTTACAGACACACCTCATTTACAACACGACAATCAATCAAACACACAAAAACGCACACAGGTTTGAAGAGCACAGTACCTGAAAAGTGAGCCGGCTGCAGAGCGGTTGAAGTAAATCCTCTCTGCTTTAGGAACTTCATAAGTCGCACATACGAGGCGTGACGCAGAGACACTACAAGAACACACATTAGATTAAATAAAATCAGTGTGATACAAACAGAACACAGACATTCATTCAGAACAGACACCTGACTGCGTCCGCTGTGTCACGCTTTCGCCTCCTTTTACGGGCTGCTCACCAAGTCTCCGTCTTTTCTCATTGCTATACGTTGGACATGGAATCTATGTTACTGACATAGAAGTTTAACAATTTAACTTGAAAACAGACATGCCAAAGTAACACATAAAAACTGTAATATGCTGAAAATGCTCTGTGGTCAAGACACTTTAACATAACACATACAAAATTGACTTTTCTTATTCTTGTTCCAATAGAGGAATTATTTGTATATCAACACGGACATACACGCACCCACTGATTGACACAATCCGTGGCAACAACTTGAGCCAGTGTTGTCAGCTAACTACAACTACAATAGTTTATCAATGTGAATAAAATTCAGTCTTACGACTCATGCACGTTACATTCAGGTGAAAAAACGTCGGGAAACACACTGTCTCAAGCTTCAGGAGACAGACGTCTGCAGACCGGTTCAGACCTGATCCAAAAAGCTGCTCTCGCTACGTTTAGTTGTTTTTATTAAAGAAGTTTCTCCAGCCAACTAGATGGACAGCGTCTCTTTCTGCATGGAGCAGAGGGGAGAAAGTTTGATCCAGTTGTACCTAACTTGTCTGAGGAAAAACACGCCAAGGCTGCAAATGGTCGAGCAGTTTGTTGGGACTTGGAAGATGGTTTCCAGTGAGAACTTTGACAACTACATGAAGGCAATCGGCGTGGGATTTGCAAATGGCAGGTGGGCAATCGGACCAAGCCTAACCTGACAATATCCGTGGAAGATCAAGGCTTTGTAAGCTTGAAATCCCAAAGCACGTTTAAAATGACTGAGATTAAGTTCAAACTCAACAAGCAATTTGATGAAACCACCTCAGACGACAGGAAGACCAAGACCGTGATGACTCTGGAAACAAACCTGGGATGGCAAAGAGACGAGTATAGAGCGGGAGCTCACAGATGGAAAATTAATAGCTAAATGCATTATGGGAGAAGTGGTTGCAGTGAGGAGGCGTAAGACCCTCAGACACTTCCATTGATGATGAGCTCCGTTCAATGAGCCTGAATGCAACAGTTATGCATGTATTGCCTGCAGTGGCGTAGCACCAAAATTCTGGGCCCCAGCTACAAACTTTGTCGATGGCCCCTAACACTGTTTCTTGCAGTTTTATTATTTAGTCCGCTCTTAAATGTTTTATTCATTTGGGTTTTATTTCTTTTTAGAATATGCATAATAGTTCTTTACTTTCTACATTCCACAAACAATTTGCCAAATATTGGGGTTTTTACAAACTTCAAAAGATCAAATTATAATACTAACTTGAAGAGTTTTATTGCAATAACCAAATGTTGAAACTTTTGGCTTTGAACCATTGCATTCACTTGCATAAAGGTGAGAATAAAATGCACCGTGTATGTCTATAAAACTTGTCTAAATTATGACAAAAATATACTTTGAAAATCCGACAAAATTATAATATTGCCTGGATTGAGAAATTGTAATATATTGACTATATTTGACCTGGTGAATTTTGCATATTTATTAAAGTGATAAATTTTGATTCAATCCTGGCTATTTATTCCACTGAAATCTTCAAACTCTTAGTATAAAATTAAATAGCTACAGATTATAATTATGATCTTTGTTTGTTTTTCTTTAGCCAAAGTCCATGTGCTAACGTTTTAAAGGAGTGATGGAGCTCTCTGACATCACAAAAATTACATTTACAGGAAAAATCTACCTCACAAGCAAAAATGAACTGCTTTCGGGGGCCCTTTCCTGCCCTGGGCCCCGGGGAAACTACCACCAGTTACACCCCCCAGTCCGACACCCCTGCTTGGCCTGTAAACACTCTTTTACAACTGCCATTCCCCTGTTTTTTCACTTGAATGTGTTTGCGGTGATTTGAATAAAAAAAAAAAAGCAATAAAAAAAAAAAAAAAAGTAGAGCGGAAAAAGACGTTGATCAATAATCCCTCCATAACGCATCTTCATCATAAACACAGTTGAGGTTTCGTCTACGAGATCTTTTTTGTTCCCCTCAGAGATATTTCTGTAAGCTTTAACCTTATTATAGTTGCCTTCTCTTATCATTAGTTTACTCAAAGTTATACTGAGAATGATTATGCATGTTTGAGTAATCCTGTATTGTCCAGTAACTGATGATTGAGAGCTCAGAAAGCCCTGTCCTCACCTACCACCAATGTGACATTAAAATCTTACAATGAAAAGGCGGGGTTTATCAGTTCTGCAGTTTTGCACTAGAAGTAAATGGACTCTTTCTGTTTCTAAGCTGTTTCACATCAAATTTGTGTTTTAACCAAAAAAATCTCATGCACATTACTGATCTTACATATATTATAGTTTAATCCTAAATATATAGAAAAAACATATTGGGTCTCTTTAAAATCTGTTTAACCTAAGCACAAATCTCTTATTAATGCATTCATTAACGCGGAAATTAATGTCCTGTCTTTAAATAATGTCCTGTTTGTTAATTTGTTACTGACACATCTCGCGCCACACAGCTGTGAAAAAAGCTTAAAATTAGGGCTGCAACAAACGATTATTTTGGTAATCGATTAGTTGTTTAGAATGCAAAGAGACTTGGATACAAGATTTTTGGCAAATATGAACTGAGGTAAAACACTTAAGGACGTCCTGTGGGTGTAGTTTTTAGGGTCAAAAGTATGGAAATTCAGATATTAACTAAATCCGTATTTGAACAAACTTTGATACTTAAAAAATTAATATTAACTGGACAAAGTTTGACATTTTCAGAGGAATTTTAGAAAAAATCCTGAGCTTTATCAAACTAGTTTAAAACAAAAAATGTTTTTTTAAAAGAAAGTATTTGTATTTTGTTGCTGAAAATACCAGTCTCTTGTATAGAAAATGTATGTGAAAAAAGCATTTTTAATTATTGTGGCTCCATATTTAGTATCAAGAAGGAAGTCTATTCCTTTATTTTGAAATTTTATTCATAACAATTGCAGGGGAAACTCATTTTTACATCAAAAACATTTTTCAGTTCAAATTTCTGTTCAATGTGGGGCTCCTGGGATGATAACAGAACTTGTATAAGAGACAAGTTAACTATTATTCGATTACTAAATTAGTTGATGATTATTTCAATGATCGATTAGTTGCGATTAATCGATTAACTGTTGCAGCCCTACTTAAGACACATTGTGGTGAAGAATTCAGAGGCTCAGAATGCATTAGATAGGTGAACAAAAAAGTGAAAGACAAAGTTTATAGAAGCAACTAAGAGTTATTTGTGCTGATTCATTCTAAGGTCGTTCTGAAGTTGGTCTGGAGCCAGAAGCTTTTGTAACTGGGCGGAGCCAGGTTTAAAAGCAGGTAGAGGCTTGATAACAGCCACCGTCTCTCATTCAATTCACCTTTTACACACAAGCTGAACGACAAAGGGTAAGTCTCAATCTGCTTTGGCTTAAACGTCTTTAAATATGTACAGCTTAATAGTATGTTTTATTCTGTTTCACTTTTGTTAGTACGTATTTAGAATCCAAATATCTGATGCATTTGTACTAAATTCTACAACAAGTAGGAATTAGCATGACTCAGCAAACTCGCTAAAGTGAAACTAAGCACAAAAAACAACTTAGTTTGGCTGTTAAACTGTGCAAAAGGTGTTTAAAAGATGTTTTAAAAAGCATTGCACTTTGTTGTGAGTCATTATTGACAATTTTGGTGCAAATATTGAGCGAATTAAATGAGGTTTTAGCTCAAAAAAGACACAAACCTTCTGCCTCTCACTGCAAAACCTGTGTCGTTCAGTAGAGATTGTTCACTCAAAACTGTGCTGTCAAACCAATGACACTGCTCACTCTCCTTTCACCTTCTCCTAACGCTTTTCCAGCTGCCAGCTCTGTTTCTGTGGGTGGAGTTAAAAGGGTGAATTTCTGTTTAATAATTACCTTGACTGTCTTTAAACTACAAATGTTGGAGTAGTATATTAAACCTTATAATTTAGTTCTGATTCAGTATCCATTTGAACACTCATTAGGCGCAAATACTGTATAATAATCTTGTGTTTTTCCTGCTGTTGTGTTGCAGAGCCATGGCTAAGGTTGCAGTGGTGACTGGCAGTAACAAGGGCATCGGTCTGGCTATTGTCCGTGCCTTGTGTAAGCAGTTTGAGGGCGACGTCTACCTCACATCCAGAGACACGTAAGTCACTGCACTGGCTCCTATGTAACTGTAACACCTCTGTATTTACACTATTAATGCTCCAGGACCCGGGGGGAAGAAGCAGTGAAGAGTCTGAACTCTGAAGGACTAAAGCCCAAGTTTTACCAGCTGGACATCAACGACCTGAACAGCATCATCAAGGCAGCAGCTTTCTTCAAAGACAAAGGAGGCGTGGATATTCTGGTCAACAATGCTGCCATTGCATTCAAAGGTGAACAGTAACGTAGATGTGTTTTTGGTTGTGGCAAGTAAACAATGCGCTGATCCATTATAGAAATTTTAAAGTTTTCAAATGACTTGATTACAAGTCTTATAATAAAACTGTTTGTGTCATCTTCCAGGGGCAGACACGACTCCTTTTGACGTCCAGGCTGAGGTCACACTTCAGACCAACTTCTTTGCCACCAGAGACATGCTGACTCACTTCATGCCGCTCATAAAACCAGGAGGTAACTCTTCTCTCCAAAACTCTTCCAGTGTTGATGCTGGACAGATGCTTAGGTTTTCTGTTCACTTTCTGTAGGTCGAGTGGTGAATGTGTCCAGTTTATTGGGAAGTCAGGCACTGAACAAGTGCAGTCCGGAGCTCCAGGCCCGGTTCCGCAGTGAGGACATCACAGAGGACGAGTTGGTGGGGCTGATGAAGAGGTTTGTGGAGAAAACAAAGAGTGGTCAGCACAAAGACGACGGCTGGCCTGAGACTGCTTACGGAGTGTCCAAGACGGGACTGACGGTACACGATTACTGTCATGTGCTCTAACATCAGGTAGAAGTGATGTTTTAAACCTCTTTGTCTTTCTAGACACTGTCCATGATTCTGGCACGTCGACTGTCCAAGGAGAGGCCTCAGGACAAGGTAAGAGAGGAAATGTCATTGCATAATATTTGTAGTAGGCCCATCAAATGGTGATTGTTATGTTATTCTGATATTGAATGTCTTTACTTTCTTCTTCAGATCTTGCTGAACGCCTGCTGTCCCGGCTGGGTGCGCACAGACATGGCAGGTGACAAAGCTCCAAAGTCTCCAGACGAGGGGGCAGTTACCCCTGTGTACCTGGCTCTGCTTCCCCCTGGAGCCACAGAGCCACACGGACGCTTTGTGTCTGAGAAGGAAGTCCAGGCTTGGTGAAGACTTTCCAGTCAGAACTACTGTGTCTGTTTGCTAATGTCTGCACACACTCTCCAGAGAAGACTGGTGTGTTCGGACACATTCTTTATAGATAAAATCATACAATATTACATAATTACTTTTTAAAAGACTCAAAATTGCAATAAATAAAGAAATAAATAAAACTTGATTTGCCTCACTTTCAATAATTAATGATAATCAGAGTCTATGTAATCAACTACGTTTCTTATATTGAAACACACAACATTTCTATTGAACACTTTTCCAAGTTTTCCAAGAAGTTGCCACTCTCATCATTAGTTTACTCAAAGTTATATTGAGAATGATTCATGCATATTTGAATAATCTTGTATTATCCTGCAGCTGATGATTGAGAGCTCAGAAAAGCCCCGTCCTCACAGGCCAAACCAGCTCGCCAAAGCCTGATCCTGTTAGATCTCAGAAGCTAAGCAAAAGGGCCTGGTTAGTACTTGGATGGGAGACCGTTAGAACACCATGGTGCAACAGTGGGACGACAGAAATGGATTGTTGTTGTGTCCTTGGGCAAGACACTAAACCCACTTTGCCTCAGTGTCTGTGTACACTGGTTGAGTGGATACAAGATTGTAAAACGATTTGAGTGCCTGGAAAGGTAGAAAAGCGCTGTATAAATAAACCATTTACCTACCACCTATGTGACACTAAAATCTTACAATGAAAAGGCGGGGTTTAACAATTTTGCACTAGAAGTAAACGGACCTCTTTCTTTTTAAGCAAAAAATCAAACACAAATTACTGATCTACATTTATTGTAGTTTTATCCTAAATATATAGAAAAAACACAATGGGTCCCTTTAAAATCAATTTCACCCCAGCATAGATCTCTTGTTAACGTATTCATTCAGGTGGAAATTAGCCTGCAACGTCCTGTCTTTAATAATGTCCTGTTTGTTCATTTATTACTAACACATCTCGCTTCTAAAGGCTGTGAAATAAAGCTTAAAACACATCATGGTGAAGAATTCAGAGGCTCAGAATGCATTAGGTAAATGAACAAAACATGTGACTGATATAAGAAGTTTAAAATGATCTTCACAACCTATTCACACAAATACAACATAAGGCAATCATGAAAGACAAAGTTTAGAGAAGCAGGAGAAAGTTATTTGTGCTGATTCATTCTAAGGTCATTCTGAAGTTGGTCTGGAGCTTTTGTAAAGTGGGCGGAGCCAGGTTTAAAAGCAGGTAGGGGCTTGAAAACAGCCACTGTCTCTCATTCAACTCACCTTTTACACACAAGCCGAACGACAAAGGGTAAGTCTCAATCTGCTTTGGCTTAAACGTCCTTATATATGTGCAGCTCAAAATTGTTATAGTGCTTTGGTTTTAGGATTTGTAATTATTTGGTGTTCGCAGATCTGCTTGAGAAATTGTCTTGTTTTAGTCACAGTACTTACAGTATTTAGAATCCAATTATCTGATGCATTTGCACTAAGTTCTACAACAAGTAGGAATTAGCATAAAGCATAAAGTGAAGCTAAGCACAAAAACAACTTAGTTTGGCTGTTAAACTGTGCAAAAGGTGTTTAAAATATGTTTTAAATAGCATTGCACACTGTTCTAAGTCGTTATTGGCAATTTTGGTGCAAATATTTGGTGCGAATTAAATGAGGTTTTAGCTCAAAAAAGACACAAACCTTCTGCCTCTCACTGCAAAACCTGTGTCGTTCAGTAGAGATTGTTCACTCAAAACTGTGCTGTCAAACCAATGACACTGCTCACTCTCCTTTCACCTTCTCCTAACGCTTTTCCAGCTGCCAGCTCTGTTTGAAACTGTGGGTGGAGTTAAAATCATGAATTTCTGTTTAATAATTACCTTTACTGTCTTGACAATTCAACTATATTACTACACATGTTGGAGTTGTATATTAAACCTTATAATTTAGTTCTGATTCAGTATCCATTTGAACAGTCATTAAGAGCAAATACTGTAAAATAATCTTGTGTTTTTCCTGCTGGTGTGTTGCAGAGCCATGGCTAAAGTTGCAGTGGTGACTGGCAGTAACAAGGCATCGGTCTGGCTATTGTCCGTGCCTTGTGTAAGCAGTTTGAGGGCGACGTCTACCTCACATCCAGAGACACGTAAGTCACTGCACTGGCTCCTATGTCACTGTAACACCTCTGTATTTACACTATTAATGCTCCAGGACCCGGGGGGAAGAAGCAGTGAAGAGTCTGAACTCTGAAGGACTAAAGCCCAAGTTTTACCAGCTGGACATCAATAACCTGAACAGCATCATCAAGGCAGCAGCTTTCTTCAAAGACAAAGGAGGAGTGGATATTCTCATCAACAATGCTGGCATCGCATTCACAGGTGAACAGTACGTAGATGTGTTTTTGGTTGTGGCAACTGAACCTCCTGAGACCCGAACCCTTGCATGGCATGCTTTCTTAATTTCTCTTTGTTATTTGGGGTGATTGGAACCTGATGAGTGTAAAAACAAAAAATTACCTTCTTACATTTTGCAGTTTTTGAGAAAAATGCTGTCCACATATGTGGACATTCGTTCTATATTTTAATAATTTTTTATAAAACACTATAAAATCATAATTTAATAATATTTTGAAGAAAAATTTTTTAAGTGCCTGAACTCAACAAAAAATTTCCTGAGTGTAAAAATAAAATGAGAAACAGCATTTGTGCCACTCGGAAGAGTCTGCCTCATTTGAAGTGTTACTAGCAAGTGCATGAAGACATATGCTTTTAACACTGTAAAAAAACATTCTGATTATATTGTAAAGTATTCTAAATTAAGACTGCTGCTGTTCTAAGCTGTCCACTTATATTTGAAAAGCTTTGTGACACTTGAGATCTGCCTGTAAGCAGAGAATCACCCTGTATAGAACAAATTAGTCTTTTGCTCTGCCACATGCGACATTCTTCAAGTTTACCATCTCTGGTAGAAGTGCTGCCTTTAGTATGCCACATGTAGAGTTGTGTTTGTGGTACAGGAACAAGCTGTTGGCTAAAGCTAGATCTGTAATGTGCATTATCATTAATAGTGTCCATTTCTTAGTACAGCCACTCATGCGATGGTAACTATTCTATCCTCAGTGGTGTTTTGTGCTGAGGTGCTTCTTCCATCCTTTTTAAAAAAATGTTGTTGGTTGGCAGTACTCAAGTGGACTCTGATCCTCTCTGTCTTGCACAGTTTCATTCTTATGCTAAACTGGGCCTGATTTGGCATTAGCTCATAAGCCTTCTATCGCCCCTTTTTGGACTGATTTTTATGACTTGGACCTGGTGTTGTTTCATCAGGGCCATTGTTTGAGTGGTTATTCACATCCTGCTTTGTCCGAGAGTGACGTCTGACTGAGTGTCATCTGGCAATATTGCAATCTAAACAATATCCTTCATAATAATCACGTTTATGTTTATGTCCAGGTCAGATTCCACTGTAGAATGGAGTTCTCACTTCCACTCCTGTACTTTTCACTGCTGCATTGGTCCTGTCTTGGAAGTTGATATTCAGGACTCACAGCATCACTGTTGTCTGATAAATGTTTCACCTCAGAATTGTTTCCATCAAAGGACCAACTCTATTGCTTGTGACAAGGATAAGCTCTCTGGATAAAAAAAAAAAAAAAAAAAAAAAAAAAAAATATATGAGGAAAAAACACACCTACAATCTATCCATATTTGTTTAGAACACATCCTTTATTGGTTCGTACTGCAATAAGTAATTGTTTTCTACCATAACCATGCCAAAATACAATTTAATTTCTACATATTTGTGTTAGCATTTTTCCTTTTCACCAAAACTAACTCCCGCTGTCCACATTTGTGGACTGCATGTTTAAGAGCATGCTAGATTGTTGGTGTTGCTAAGTTTTCTAAAATTCAACTTCCATAGTAGACACTGAACACTTATATACACATCTGAACAGAATTAGCCATAAAAGTTAATTTATTTTTTTACCTTGGCAAGATTTGTACCTGGAGTTCACAACTGAACATTCAGCTGTGTTGGCAGCCATCTTGAATCTAAATTATAATGTGTTATGCACTCCTGTCACCACTAAGTGGCAGTATAATAACCTCTGATGTGGACACCAGGACCTTATAGAGAAAAATAGTGTATTGTGGTATAGACACCCCAAAATGTGTTTGCCACATATGTGGACGCCAGGTCTCAGGAGGTTAAGGCTGCTCCAATGATAGAAAATTGAAATTATTTAAATGACTTGCTTGGAAAGAAGGCAGAGCATTAGTGTCACTTAAATATAACTAGATCAAATACGTGACTTATCTTTGAATTAGAGTGTTGTAAAAGTAGAAGTGTTTGGGAGTTACTTTTCCACCTCAAAGGAACACAGTCGATGTGTTTACATGGGAAATCAGACCAGGCTAAAAACAAAAACGGTTGGGCTTTGGTCCTGCAAGTGAAAGAGTAAACTGATTCACCTGGAGAGGGTTTCTGAGCATACTCAATTACATTTATCCAGCTGCAGACCTATTGTCAGTTTACACGAATTCTGAAATCGGACTACAATCGGTCGAGACCACGTGTGCCAGTTGGTTTTCTGAAAACCAGTTTATAGCTCCTCAGTGAGTTTGCTTGAGGTTTTGTTTTATCTGGTTTTCCTGGCCTCCGTGTAAACACCTTAAATGTGCTTATGAACATTATGAGTTAATGCTAATAATAATGATTACTTGATTACACATTTTTTGCAATCCATTAGATCAGTGGTTTCAAAAATTCAAAGAAACAGTTTACTAGAATTAAAAGCCAAAGCAAAGAAATGTGACTCTTGAGAGCAGATTTAAAAGTCTCCAGTGATGGAGCAGCGAATGTGCAGAGGTGAACATTCCACAACTTGGGAGCAGCCACAACAAAAGCCCTGTCATCACCACTTTTGTTTGGGACTTTGCAATATATCAGCTCAGACAGGTTCATTGTTCAGGAGCCAAGCTATTTACGCAAGATGAAAAGATAGTATATATATAAGTGAATAACTCGTTCAAAGTCACTGAATGGTAGGAATTTTTGGTAGGAATGGCCGGGCCCAGGCCGAAAATGCAACATGGAACCACCTTCCCGCAGGCCCACCACCCGCAGGAAGGACCATAGGGGTCGGGTGCAGTGCGTTTTGGGCGGCGGTCGGGATATAGTCGGCTTCACCTCCACGCACGGCTTGGGCTCTGGAACCATTACCCTCGAGAGGGGCTGGACGCTCCATTTCTCTGGGGTTGCCCATGGTGTGAGGCGGCGAGGGGGTGTGGCCTGCTCATAGCCCCAAAGCTCAGCCGCCATGTGTTGGAGTTCACCCCAGTAGACGAGAGGGTCGCGTCCCTGCGCCTTCGGGTCGGGGACAGGTCTCTCACTGTTGTGGCAGCCTACGGGCCAAACAACAGTGCAGAGTACCCGGCCTTCTTGGAGTCACTGGGAGGGGCACTGGACAGTGCACCCACCGGGGACTCCATTGTTCTGCTGGGGGACTTCAACGCCCACGTGGGCAACGCCAGTGACACTTGGAGAGGGGTGATCGGGAGGAATGGCCCCCCGATCTTAATCCGAGCGGTGTTCGGTTATTGGACTTCTGTGCTAGCCACAGTTTGTCCATAACAAACACAATGTTCCAGCACAAGGGTGTCCATCAGTGCACGTGGCACCAGGACACCCTAGGCCGAAGGTCGATGATCGACTTTGTTGCCGTGTCATCTGACCTTCAACGTGTTTTGGACACTCGGGTTAAGAGAGGGGCAGAGCTGTCAACCGATCATCACCTGGTGGTGAGTTGGATCCGCTGGCAGAAGAGGAAGCCGGACAGACTTGGCAGACCCAAACGTATCAAGAGGGTCTGTTGGGAACGTCTTGCTGAGTCCTCTGTAAGTGGGGTATTCAACTCACAACTCCGGGAGAGCTTTTCCCAGCTCCCGGGGCAGATTGGGGACATTGAGTCCGAGTGGACCATGTTCTCAGCCTCCATTGTCAATGCGGCTGCTCAGAGCTGTGGTCGCAAGGTCTCAGGTGCCTGTCGTGGCGGCAATCCCCGAACCCAGTGGTGGACACCGGAAGTAAGGGATGCCGTCAGGCTGAAGAAGGAGTGCTACAAAGCCTTGTTGGCTTGTAGTACTCCTGAGGCAGTTGACAGGTATCTGCAGGCCAAGCGTGCCGCAGCTCGGGCGGTCGCAGAGGCAAAAACTCGAGACTGGGAGAGGTTCGAGGAGGCCATGGAGGAGGACGTATGGTCGGCCTCAAAGAAATTCTGGCAAACTGTCCGACGCCTCAGGAGAGGGAAGTAGTGCTTCACCAGCACTGTTTACAGTGCAGGTGGAGAGCTGCTGAACTCAACTGGGGATGTTGTTGAATGGTGGAAGGAATACTTTGAGGGTCTCCTCAATCCCACCGTCACGTCTTCCGATGAGGAAGCAGAGACTGAGGACTCGGGGGGAGGCTCACCCATCACCCAGGCTGAAGTCAATGAGGTTGTAAATAAGCTCCTTGGTGGCAAGGCTCCGGGTGTGGATGAGATCCGTCCTGAGTATCTCAAGTCTCTGGATGTTGCGGGACTGTCTTGGCTGACACGTCTCTGCAACATCGCGTGGCAAACTGGGACAGTACCTCCCGACTGGCAGACCAGGGTGGTGGTCCCTCTGTTTAAGAAGGGGGACCGGAGGGTGTGTTCCAATTACAGAGGAATCACACTCCTCAGCCTCCCCGGTAAGGTCTACTCCAGGGTACTGGAGAGGAGACTTCGACCGATAGTCGAACCTCGGATTCAAGAGGAGCAGTGTGGTTTTCGTCCTGGCCATGGAACACTGGACCAGCTCTACACTCTCCATCGGGTGCTCAAGGGTTCATGGGAGTTTGCCCAACCAGTCCACATGTGTTTTGTGGATTTGGAGAAGGCATTCGGCTGTGTCCCTCGTGGTGTCCTGTGGGGAGTGCTCCGAGAGTATGGGGTCAGGGACCCTTTGCTCTGGGCGGTTCGGTCTCTGTACGACCGGAGCAGGAGCTGTGTTCGCATTGCTGGCAGTAAGTCAGACCAGTTCCCAGTGCATGTTGGACTCCGCCAGGGCTGCCCTTTGTCACCGGTTCTGTTCATTATTTTTATGGACATAATTTCTAGGGGCAGTCAGGGTCCGGAGGGTGTCCGGTTTGGTGACCACAGGATTCATCTCTGCTGTTTGCAGATGATGTTGTTCAGATGGCTCCATCAAACCAGGACCTGCAACATGCACTGGGACGGTTTGCAGCCGAGTGTGAAGCAGCCGGGATGAAGATCAGCTCCTCTAAATCCGAGGCCATGGTTCTCGACCGGAAAAAGGTGCCTTGTCCTCTCCGGGTGGGTGGGAGTCCTTGCCTCAAGTGGAGGAGTTCAAGTATCTCGGGGTCTTGTTCACGAGTGAGGGAAGGATGGAGCGTGAGATTGACAGGCGGATCGGTGCAGCGTCTGCAGTGATGCAGTCGCTGTATCGAACCGTTGTGGTGAAGAAGGAGCTGAGTCGAAAGGCAAAGCTCTCGATTTACCGGTCAATCTACGTTCCAACCCTCACCTATGGTCATGAGCTTTGGGTAATGACCGAAAGGACAAGATAGCAGATACAAACGGTCGAAATGAAATTCCTTCGCTGAGTGGCTGGGCGCTCCCTTAGAGATAGGGTGAGAAGCTCAGTCACACGGGAGGAGCTCGGAGTAGAGCCGCTGCTCCTCCACATCGAGAGGGGCTAGCTGAGGTGGCTCGGGCATCTGTACCGGATGCCTCCTGGACGCCTCCCTGGTGAGGTGTTCCGGGCATGTCCCACTGGGAGGAGGCCAAGGGGAAGACCCAGGACACGCTGGAGGGACTATGTCTCTCGACTGTCCTGGGAACGCCTCGGGATCCTCCCGGAAAAGCTGGAGGAGGTGTGTATGGACAGGGAAGTCTGGGCGTCCTTGCTCAGACTTCTGCCCCCGCGACCCGACCCCGGATAAAGCGGAAGAAAATGGATGGATGCTTTCTGGGGATCCCCTGATGATGTGTGAAACATTGAACACTGATGTTTTAAACAAGATTTGAGACAGATGTAGATTTCTATTGTTTGGCTTTTATCTAGGCTGTGTTATCACTTCATGGGTAGCCTACAGTTTGTGTTTGAGATTTGAGAATGCCTAAGATTGTTTTTTGGGGGTCACAACTAAAAAAGGTTGAGAATCACTTTTAGGAAAAGGAACCCTCACAATTGAAAAATATCCTGACAACTCCCTATAAATCTTCACAAGGCATCACAGGAAAATTCTGAAATTTATACCAACTTTATATCAAATCTGAATAAAAGATTAACTTTGTTTCCATCAAAGAATTCTATGTTAAGGATTGAATATTATAAGAAACTGTAATAATGAAAGAATGATGTGATACATAAAGGCTTGTGGGAGCTTCATTTCAGGGAACAGGAGTCTCCAGACTTTGAGAACCACTGCACTAGAGCAATAATCATAATTGAAATAGAAAACTGCACAGCCCTAAGTGAACTGATTACAAGTCTTATAATAAATTGTTTGTGTCATCTTGCAGCGGCAGACACGACTCCTTTTGCCGACCAGGCTGAGGTCACACTTCAGATCAACTTCTTTGCCACCAGAGACATGCTGACTCACTTCATGCCCCTCATAAAACCAGGAGGTAACTCTTCTCTCCAGAACTCTTCCAGCATTCATAAAGGATAGTAGGTTAAACTGTCTTTGTATGTTCTGCAGGTCGAGTGGTGAATATGTCCAGTATTGTGGGAAGTCAAACTTTAAAAAGTGCAGCCCGGAGCTCCAGGCCCGGTTCCGCAGTGAGGACATCACAGAGGAGGAGCTGGTGGGGCTGATGAAGAGGTTTGTGGAGAAAACAAAGAGTGGTCAGCACAAAGACGACGGCTGGCCTGAGACTGCCTACGGAGTGTCCAAGACGGGACTGACGGTAAACGATTACTGTCATGTACTCTAACATCAGGTAGAAGTGATGTTTTAAACCCGTTTTGTCTTTCTAGACACTGTCCATGATTCTGGCACGTCGACTGTCCAAGGAGCGGCCTCAGGACAAGGTAGGAAGAGATTTCATTGTATAATATTCATACTATCAAATGGTGATTGTTATGTTATTATGATATTGTCTTTACTTTCTTCTTCAGATCTTGCTGAATGCCTGCTGTCCCGGCTGGGTGCGCACAGACATGGCAGGTGACAAAGCTCCAAAGTCTCCAGACGAGGGGGCAGTTACCCCTGTGTACCTGGCTCTGCTTCCCCCTGGAGCCACAGAGCCACACGGACGCTTTGTGTCTGAGAAGGAAGTCCAGGCTTGGTGAAGTGAAGACTTTCCAGTCAGAACTACTGTGTCTGTTTGCTATGTCTGCACCACTCTCCAGAGAAGACTGGTGTGTTCTGAGTGACCCATTCTCTACAGATAAATCATACAGTAAACAATATCTTACTTAATAGACTGATAATTGCAAGAAATAAAGACATACTTCATTTGCCTCACTTTCTATGAATAAAAATGATCAGTCTATGTAATCCACTAAACACAAAACATTTTTATTGACATTTGATGATAATAAATGTTTCTTCTCAACTGAAAGCTTTCTATTATTCATGTTATAATTTACACACTTGCACACTTATATTGTTGTTTTGATTTATACTACACTAGCGTGGTTTGAGAACAAACAATAACAATACTTTGTCAACAAGAATTTAGTCATTTAAAGTTGGGGTAGCTTTTTTGTAAATCAGTAAACTTTGTGTTTTCCACTAAAAAGTAAATGATAAATGCAGCAGTTTGTGGAAAAAATGAGACCACTGAGTACTATCTAAATTAATAATAAAGAATTTTATTCTAATCATGAGCCAAATGCAGCTCTCTGATTGGCTGTGTTGGTGCGGTCACTCCAGTTTCACTTTATTGTTTGTTAAAAGACATTTATAAGCTATAACTGCCTCCAAAATCAATACATTTGGATATTTATCATGTGTCGAAGGATTTATGAGAGGAAGTTGTCAGATTTAAAACCTAAATTGTGTTTGCAGAGTAAAAATCAGCTACTCCACCTTTAAACCAAACTGTCATGTTTAATAAAAAACTGCTCTTACCGTTCAGTGCGGTGGCGTAGTCTTTAGCGGAACATGTCCATGTAACAGCGTCAACAACTGCGGCACATAACAAGCTCTTTGTGCATTCTATTTATTTTTTCTTACAGTGTAATAACATTTCTGCTCATGATTTCTCCACGTACACGTGTTTCTTTTGTTATTCCGGTTCTGCGCAGAAAAGCTGCGCGTGGGCGCCTCAGTCTCTTCTCTCACATGATCAGAAGATCGCTGCATCTGTGCTGCGTCTGATCGCATTTTCTGAGGCTTCTGCTTTGCATTCAGCTTGAACTTATCCTTATCAGGTAAAATAATGTTTCTTATCGTCGTTAATGCAAATGTTGTGCGCACGGAGTGGTCCTGCCTTAATACAATACAGACACTGCATATTTGCAGATCCAACTGTTCAGCATGACTCAGCATTTTAACTGAGTGAGCCAAAGGGCGTCTGCTTGTTTGAATGCACTCAGACGCACCACACAGCGTATTATGTAATACTGTATTGTTATTAAACATGTTTCTGTTATGTTATGTTGTGTTGTGTTGTGTTATGTTGTTATGTTATGTTATGTTATGTTATGTTATGTTTAATCAATGTGCTGATTTTCACTCTTTTCCTGCTGGTGTGTTGCAGAGCCATGGCTAAAGTTGCAGTGGTGACTGGCAGTAACAAGGGCATCGGTCTGGCTATTGTCCGTGCCTTGTGTAAGCAGTTTGAGGGCGACGTCTACCTCACATCCAGAGACACGTAAGTCACTGCCCTGGCTCCTATGTAACTGTAACACCTCTGTATTTACACTATTAATGCTCCAGGACCCGGGGGGAAGAAGCAGTGAAGAGTCTGAACTCTGAAGGACTAAAGCCCAAGTTTCATCAGCTGGACATCAACGACCTGAACAGCATTATCAAGGCAGCAGCTTTCTTCAAAGATACACATGGAGGCGTGGATATTCTCATCAACAATGCTGGTATCGCATTCAAAGGTGAACAGTAATGTAGAACTTATTTAAAATGTATTTAAGTGCAGAAATAGTATGCAAAGTCATTCAATGTGAAATACAGAACATTAAGGAGGTGTGTGTGGAAGGAAGTTTGGGCGTCTTTGGTCGGATAAAGCGGAACTCTCCTTTTCTCCTTTTTCAGGGGCAGACACGACTCCTTTTGACATCCAGGCTGAGGTCACACTTCAGACCAACTTCTTTGCCACCAGAGACATGCTGACTCACTTCATGCCGCTCATAAAACCTGGAGGTAACTCTTCTCTCCAGAACTCTTCCAGTGTTTGTAAAGGACAGCAGATTGAACTTTCTTTGTATGTTCTGCAGGTCGAGTGGTGAATGTGTCCAGTTTTGTGGGAAGTCGAACTCTGAACAATTGCAGCCCAGAGCTCCAGGCCCGGTTCCGCAGTGAGGACATCACAGAGGAGGAGCTGGTGGGGCTGATGAAGAGGTTTGTGGAGAAAACGAAGAGTGGTCAGCACAAAGACGACGGCTGGCCTGAGACTGCTTATGGAGTGTCCAAGACGGGACTGACGGTACACGATTATTATCATGTGTTCTCACTAGGGCTGGACGATCTGGAAAAAATACAGTATAATCACCAATATTTCCTCACATTGATCAGTCTTAATCATTGACTTTTAATGATTGTTCCATAAAGGTTCTTTCGCCCCAATTTTGCTTCCTCAAAGTGACAACTTTCCAGTGGTAGAAAATCAAGTGCATAATCCAACTCAAATACAAACAGCCATACTTTGGAACATTCTTCATGCAGATACATATTTTTATGGCATCAAGTGGAATATTTTAGCTACATTTGCATGGAAACAGGCAAAAGGAGGCTCTACTCTACTTGCCTGGGATCCAGAGCCCACACTTCAGCAAATTGCGAAGAGTGGGTCTGGTCTGCATTTCAGAGTAACTCCGCAAAGTACCAGGCATTTCGATTGGTTATTTGCGTTTATATAAGTCTATTTTTGAGTAAAACATTTATTATCAGTCTACATGTTTAGCTTAATGCATTCTGAGCCTTCCAATTGCTCACTACAATGTGTTTTTAACACTTTTCACAGCTTTTAGGAGTAATGCCAGTATGCAAAAAAGTTTACCACAATGCTATTAACAATAGGCAAATTTTGTGGATTTCAGTGAAAAACAGTGTAAGGACACTGCACTAATTTTTACCTGAATAAAAAAATAGACAAGATGTGTGTGCTGGAAATGAATGAGTTTAAGTTATTTTATTGTTAAAAAAAAGTGTGTATAATGCTTTTAACACAAGTCAATGTTCTGCCTCAAAGTTTGATTTCTGTTTCAAAGCAGTTTTTTTATTGACAGAGGACTGGTAGTCAATCTTTCACAACCATCAACCAAATAGTTCACAATTCGACTAACTCTAACCCTATGACTGAATCTTAATCTCTTGGTTTTCAAATAATTGCCCAGCCCTACACTCTAACATCAGGTAGAAGTAGCTGTTTTAAACATATTATTTCTTTCTAGACACTGTCCATGATTCTGGCTCGTCGGCTGTCCAAGGAGAGACCGCAGGACAAGGTAGGAAGAGATTTCACTGTTCATATGATCAAATGATGATAGCTATGTTATTGTGATATTTGTGATTTATTTGTGCTTCTTCAGATCTTGCTGAACGCCTGCTGTCCCGGCTGGGTGCGCACAGACATGGCAGGTGACAAAGCTCCAAAGTCTCCAGACGAGGGGGCAGTTACCCCTGTGTACCTGGCTCTGCTTCCCCCTGGAGCCACAGAGCCACACGGACGCTTCGTGTCTGAGAAAGAAGTCCAGGCTTGGTGAAGTGTTTCTGATGAGGATTATTACAGTCTACACACAAAACCTTACACTTCTACTATGTGCCTTTTGACATTTTCTGTAAAAGTGCACTGTGTAACTTTTTTTCTACACAATCCAGTAGAAATAGAAAGTTAAAACCATACTTTGGGACATTCTCAATGGGGATATGTAAGTGTCACGTCATAATATGAAAAAATACAGCTAAAAGAACAACTTTTCTATAGAAACATACAAGAGGCCCTCCCACAGGCCAAATGCAAGCCTAATTAAAGTGAAAACACAGAGTTTTGTCATTTGCTTAGACGAGTCCTGGAAAACTGGAAAATCTGGAAAATGATTAGCTCAATTTCCAGTCATGGAAAACACATGGAAAATGAGAAAAAACAGCCAAATGTCATGGAAAATATAATGTTTTTCTGGAAAATTATTTGGCTCAATAATAAAATGTATAACAGTGAGCAAACAAATAAAGTAGATTTTTGCAATGTACAAACATAGTAATAATAAAAAAATGCCTTTGTACTAATGTAAAACTGCCAAAAAGTATTGCAAAAACGTACAGCCAAAATTTAATTTATAATTTTTTCACTTGGCTGTTTATCCAAATGTTTTAATTGGAAGCATACATTTGTACAAAATAAGGTCAACAGTAGTTTGATTTTAGTTCAAAGGCCTGAGGTAAAAAGTGTCAAAAACCATGATTTTTTTCTCATGTTCTTCAGCCACTGGAAATCTGTAAAATGCATCAGGTTGCACCAAAATGACTTAATTTTTCAAAACCTCAGGAGGAGGACCCCCAGACCCCCCACTCATGTTTTTTTCCCTGCACCACTGCAAAATACTGTAACTGTGATGCTCATGAAACACCAAAAATAGGACTATCAAAGCAAACTGCAGCTTTGCAAATCACCCCGTCTGACAAAATCACATTTTGACTGAGAACTGGCCACACGACGGTTTTTACACTTTGATTGTTATAAATGTGGACTATTGGGCTGTCACGAACTTGGCAAAACAGGCTAAATTTTGGTAATGTAGATGTTGTGATTACATAAAATCCTTGTTGCGAATGTCTGGAAAATGTTCTTGGGATATGAGTGGGAACCCTGCAACAAAGAATATGCTTTTGTTCCAAGTCTATTTTTGGTCAAAAAGTAACACAGTGCATCTTTAAACGCAAATCATACTGTTAATCGCTTATTGAAACTAAATGTGTAATAATGTGTTTTTTATAATCATTCACAAATTGAACTAGTGTAATTGTGATTTTTTTTTTTTTAACAATGAAATAAACATATTTTTCCATTTCTTGATTTGTAAATTCTATGAAGTGTAAGCCTGCCCTTCTGTAAGTTAGCATTAGTTGATATTAATTGTATTATATTATTTACAGTTTATAGGAAAAGTTGTGCCACCTGTTTCTAAAGGAAGAAATTGGTCGTGCGACATTACATTATTGAAGACTTCTGTCTGTTTAACACATCCTGTAACTTTCTACTTAGTTTTGTTTGAGCATCAGTACTTTAACAAAAATCCAGTGACTTTTACTTTTGCTTCTACATTTTTCAAGACATATCTGTACTTTCTTACTAAAAAAACAGATCAAACTTGTTGTACTGTCGTGTATCAGTGCATTGTGAACAAATTAGCAAGGGAATTCTTAAAATCTACCTGCTTATCACATAATGACTAATGAATAATTTCATGACTATGAACATTGTAGATTCACACTGAAGATATAAACACCATGAATGACCAGGAGGAGAGTGATGAGCTGGCCTCCACAGTCACCAGACCTGACCCAGTCGAGATGGTTTGGGGTGAGCTGGACTGCAGAGTGAAGGTAAAAGGGTCGATCAAGTGCTAAGCATCTCTGAGAATCCTTCCAGACTGTTGGAAGAGCATTTGATTTACCAACTCCTGAAGCTCATCAAGAGAACGCCAAGAGTGTACGAAGCAGTAATCAAAGCAAAAGGTGACTTCTTTGAAGAACTAGAAATATGATATATTTTCAGTTGTTTCACACTTTGTCCATGTACTATACTTCCACGTGTGTCAATGCTAGTTTAGATGCCTTCAGTGTGAATCTAAAAAATGGTAAATGGTCTATTATATAGCGCTTTTCTACCTTTCCAGGCACTCAAAGCGCTTTACAATCTAGCAGCCACTCCCAGTGTACGCAGACAGAGGCAGTGTGGTTAAGTGTCTTGCCCAAAACAACGACAATCTACTACTGTCGTCCCACTGTGGCACCTGGTGTTCTAACAGTCATCCAAGTACTAACCAGCTTACTTGCTTAGCTTCTGAGATCTGACGGGCTTTGACAGCAGTATGGCCACAATCTACAATGTTCATAGTCATGTAAATAAAATCTGCTTGTGTCAATACATTTCTTATTTTAAACCAAATTATTTGCTAATGAAGTAAAATATTTTTACTTGCCTCATTGGCAAATTTGATTCAAGCTCAAATCTCTTGAAAACCGTCAGAAATGTCTTGAAACCAGTGAAATAAACTGACAATTATCTAGTTCTAGATATCTAGATAATGTTTGGCAGTGTGATTGTACTTTTTACTTAAGTTAATGAGTTTCAGCAGGACTTTGACTTTTACCAGAGTTATTTTTTTATTTACACTGTCACTGTACTCTTACTCGAGTAGTGAACTTCAGCACATCTCTGCTTAGTGTGAGTGTACAAAGCGGATTTTCACTCGTGCAGTCTGACACAGCCTTTTATTGGATTCATTTCATTATACAGTAGTCACAGAAACTAGAAAAATGCTCCAGCCTCCCTCACCGGACACATGCAGCCTGGACACTTGCACACATACACTGAAGTCAAGAGACGTTTGCACCCTCCAGGATTTATCAAGTGTTGAGTTTGTAATTACAAATGCAGTTCAGAGCTTAAGTCAAATCTACCTCGACAACATCTCATATACAGGTCAATACAGCTTTAAAACACACAATTTAAGCCAATAAACATTTTTGGAAGAATACGGCCCTCAGTCACTCCAGAATTTATTTTTCCATAGCCGTAATAGAGGTGGGGTCTGGGGGTCCTCCCCTACAGGAAATTTGAACGATTACTGCATTTTGATGGATTTAAGCAGTCTGAACAAATGGACCACGTAACATTCACCTTATTCCGCCCCACCCACTTTTCCCTGGCAGTGCCCTTCCTGTTTAGCCTTGTTAAAGTAACTAATACGTTAGCTTGTCAATCTCAAATAACTATAGCTACAAAATAAAATAAATGCCCAAGCTAAACAGTAAATACGTTGCCAAGAAAAGTGAGCGGGCCAGAATAAAAGTGAAAATATAGTGGAACAAACAATGAAAATACGATGTTAGAAAAGGTAGCATTACACC